>CM035140.1:97675799-98275799 GCA_020205605.1 Panax ginseng
ATTTTTAAAACTTTAAAATGTTACTTTTTTAATTTGAAAATCTGTTTTTGATTTTTTTGCCACATAAGCAATAAAAATATATTTTTGCCACATCAGCGCCACGTCAGTAATATTTTAACGTATGTCAAATTTTTTAACGGAATGACCCAATTTTACTATTTTAATTAGTTTAATGGGGTAATCCAAAAAATTAAAAGTTCAATGGTATATTAAGTAAAACTTGCCAAGTATAGTGGTGAAAAACATAATTTTGCCATTAATTATTATAAGTTTGTTGTGTTACCACAAGACTTATCTTAATTCTTTGAGATGTTAATTTTATCTCATTTGATGCTTATAAAGAAAATTGAACAATATTATTTTGTTGTGTCATCACAAGGACAATATTTTTCTTTTTTGAATATATGGAGTGCTAGGTCGGACTTAACTTGGATAATTTTGATTCGGATGTGCCACCACTTGATCAAAATAATCTAAAAGGCAAAATATAAGGAGTTGCATAGTTGATGTAATTGACAAGAGTTGTCTACCTATTTATTTATATATAGTTTGTTGTGTCACCACAAAGCTATATACATTTGAAATGAGATCCTTATTCTCACTAGCAAATCTTTAATTACATTTTGCCGAACTATATAAGTGAAGGTAATATAGTTTGAAGAAAATAGTGGGAGATACCAATTTAAAACAAGACCTAATTTATTTTGGTAATTAATAAAAGAATATATGCTAAAATGTTGCTAATTACAAATTCATTTATAGAATTTTACAATGTCTAAAATTACTATCACTGCGTAGTATATTAGATGCTAAATTAACTGGATCGAATTAAACGGTTTGGTTAAGGAATTTGAGAATAATTCTCATGGCTGAAAAGATATCTTATGTCCTTAATACGCCTATCCCTGCAATGGTTGCAGACAATGCCTCTGAGGAAGAGATTGCTACTTTTAGAAAGTGTCAAGATGATGCACAGTTGGCTCAATACATCATTCTCGCATCCATGAGTAACGTGCTTCAGCGTCAGCATGAAACTATGGATATATGTTCCTACTATATTCTTGTACATCAAGTAGTTGATGGTGAGGATAGTAGGACTGATAGATATCAGATATCTAAGGAGCTCTTCCGATCTAGAATGACCGATGACACTACAGTACAAATAAAAGTTCTTAACATTATCAATTTGATTGATCAATTAGGACAACAGGTTTTGTCATGGATGGAGAGTTAAGCCAAGATTTGATCTTGCACTCACTCCCGGACTCATTTCACAATTATTGTGAATTTTTCATATGAACAAGCTAGATATCAAATCACTATTGATTTGCTTAACATGTTGAAAAATGTTGAGAGTCACTTTCCAACCAAGAAAGACCATGTCTTACTGGTAGGGGTCAAAGGATCTTCTGAAAAGAAGAACGATTCAAAGAAGGTAAATAAAAAGGCAAAAATAAAGGATAATAAGAATAAAACTGATACGGATAACAAAGGAGTTTGCTTCCACTATAATAAGCCTTGACACTGGAAAAGAAACTACGAGAAGTATCTTGTAGAGGCTAACTAGAAGAAGCTTAGTGAAGCTTCGGTTACAAATATAGTTTTTGTTCATGATTAAAATAAATTTTTCTTTAAGTCAAGGTTCTACCTGGGTATTGGATACCGACTTTGGTTATCATAAATATAGATTTATGAAGGGACCAAGAAGAAGTAGAAAGCTAAACAAAGATAAGTAATTCTATGTGTGGGAAATGAAGCAAAGGTTGTTGCATTAGCCATAGAAACTTATAGTTTAGCATTGCATACGGGTAAATCTATTAAGTCAATAAGTTGTTATTGTATTCCAGTTCTTGTTAGAAACATTATTTCCATTTTTTTGTTGGACAATAAAATCTTTAGTATTATATTTAAGAACAATTGTTATTATATTTATAATAATAATGTTTTGTATAGAACTGAAATATCACTTAATGGATTTTGTATACTTGACTTACATGAAAAATTATTTTGCAAATTAAACAAACTAGTATAAGAAAAAGGAGATGATTATTCAAAAGGTTGAATGTGTGTATTTGCTGAAATACAATTGTGAATTATTCGAAAGGTTCAAAGAATTTAGAAATGAAATAAATTAGCAAAGTATTAGGATTCTTTGATCGGATCAAGGAAGGAATACTTGTGCAATGAGTTTCTAGATCATCTCAAATGGTTTTCTCACAATGGACGCCTCCTGATACACAATAATATATTGATGTATCTGAAAGGAAATATGGTACCTTATTGCACATGGTGCGGTCCATAATGATTTTACCGACATTCTAGTATCCCTCTAGGGTCATGTCCTAGAAATGGCTGCATATCTACGAAAATGTAACCTTAAAATCTGGCCCCAAGACTCTATAAGAGTTATGGACATGGAGGATTCATAATCTTAAGTATGTTAAGATAAGGGGTTGTCCAACTTATGTGAAAAAGGTTTCAAAAGGATAAACTTGGGACAAGATTTGATAAGTACAGATTTGTGGGACATCCTAAAGTAAGTTTATGGTATATGTTCTATAATCCTACTTAGCAAAAGGTGTTTTGTGACGCCCCCAAAATAGGTATACATCACCCATCTTTAGTCGCCAAATACATGGTACAAAATTCAAATACAACTTAATAATACAACTATCGTGTAAAATACGACAAAACATAAACTGAGAGTTTTAATACGAATATTGTCCTCTAGACAGTATTCAAACTCAAATGGAGTCCTTAATACATTTATTATTACACTATTTCATAGAATAATGAGGACTACTAATGCTATCATCTGGACCGTCACTCCGTTCCCCGACTAGTCCCAGCTACGTTCTCATTTCCTGAAGAGAACAATGAAAGCAAAAGGGTGAGCTCAACTAGCCCAGTACGAAATATTATGACTAAGATAATGCAGAAAAATTTACCGTTAGCCTTCAACAGTGTTAAACTGATCAAATATAAAAAAAACATCAAGTTTAACTGCAGCGGAACAAGCAATCCATTAGAAGAGTCAAGTAGAGAATAAAATCTACTATCTTCTATGATTTAAAAGGTTTTTCATCACTTTTATCGCTGAGACTCGGCTCAATAAACAATCCACATCATCCCTGCACTACGACCAAGGATATTCATTAGTATCACGACCACAAATTATCCATGCACAACGGGCCAAGGATATTCATGTATTCATCAATGGTCATGATCATGCCAACAACGGTCCATCAATGCACTACGAGCCAATGAGAACTTTTACCACATCATTTGTAACATTACGGTCATGATTATATCGAATAATCCCTGGTCATAATCATACCAAGTCCATCTATGCATTACATGCCACAGATGACTTTCAACATAATATAAACATGAGGATGATGACAATGATATAAGAATTCAATAAAACAAGTTCAAGGATAAATTTTTAAAGATTTATAATTTAATTTATCCATAAATCAATAACGTCCAAATTGTCAACATGATACTGCTTTGTGGAGTAAAATTCAAGAATAATATTGTACCAAAAATAATTTGGACCGATAACGAATCAATTTTTATCATAATAGTACCCCGGGTGAATAGTACTCGAGTGAATAGTACCCCGTAAATAGTAATTCGAGAATTGTAACCCCGTGAATAGTACTCCGATATGAAAAAGTTAAAACTTATCAAGAATGCTCAGAATACTATTTCCATGAAAAGATATTGGATGAAGCGCAAATATCAAGGATATTCTACTAATTTCATGGAGTTTAGAAGCCAAAACTTTAACAAAACGAGTATAGAATTCGAAATCTGAAACGAAATAATATTACTTACATACTACAGAGTATGGAAGAAAATATTATTTCAAGTGAATATTGAACAAAAATAACATCCCTTACCTTAAAAGAAGAGTATTCAGACTGGTAGGGCGGGGGTATTCTTGAAGAAAACTTTCACTGTTTTCTACACTCAAAGCTTTCTTAAACTCTAAAGAAATACCCTCAAGATTATAGAAGAAGAATTCTCTGATTCTGGTGTGATTTTCAATTCTAACTAAGCATCCTATTTATAGGAGAATAGAAAGGATAATATGATGTACTATGCAATAAAATATTCTAATAAAATAAAATTTTTTAAATATAATATATATTATATATATAATTATCACACGTTCCTTACAAAAACAATTCACGGGATTCAATCCCGTGATATTACCTGACCCCTTACTTAATAATAATTCTCCCACCCCGTGACTTATCCACCACCCCCAATTCCCACATAACCCCATTTTTCTCCCACCCAACTTAATATATATTATATATATACATATATATAGCCTACCATTTCAAAGCCATTCCTTTTCTTAACAACCCGTGATAAACCCCCCCCCACCAAAACATGTCTTTTCAACATATATATATATATATATATATATATATATATATATATATATTATCATACTCCTAACACACATTATTTTGAAAATTGGATAAGCGGGGGTCCGAATAATAAACAAAATTTACGACAAATACTTCATAAAAATCCCCTCAATATTTTTAACAACATTTATCATCATTATTATAATTCGCAATATTTAACAACTAGGTCGTTCCCGAAAGAGGGGCTTTCAATAAGGATTTCTTCCTATTGGCGCGCGCATTAGGTGACGAAACCTCTCCTTGTGAACTTCTAGATATTGTCAATATTACAAATAATAATATTAATAACTCATCATCTCAATTATTGATTTAATAATATATAAAATATCGACAATAATTGAATCAAATAATGTGAGATACTATGCAATAATCTATCGTAGCAATAATTGAACAAAATCGGTGATTTCTCACGTAAGCATCAATAATCAATATCGTATACTATATGCGACCCACGCGATTCATCGTACTTTTAACACCGAGTGTTTCAATAGTTAATCTATAAAACTTCCGCCGTTATTTTTATAAAAAGATATTTTTGTCATTTTCTCAATCCAACAATAATTCCGTTGTGGGGTCCACCAATGATTGTGTCGTCGTACGAATATTCCCTGTTAAAATAAATAATCCCCGACCAATTGAATATTATATAACAACTTGCGTACTTTGCAAAATTTATAAATATTACCCACAACTATAACATTATATCAAATTCACTCCATAATATTCAAAAATGATATTTATAGAAAATTCATCTTTATTCATAAAAGTTGGGGTCTTACATATTTGTTGTGAAACACGCTGCCTTCTAAGATAAAGATGTTTATCATTAAAGGGGCTAGTGGGAGGATAATACATCTTGAAGAGTTCAAGAACAAAAAAAAACTATAAGTCAAATAAGAGGAACCTGTAGATTGACCTATTGTACCACAACCGAATTGTAAATCTGGAATTGTACCGAAGATACCTGGGATGTATGGATTCATTATGGATGATGATGATGAGGTACGCATTATAGATGATGATGATCCATGTAAGACCCCAATTTTTATGAAATGAAAGTATTCAATTTTTCTATAATTATTATTCTATTTAGTAAATAGTTAAATTGATAAAAGGTTAAAGTTAAGGGTGATATTTGAAAATTTTGCAAAGAAAGCAAGTTGATATAAAATATTCGTTGTGCTGGGGAATATTCGTTTTAACAGGGAATATTTGTACGACAGCACAATCATTAGTGGACCCCACAACGGAAGTATTGTCGTATTTAGAAAACGACAAAATTATCTTTTTATAAAAATAACGGCGAAAGTTTTACCGTTAAACTGTTGAACTACCCAGTAGTAAAACTACAATAATACGCGTGGTTGCATAGTAGCACACAGTATCAATTATTGATTCTTACGTGAGAAGTCACTCAGTTATACTCAATTATTGCTACGAGAATTGCTTTGATCATATCTCCCATATTATTGATTCAATTATTATCACAAAGATTATCATCGCATAATATTTATTATTATTAAATCAATAATTGAGACGACAAAGTTATTCATATTATTATTTGCAATACTGATAATGTCTAGAAGTTCTGTCAAGGAGAGGTTTGGTCACCTAATTGCGCACCAATAAGGAGAAATTCTTATCGGAAAGCCACCTCTTTCTTGGGAATGACCTGGTTGTTAAATATTGTGAGTTATAATATTAATGATGAATAAGTTCGTGTTGATTAAAGATGAAATTGATAGTTCTATTGTGTTAGAATTATTAGTGTTAGTGGGAATTGAGATTTATTTCGATAATAATTGATGTCTGGAGGTTATATTGACCAATCGGGCAATTAATCGGATAAATGAGCAATTAATTGCTATTAATTCACATGTTTATAACTATGTGTTCACATGTGTGTACTATTGATTCACATGTATATACTATTAGGGGAGGTGGTGCAAGATTGATAATACTTGCATGACTAAATTAAAAATAAAGTTATAGATGAATGTACTATACTGTAATTATTTTTTTCACATGTATAGAACTATTGAGTCACATGATTGTACTATTGATTCACATGATATACTATCAGGGGAGGTGGTGCAAGTTTGATAATACTTGCAAGACTAAATTAAAAATGAAAGAAAAGATGAAGGTATTATATTGTAATATTTCGAGTCCCAAAACGTGCAATTATCGAAACTATATTTTCCTATAAATAGAAGCTCATTCTTCCTTCATTCTCACCAATTCACTAAGACTCACAAAAGCATTTATAGAGAGAGAAGCTTTAGAGAGAAAGTAGAAGAGAAGTCTGCTACCTCACTATTCTAGTATCCAGTCTTCTTCTGAGGTAATGGATATTATTTTGTTCAGTATTCGTAGGAATAATATTTTCTTCCATACTCTGTAGTATGTGAGTAATATTATTTTTTCTCGTATTCCTTATTATACCATCATTCGGTTAAAGTATTTTTTCTATATTCCATGAAATTAGTAGAATATGCTTGAAATTTGTGCTTCATCTAGTATCACTGTCGACGTCGGGATTTTTGGGTGTCCCTTTCCGTTACCTGTTCTTTGGTGTTCTCATTTTAGGTGAGATTTGTTTGAAAAAACAAGTGAAAAAGGTTCGACATTTATGATGTCGACGATGGAATGAGAAGAGTCGCCATTGGTTTTTAAATGGTTGTACCAACACAATCGAAAAAAGGTTTGCACATTGACCCAAAGGATGATGTGACATCGATATACTGGCCCAAGCAAAACCGAGATTCGTTTAGGGTCCAGGGACTTGGTTATGCTTGGGGAAGGTGTTAGGCACCCCCTCGACATTCGTGTTACCACGGTGACCGCCTCTTTTCAAGAAACTATTATCTGAGTGTGTGTGTGTGTGTGGGTCAATGTGTTGTTATATGAAAGTTGTACGAGGCCTCGTTCGAACCTATATACACAGGGTTTGAATTTATGTAGAAAATTCAGTTTTTAACAAGATATGGCAGTGATGTTTTATGAAAGAGGTTATTTCCAAACCCTAATGCTCAATAGGAATTGGGACCTTTTACACTCCTGTGAGGTCCCCGAATCCGGATACTTGAAACCCGAACTCAGTACTTCACGATACCATTTCTATGAAATAATATAAAACTTAACTTAAGTTTACAAATACATCAGAGTCATTCTCCCGAGTACGTAACCTTTAAACATTCATTACATGTCATAATATATATATATATATATATATATATATCATAGTCTTCATAATCTAATAAAACTATTACAAATCTTGCGCAATTCTTATTTGGTTAGCTTTCCTTTTCCTTTGTCTCTACTGAACTTTCTCGGTCCTTCACACTTAGTCGAAAACATTTAAATTAAGCAAGGATGAGCATTTGAGTGCCCAAAAGTATTATATATATATATAATGAAAGAATTTAAATGTTTTCTTTATAATATCTTCTACAACTAGTCAAGAGTTGTGAAGTAATCTGTACCAATAATAATTCATAACAACCTCTTTTCAACTTTTGAAATTACGTATTGATTTGTATATATGGGGTTTCGTGACATACCATGAACATTATTTTCATTTTCAAAAGGTTTAAACAAATTCATCATGAAACTGTCATGCTTACTTTACGGCACGGAGGGTGATCGGCCTGTTGTACCTCTGTATTGATCAATACTACATTTACATGAATGATGTTATCGTTTCATTCTGTTACTTGGCAAGATAAAATTTTCCCTTCGGGATGTTCATATCTGTCGGGTTTTCATAACAAAGGTCTTATATAATTCAACATATATGTATATCAAAAGGGTATCAACATGCGATGAAAAATAATGATGATTGTCCAAGTGGGGACACTTGTATAATCATTTATAGAAATTAACGAAATGTAATATATTTATCCCAATTATCATATACTAGCATGTTGATAATCAATGGGCATATATAATATAGGCTTAACAATCATACAATAATAACAATAATTACGAACTTCTCACTTCATCCATTGCATAAAAAAAAATGCAAAGTTAGGATACTTGCACGATCTACCGCTTACACTTTGCAACTTAATTTTATCTTTTATGAAATCACCTATCATTAATCGGATCATTTTACCGATTAGTATATCATATATAATACATAACACCGCTTATTGCGATTGAGACATTCCTAATCACATTGCCACACAATCTTTAACAACCATTGAATCACAAATAAGCATTTATCTAGCCCATTATCTAAGTCCGGATCAATTTAAATACGCCATGGTCTCACTGAAAAGCGACTTTTCGGTAATTATCGAAGTCTAAGACTCTAAACCGTAGTTCAATATCCATTTGGATAACTTAAACATTAGTCACACTATTTTTCATGGCCTTATAATAATTATTAAATAATTATTATCATAATTTTTGAAATATCAGAATCATTATTAAATGATTTAAATATTAAACAATTCTATTATCATTAATATTTAATTAGTATTAAACTATTAATGAAACCATTGCCAAAATATTAATGTTACGTATAATAACTCAAAATATTTTTAAAGTATTTATAATACCCTTAAATGATTTTTAAAGCATTTAAAATCATTATTAAATAATTACCACTAATATTTAATTATTAATGAACTATTATCTAAATATTAAAAGTCATTAATTATAACTTAAAATATTTTTAATCCATTCATATCCTTTTTAAAATGATTTTAAATTAAATAAACCATTTATAAACTATTTATTTAATATAATCATTAAATAAATTTAATATCATTAATCATTAAATAAATATCATTAATATTAAATTATTAATGAAATTATTCTTTAAATATTAAAAGTTATATTTTATAACTTAAAATATCTTTAAACACTTTATTTTTATTTAAAATGATTATTATAATAATAAAATCATTTTTAAACTAAATTATTTAATATAATTATTAAATAACTTTATTATCATTAATCATAATTAATTAATGAAATTTACCTTTAAATATTAAAAGTTATATTTTATAACTTAAAATATTTTTAAGTACCTTCTTATTATTTAAAATAATTTTTAATATAATAAAATCATTTTTAATTCATTTATTTATTTTATTTAATAAATAACTTAATTATCATTAATATAAATTTATTAATGAAAATTATCACATAATATTAAAAGTTATCAAAATTAACTTCAATTATTTTCTTATATCATAATATAATTTTAAATGATTTTTCATGAATTAAAATCATTATTAAATAATTTATTTAATATTATAATTAAATAAATTAATTACTTTTAATATTTCAAAAATATTAAATATTTATGAAATATATTTAAAATAATTAAAAACTAATTTTCGAATTTAAAATAATTTTTAATAATTTATTTTGTATTTTTAATAATTTAAAACTAATTTTCTATAATTATTAATTAATTTCCTAAAAATATTAATCATGTTCTGTCATTAAAGGCCACCTATAAAGCCAGTAACCGCCGCTATAAATTGTTCTTCATGTTCATACTTAAACCCAGATCTTCATAGCGATTCTTAGAGTGGCCATGTTTGACCCACTTTAATTCTCTCAGATATTGTGTTTACGAGAAATACAAAAGCTAGATTTTGTAGACAAAGTTCAAGACTACATGTTCTAATAGACCACATGATCTAACAACCTAACATAAGCTAGATCTAAAGCGTTCCCAAGATCTTTATCGGTGTGTTCTTCATTTTCCGGGTTGCCCAGAAATGAAGAACGATTCAGTGACCACTTTTGATCGACTATAACGTCAACACATGAATCGTTCTTGTGATATAAAGGGTTCAGTTGTAGCTAGCATGCAAGAGAGTAGATCTATTACATAAAATACAACTAACATGAATGTAATCCAAAAGTTACGACTTGGTCAAATTCATGTCGGATCGACATATTCATATGTTTTCCGGGTTACCCGAGAAAAGAGAAAACGAGTGTTCGACCTTGCTAGTTCGATCATCCATAAAATCCAACCCATTTACTTAAATAAGTGATATTAAGGCATGATGATGTAGTCTAACAAACATACTACAACTTAGATGCAAGAACCGAAATGATACATCAAACCACTTTATCGAGATCCAAGCCATTTAAAAGCTTGTCGGGCTTTACAGGCTCATTCTCGGTTACCTGAACTCAAATAGGTCAAGTTCTAATCAACTCACTTTGACCTTAAATAATTTTTGATTTATAACGGATATGACATTGATTCTTTTCACAGATGAAAGATCTCATACAAAGCTACAACATTAAACACTTAAACAACAAAATATTAAACACACAACAATCTACAAATATCGACATTTGATGTCGAAACACAAAAAATAATTTTCCAGATTTTGAAAATCTTTAATTTCGAGCACTTTAATGTTATGGATTTGATAAATACCAACCCAGATCATCACTAGAGACTAAATACAACATATTACAACAACAAAAACTAACATCTAACACAAAAAAATTGGACAGAATTTGAACTAGGGTTTTGTACCTTTTATGCTCAATTACGATTTTACATTATTGATTTGTTGTTGGATTTAAGTAGGGGCTTCAATTGTGACTGATATTATCAACAAATTTCGGGGGTGTGGTGCTTGAGAGAGTGGAGTATGGTTTTGTGCAAATTTAGTGAGCAAAAGTGATTTCTCTCTCCTTTAATCCATTTATATAGCCACAAGATGCATGCATGGACTGATCTAGGAGTTGATTTGCTGGCAAATTCGTGCATATTGAGTTGTTGGGAGTTGTTGGTTTGGTGAACAACTTCACCAATTTGTCAAAACCTACAAGCTAGCCTCTTTAATGCTAAAAGGGGCATTTTGGTCATTTGATAAATCAATTAAATGGCTTTCTTGTAATCTTGACAAACCCTTAGGTTTAGGGTTTGATTTAGGGTTTAGGGTTTGAGCCAATTTGGGTTTTATAAGTAAACAAAAATCTAGGATTTCCAATTTAGGGTTTGCACATTAAATAAATAAAATTAAATAACTTTTAGTTTCTAAAATTTTGCAAAATAAATTTGTTAATTAATTAAGTTTGTAATTACATGAACATTAGGGTTTATTACCCTTAATCATAATGAACTTTGCTAATAAAGCAATTAGGGTTTAAATATCGATAATTACGGTTTCTAGAAATACAATTAGGGTTTATTATAAAATAACCAAATTTTAGTTTCTAAAATTTGACAATTTAGGTTTGTTAATTAGATTAATTTTCTAATTACTTTATACAGTAACATTAGGGTTTAGATCATATAATTATCATTGACTTTGCTAATTTAGCAATTAGGATTTATTCTTTTGGTAATTAGGGTTACCAAATTACTTTTAGGGTTTTCTAAATATTAGGGTTTCCGAATTTTAATTAGGGTTTACCTAATTAATACATTTAATACACGACATAAATTGTATTACACACTTATAAAACAATCTCACACTCTAATTTGGATCTCAAATTAGGGTTTAACATTATTACTAGGGTTTGGGTCAAAATACACCGTAATTGACCAACCATTATCAATACGGACATACCGTATATATTCATAAAGACCGAAAATCAAAATATATGTAATATTATATTATTATTCTCATACCTTGACAATAATCCAAAATTAGGGTTTGGATTCCATATCTGATTATTCTTTCATATTTAACCTTAATAATTAAGGTAAAATAATTAACTTAATAATCTGTACAAAAATTCATATAATAAAATAATTATTATATTTATTCTAAAAATCACTTCATATATTATTTAAATAATATATGATTATATATTCGGGAAAATAATTAATAAAAACATTTTTATCATAAAATTAATTATTATAAGAATATACTTTATAATAATCAAAATTCTAAAATAAATTTACTTGTAAATATTCATGTAATAAATATATTTTTATTTACCACATAAATACATATACACATAATCTTGTACAAATCCTCATCCTTAAAATAAAATAAAAAAAAAAAAAAAATTTATACATGAAAATTTATGATTTATTTATATAGAAAATATAGGGTTGTCACATTCACCTCCTTATAAGGATTCCGTCCCCTAATCACCACTTAAAAACCTACACATAACGGGTTCATAGCATACACGATCTTCGTAAGTAGATCTCGATTAACTTTAATCGAACCGATCTTTAATTAATCACATTAAGCTTGTCTTTTCGATTAAATGAAAATTTGATTTCTAAAAGAACTCAAATTTCTCCTCAATCTTTATAAAATAATTTACTATAAATAGAAAAATTCTAATTACGCAAATAAAAGTTATTCAATATTACACGAATCGCATTGCCACCGCCACCGTGTGTCTTGAACCGTCGTGTTGAAGACCCTTGATGTTGACTTTGTTGGTTTGTTCGATGATGTCGGGTCTCGTGATTGCTAATGTTCCACTACCCTTACCAATATTCACACTACCACTTCCTCTACCCTCCTGTTTCTCGGACAATCCTTAACCTGTGCTCCAAAGTGATCCACAAATAAAACAACCACTTGTTCATTCTAGGATTTGGGGCGGTTGGGAGAGATGTGACCCTCCTGCCCGCACTTATAACACACAAATTTTCCTTTCAAACATTCTCCGGAGTGGTTCTTTCCACACGTTTTGCACTGAATCGCTGGCTTCTTAACTCCCTCTTGCTTCACCTGCACGTTTCCAAAGTAGTTTCCCTTTCTTTTTCCATCAGCACTCCTGCTTCCACTATTAATTCTCACCTTCTCTGCTCCCTCGACCTTGCCCTTGTTTTTCTTCTCCTTATTGTAGAGACTCATAGCCTCACTTCCCTCTTCCGCAATTATAGCCTTCTCCATGAGTGCTGCAAATGTTGGGATCTGCAACACTACCACCTTATTATAGAGCCAAGGTTTTAATCCCAGCTCAAATCTCCTAGCCTTCCTAGCCTCCGTATCGACTTGATGCGGAGCAAACCTAGCTAACTCATTAAATTTCGCGGCATATTCCGCCACCGACATATCCCCTTGCTTCAACTCCAGAAATTTTACCTCCATTCTAGCCTGTGTACTAGCTGAAAAATAATTCTCAAAAAATAAGGTCTTAAATCTATCCCATGTTACCACACCTGCTCCTGCCCTCATCTGATTCGCTTCCCACCAGAAATTTGCCTCACCCTTCATCATGTAGGTGGCAAAAGAGGTCTTTTGCCCCTCAGCTACCCTAGCTATTACAAACGCCTTCTCAATTTCTTTAACCCAAGTTTGGGCTTCTACAGGGTCAGTTGTACCTTTGAATTCCGGCGGTTCTACAGCCTTAAAGTCTTTGAAATTCGCCAAATAATTATCCGGCTGGTTCCCTTGTTGCATGGCCTGAGCTACCATATTCGCGAACCTGTTGCATTGGGTCCGCTTGTTGTTGTCCTTCAACGTTGTTGTCAGATTCTTCCGCCCTCTGATTTCGAGTTTGACGTCTTGGCGGCATTATCTGGTTAAGTAAAAACCATACATTAACTTACATTCTAAACCTTATCATATAAGTTTAAACTTATTAAACTTGTTTCATAACTCAAACTTTGATTCATATTCATTCATTGCTTTCAAAATACTTTACATATCACAGCACATAGTGCTTTAAACATCAGTCATCCCATTGTGACTACAAAAGTCGGGATTTACTTCACCGCTTGTACAAAAGTTTTATAATAATGCATTACACAGACAAACTAAACACACATATTATATTAAACACGCTACACAACCTAACCTATACTACCTATTCACTACGCCTTCTTCCTTGGACAGCTTTTCGCCTGATGATCTTTTTTTCCACAAACAAAACATGCTCCCGCTTATAGTCGGGACAATACAGAGTGGTATGCCCTTCATAACCGCAAAGATAACATATTCTTTTCCATTTCTTCTTCCCGGTTTTCCTAAATCATGGTCTTCTACCTTCCTTTTCCCTTATCTCTGAGTTTGCACACGAAGTGTTGCTTGAGGCTCCCATCCGATTGATTTTGAGTTTAAGCTTATCCTGCTCTTCCATTGTTTCTAATAACGCTTGACGAATTGATTAAGCGGCTTTTTCCGTCATCTTCCACAGCCCCTTCTTCTGAGAAGAAACCTTGTTCCTCAATTCTTGCATCTCCAATGATGCTTGATCGACTTCAACTTTAGGGTCTCAATCATTATCATCAAATCCACTATTTCCTGATCTGGTACTTATGTTTTCCACGATAACCACCTCGTCCGAAGTTTGTTTCATTGTGAGCTTCTATTTCCGCTTATTGGCTTCGATAGTAGCTCCTTCTTTATGATCCGGGGTATCCTAATCCTTTTCACCGACATCTACACACATCAATTATCCCGATTAGCATATATTATATACACATAGTCAAATAATAGTTTTGTATGAATTATCTTTTATTTTGTTTGACGATGAATTTATTCAATTCATCTCTTTTAAACTCTATATGAGTTATTTATATTTTCAACGTTTCCTCTCGTTTCTAAGTTATAGCCTAAGGTCTAACCCACCTAAGGTTTCTAACCCTATAGCTCGATACCATTACGTGAGGTCCCCGAATCCGGATACTTGAAACCCGAACTCGGTGCTTCACGATACCATTTCTATGAAATGCGGAATAATACTAATAATAATAACAATAATATAAAACTTAACTTAAGTTTACAAATACATCGAGTCATTCTCCGAAAGTACGTAACCTTTAAACATTCATTACATGTCATAATATATATATATATATATATATCATAGTCTTCATAATCTAATAAAACTATTACAAATCTTGCCGCAATTCTTATTTGGTTAGCTTTCCTTTTCCTTTGTCTCTACTTTGAACTTTACGGTCCTTCACACTTAGTCGAAAACATTTAAATTAAGCAAGGATGAGCATTTGAGTGCCCAAAGAAGTATTATATATATATAAATTTGAAAGAATTTAAATGTTTTCTTTATAATATCTTCTACAACTAGTCGAGAGTTGTGAAGTAATGCATTAATAATAATTCATAACAACCCTCTTTCAACTTTTGAAATTACGTATTATTCAGTATATGGGGTTTCATGACATACCATGAACATTATTTTTCATTTTCGAAAAGGTTTAAGCAAATTCATCTATAAACCGGTCATGACTTACTTACACGGAGGGGTGATCGGCCTGTTGTAGCCTTCAGTATTGATCAATACTACATTTACATGAACGATGTTATCGTTATTCTGTCATACCAAGGCGCATAAAATTTTCCCTTCGGGATGTTCATATCTCATTCGGGTTTTCATAACAAAGGTCTTATATAATTCAACATATATGTATATCAAAAGGGGTATCAACATGCGATGAAAAACAATGATTGTCCAAGTGGGGACACTTGTATAATCATTTATAGAAATTAACGAAACAGAATATATTTATCCGAATTATCATATACTAGCATGTTGATAATCAATGGGCATATATAATATAGGCTTAACAATCTGTACAATAATAACAATAATTCTGAACTTCTCACTTCTGTCCATTGCATAAAGAAAATGCAAAGTTAGGATACTTGCCTGATGCGCTGCTTACACTTTGCAACTTAATTTTATCTTTTATGAAATCACCTATCATTAATCAGATCATTTTACTGATTAGTATATCATAACGTAACACATAACACTGCCTATTGCAGTCAGCACATTCCTAATCACATTGCCACACAATCTTTAACAACCATTGAATCACAAATAAGCATTTATCTAGCCCATTATCTAAGTCCAGATCAATTTCTAAAACATGTCGGTCTACCGACAGCTTTTTCGGGTAATTATCGAGTCTAAGACGCACCAGACCGAAGTCTAGGCTCATCGAACAAAGTTCGACACACAGTTGATATATATAAGTATATATATATATATATATATCAAAGCAATAAACGCTCCAGACTGAAGTCTAGGCTCAATCGAGGCATAACTCGATAATGTTAGTCAATATATATATATATATATATATATATATATATATATATCTGATGAAATGAAACCACGGAATAGAAGTCCGGCAAAAGCAAGCAACACGACTCTCAACGTGTAGAAGGTGTGTGCAAAGAATGAAGAGAAAGACTCTAAAGTGTGTGAGAAGGCTTACAACTGACTGCTAAAAAAGGCTTCTATATCTTTAGAGTGGGTAAACACTGGGCTTTTGTGGGTACAAAAGAGGCTATATATGAGCTCACAGGTGTTTAAAAGTGGGAAAATACACTGTATGGGGAGTGCAGAGCAAATTGTGCAGGGTTTCCCCGTCTTTTTCTCTTAGAAAATTATCACCCCAAGCCCTCTATTTATTGGCAATATGAGTCATAGGTGTACTGCTTGAGTCATGAGTGTACTGCTAATGAGCCATGAGTGTATACTAGAGGCGGGTCAGGTCGGCCCGGGTTTGTCGGGTCAGGTCGTCTTGAAGTACGTGCACTCAGGCACTGTAATATCCACTTGGATTTTTAGAAGTGCAATTCGGGCATCCGTTTTGAGGTATACATGACCTATTTCGGATCGCCGTTGTCGAGAGTTGTACGATGGCATGGGATTAGAGTTTGTACGAAGTCATTGAAGATGGAACAATGCCCTCCGGTCTTCAAGCTTCAACTTTCATCCGTTACCCCGCACAATAGTCACTCGGGATTGGTTAATCTTGTGGGACATCGTTGCGTAGAGACGTGATGTGGCATTGTGTTGGACGAGATGACGATGTTGTCCCTCACCGGTGTTATCGCCGGATTGGGCCGATAAAGCAGACGTTGCTCATACTTCGCTGAGATTGGACTGCTGCAATTGTTGAAGGTCCTCATTATCATCTTTGAGGTGTGCCTGTCTTCCCGATGTTATTGTTGGGTTGGTACAGTGTATCTCGTCGTGAGCGCCGAGATTGAAGCTGATGGCATTTGAAACAAGCATTTCCGGGGTTATCTCTGAAACTGCATTCCTTGGGGTTATCACCAAGGTTGGTGGCTATTCTCATGGTTAGGACTGAGACTAGATACCTCGGAGTTATCTCCGAGATTAATTGGTCTTCTCCGGTGTGTGTTCTGGTATTGTATCTGCATATCTCTAAGGTTATATCTCGAGGTTGGGCCGCTTGCTCCCAGTGTGATCTAGGGTTGATCTTTGAACTCCGGTAGTATCCGGTATGGATTTGGATTGTCTTCGAGGTTCTTCTCTTAAAAGACAAATCTGTCCTCCTACAATGTTAGTAACAGTAGTACAGAAAATTTCGAGTGTCTACAGATGCCCCTCTTTATCATACTCATGTATGGCGATGCATGGGTAGGATAAAGAATCCTAGACACTTGAAACACAACAAGATAAACATGGTACTATGGATAGCAACATGATGCAAATGTATGATGCATGTGTACGGGGTTGTGGCCCAATATGCTGGGGGTGATTGTTGGCTCCATGTTGCGTCAACTGGGGATTGGAAATACTGACCAGATCTGATGTGCAAGCCGAATCTGTTAGGGTGTTGATGTTGGAGTTATCACCAAATTCCTGTGTTCTTGATAACGACTTGATTCTGAAGGGGTATCTCTTATGTGTAAGAGATCTGTGGGGATAAAGCTTGATCTATTTGAGGATGTGTATAACATTTTCCATCATCTATCCTCTTTGATAATGTTGACCTCTCCTGGTTAGTATCGCGAATATGTCACGATTACATTGGATTTATGCCAACAACAAATCTTTGTCGAGAGATGTCGACCTTCGTTGACGTGAATCAACTCATTTGAAACATCCTGTGGGATATACTGTCAAGGTTACTTGACCTTCGCTGACGTGGGAATCAATGGCTGAAACTCTGTGAGGAGATCGTCAAGGTTGTTTGACCTTCGCTGACGTGTAGATCAACAGAGCATTGCGTCGTGACCCCGTCGAGGGATCCATTGGGAATATGAAGCGGTGGGTATGAGAACCTCAAACAGCTCTATAGCTCTGATAGGTTTGAATGCTATCGGCTGAAATGACATCAAGGTTGCTTGACCTTCGTTGATATGCGAGTCAACGGCTGAGCATGCGTTGCTACTCTCGCCGGAGATATACGTTGTAACCCCCGTCGGTGATCTCATCGGGGACGCATGAATACGTCACGCAACTCACCGAACGGTTCTCAACGCTTGATGGGTTTACACGCCATCGGTGAAATAATGTTAAGGTCGCTGACCTTCGTTGATAGAGTTGTCAACGTATGAACGTGTTGTAACCCCACCGGGGATCTACGTTGTAACCCCCGTCGGGGACTCACATTGTAAACCCTGTCGGGGATTCACGTTGTAACCCCCGTCGGGGATCTACGTTGTAACCCCTATCGGGGACTCACGTTGTAACCCCCGTCGGGGACTCGCGTTGTAACCCCCGTTGGGGACTCATTTAGGGTAATGACCCGGAGTCGGCGGCATCGGACCTATATAAGGTATTACCATATGCGATTCGTGACAACTGGAGTCATCGGCAGGGTATACCTTGTGTTAAGGTGACTACCAATGAGTAATGTACAAATTCAAAGTCTCATCTGAGAGGACCAAGATTGTATGCAGTTTTACTAAATCGCGTGGCGTTTTTCTTCTCGATTTGATCTTTCTAGTCCGTAGGAACTCCGTTTTAACTCGAATTGGACCGAGCCAGAGGGGTGGGACCCACATAATGCGGTCAAGAAGTGCACTGCTGCTGTAGTAGTAGGTGGGCTGCTTGACAGCGTGGATCATAAATTCCAGCAGGCTTTACTTCACAAGTCACTTTCATTTGTTTCACTTATAAAAACTGCGAGCCATCTTCAGATCTGCTGAGTTCAGGCTATTTTTTGCAAATTCTGTCACCGTACAAGTGTTCTACACTATCCTGGTAACGCATACATGTATTCTTTTCCAATTTCTATCCGTTAGATTGTGAGATATTGCACGAAATGCATCTAAACACATAGTAGTGATTATGTATGCACATATGACTTGATAAAAAATATTCAACATAGTAAATGTTAGTATTAAACCATGCTGAACATAACGATGTGAAAAAATTTAACTTCTGAGACAGTCAAATTGGCACCTTTTTCTGCTATTTTTTGTCCTATTTGAGGTCCAATGAGCAAAAGGTAGAAAGGCAAAGTACTCCTAGCATTGAGGTTGGCCTTATGTATGATGATTTTGATTTCTAATGCATATATTATGTATATGACTTTGGGGCAGGTGTGCTACTGAATGGCCACCTAGACATGCCTACGTGCATGTGGATAGTCCTATTTTCAAAGGGGACTATGGCAAAATCTTTCCAAATGTAGGCATTGGGTAGTCATGCATTCTAACTCTATTATATGTTACAGTAAATGCATGCATACATATAGTCATAAATGCATTTTGAAAAGCTCCAGGTAAGGAAATACCACACCCTTTCTGAGGTAATTTGGAGACTTGTTGTCCAGATATTATGGATCCGGATCACCGAAAGCGGTTCTTACAGGGACCGCTTTACGGCGTGCGGTGGAGGCTTTCTGAAGTGCCTCGTCCCTGCTTACATCGACTGACCTAAATCGGTTGGTGGAGGTTGTGATACGTCCTGTCCAGGTAGATGTTCCAGACGTTGAGGATGAGGAGGCAGATATTCCGATTGAGGATCCTGCTCCTGCTGCACATGTCCCTCGCAGGGAGATTTCGAGCATTAAGGTGGTGAACCTAGAGTTGCTGGGTGATTTGGGCAGACATCCATCGATGTATTTGCATGCTAACGAGGTATGGCGTTAGACTTTGATCTTCCTTCTTTCCTATTAATGAGGATTAAAGGGTTACGATGTTGATCGCATTTCATGCGAGTTCCGAGATTTAAAACACCTCGAAGGAATCGGGTTTAGCATTCACTCCATGTACCAAAGCGTTTCACCACGACTATATAGCGATGAGTGCATGAGTGGGAATTTGGGGCATTTTTCTCCATCCTTCCCCGTCGTTGTCCCTGGGGTTACCTCAGGGCATTGTCTGACCGATGGTTTCATCAGACTCAGTCACTCTACCTACTGGATTACGAGGTGATGATGACGCCTATGGATTGGAGATTTATCACAGGTATGGAATTTGGAGGGGAGCTAGTGCCTTGCATGGCGAATATCACCCGTACTGCCGTCCGATCCTTACTAGGAGTTCCGGTGGGGTCGCTTAAGGGCAGGACTGTCCGTTCAGGTCCTTTGAGCGTAGATGCTATGAGTGGGCTATTGAGTGAGCCCATGCCTGATGACGTCAGGATCAGGGATCGCGTTCTGCGGCGATTTTTCCTGATGATCATTCGAGGATGCTTCATAGCAGATAACTCTTCCACAGTATCTTTCGCTTTGGTTAGTGCCACACATGATGTGGACCGTATTGGAGAGTACGATTGGGGCTCTTACACCTTTGTCTATTTCCTCCGGGGTATGCGCATGCGCTCATAGGGTTTGACTGAGGCTTGGCTAGGATTTACCCATTTCTACTGGTGAGTATTTCTCTTGTCTTTTCCCATTCACAGGTTAAGAGTGTTTACTGATAGCAGATGTTTTGCCATTGTGTTGGCAGTTTTGGGCCTATGAGAGGCTCCCATGTTTGTGTCCCATGAGTATGTTAGGCTTAGATATCTATCCACGAGGACGACGATGGCACCATTCTATTTTGCGGAGGTCCTCATGTCTGAGGATTCACTCACTCTGCCGCATGCACCGGAGTTCTTGTGGCTACGGTACCATTACGTGGATTCCCTATTCAGGGGAGCATTTGACCATCGGCTTTGCGGATGGACATCCGAACGGAGTCAAGTATTTGATCTCTACCAGGAGAGTTCCTCTCTTCACTGATGAAGGCTGGGAGCTCTATTTAGGAGAGCGTGCTATTAGGAGCACTACATGGGAGATTCGTGTCTGGATCTCACCTCTCTGTCGAGACGTCATTGGCACATATCACGATCCACCGACACCGATATCCCATTGTTGGGGGTTGACGGCTTTGCATTATCGTGAGGGCCCATGTACTGAGAGACGTTCCAGCGTTGGTGGTTCCCCAAGACTATTGGAGCCCAGATCCGCGCCCACACATTTTTATGGGGATATGGTTCCGAGATCTTTGATGATGACGGATTGGGTAGCTTGTGTCGAGCTCCGACTCATATGACCCAGATTGATAGCTTGACCCGGCAGTTGGATCAGGCACATATATTTATACGGCATTTGGGCAGAGATTCCAGCTCAGGTGCTGGCCCCTCAGACGACCCATTTGGTTTTGACGGTGCAGATCCTCCTCTTTATAGGCCCAGTATCCTGTTGATAGAGATCCGATGACTTAGGAGGAGTTACATCAGTGTGGACGAGATTGAGGATGTGAACATCGAGACCACGGTTTTCTTCTGATGTATATTCTCGTTATATCTTTTGATAGGCCTCTGTTAGATATTGGGTGGCTGTTCCCCATTCTCGCTATATCTTTTGATAGGCCTCTATTAGTAGTAGGGCGTCTGTGCCCCATTTTCATGTATTTGTAGCTGTATAGAGCTGATGTATTAGATGATGATATATTTAGGAATGTATGCACCATTTTTCATTCCCTATATCATATTGCCATCCATTATCTGTTATGTATGTATCATGTTACGCATATGTATGTATGTCCAGAGATATTCGGCATTGACCCCTGGATGGTCTTATGACACGGCCTGCACAGATGTCTTCTTTGACAGTTAGCCATTTAGATCATACCCCACCGTCAGTGGTGGCATTGGGTATCTTGATCGTGGACGATAGCATGTCACCACCGACGGTGGTGATCAGAGATCTGTTGTCTGCGAGATACCACATGACCCTTTTGGCATTTCGAGTTCCTGCGAGGATTCGTGGGATCGGATGATAGAGCATTGGCTACCGAGATAGGCGGTATTCCATTTTGGCACCCATGAGTTGACTCTACTGCGGAGGAGTATGCACGTTTGACGATGCTGGCCCTTAGACGAACCTTGCGTGCACCTAGCTTTGGGAGACATGAGTAGCCGATTCATGACTCTCACGGGATTGCGGCGTAGAGTAGTGCATGATGAGTCATCATCATCCGCCACGTGATCTCTCGCCGTTTTTGTATAATGATTTGGCGCGGAGGATAGCTACTCACGAAATTATGGGGATTTCACCGTGTCGGAGGATCATTGGCGTTTGCCCAGAGTTGATGTACTGATGCTATGTGTACTGTCATACGTGTATATGCCACGGTATATGGATGAGATAGATATAGGGGTTATCATGGCTGTGAGAGCTCTCAGGGATACCATTGTACCTATGATCGTGGCGGCGACCCTCACGATCAACATCTCTACTTAAAGATGCTTACCCATCGAGCGTGTTTTTCGGGAGTTCGGTCATCTTTGTATGTGTGGTTTATGTCACACTTGCGACCGGTTGGTACCCTTAGACGGCATGGGTATTTCTTTTCCCATGATGTGGCTATGTCATACTCCTTTTAGCCATCAGAGTGTATAAATGCTCAGTCCTGGTCCGCATTTTTGGCAGATATCAGAGATCCATTTAGCATATTGATGTGCTTGGGGCTTTGCTCACCATACAGCTTCATTACTCATGCTCCGGGCATGGATTTCCTCCCTTTGGTTGGCTTGAGGGGCGTGTCTACTTATCACCCATTGGCCATGATGTCGCAGTTCGACTAGTTCAAGGATTTTCATCCTTTCGAGGGGGCGGCAGGTCGGCGTTCAGCTTCTCGATACCTCTCAACCGAGGACCGATCTCGTGTATACGCTTGCTAGGATCAGCGTGAGCTAGCTGCTTTTCCTGCCAGTCATCCCAGTTATTCCGCAGAGTACTCCGCATGGATGGAGACGGAGGTTTTATCAGCTGCAATAGTATTTGCAGTACCGAAGAGCGAGTTATACGATATAGAGCCTACGGAGGACATTGATACCTACATCGATGAGGATACCGCTGCTGGGTTGCCAGCATTTCTTCCAGATTCTCCTAGTACCAAGATTTTTTTGTGATTCAAAGACTTCGACAAGATTTCTAGAGCGAGTCTTCATCCGATGACGCGTTTGAGAGAGATCAGATTCGATCTATGATGTCGACTGCTCTTGATGTGAGGGACGCCGCCCTATTAGAAGAGACGAGGCATTGGCTCATAGAGATGTCGCCGTTGCTGAGCGTGATGAGGCCAGGTCAGCCATAGACGCAGTGGTAGTTGAGCGGGATATCGCCATATCTTCCCGGGATGTGGCTGTCACAGATAGTACTGTAGCGAGGTCCCTTACCACTGGTATGATCGCAGAGATGAGGGCTTATATTGATTAGCATATGGTCATCATGCAGATGGCTACAGATCTGTTGGGTCGTGTGGATATTCTCATATAGGAGACCACAGCTTCACCTCCATCTTCGGAGAGGGACGCCATGTTGGGCTTGTTAGCACGCATATACCCTGATTTGTAGACGAGCTTGTATTTACCTGCACAGACTAGCTTAGCCATTTTGTCATGTATAGTTTACATTGTATATATATCAAATAGTACTATATATGCCAGGGAAATATATTTTTGGATCACTTCCCTTTTAGATATGCCTTGCTATTTGTTTGATATTTTGCCTGTTGCTTCAGGGCTTGTGGTCTTGATGTATTCTGAATTCCTCCTGGGTGGATGGACATTGATTTGTCTCTAGATAGTTCAGAATTGATCCTCGATCTATGTATCCCTACCATCTTTGGTGTCTTGGGACTTATTTCTGTTATGGAAATGTGGAGAGGAGTGTGGCTCTCCTCTCTGAGATTGACCGCACCACAGATGGTCGCCAGTACTTCAATTCAGGAGAAGCCTAGATAATTCCATCTCTTATGGATTGGTATTGCTCTTCAAGGTATGACCGTAGCTTAGATGGTCGCCGAATCTCCTATTTGGGAGGAGTTCAGGTAATTCCATCCCTTTGGTCTGAAGCCGAATGTAGTGGATTGAAAGAGAATCCCAGTACCAGCTGACAATGGTTTGTGTTTTGGTAGGGGGTGAGACCGCACCATGAATGGCTGCCTAAGTACTCCTATTGAAGAGGAGATCATGTCTGCGTAGTTCGAACCTGGTGTAAGAGGTTCAACGCTGTATATAGTTGACATGGTGTAGGAATGTTTTTGGTTGTTTTTGTTTTATGTAAGGGCAAAAATGTTTTTGTTGTTTTTGTTTTATTGCGACCGGGCCATGTAACATGGTTGCCTACGTACTCCTATTGAAGAGGAGATCAGGTCGACGTAGTTCGCCCCTCAGGGCGAGAAGAAAAGCACAATCCCATGTGCAGGTCAGAGTGCAGGGAGGAGAAAGTTTAATCCTAGGTTGAGGATAAACTGCAGGTATGAGAAGTTTGATCCCAAGTAAGGGTAGCCAAACTGCAAATGTAAGAGGTTCAATCCGTGGTGGGATGACCTAAGTTGTAGGAACGCAGAGGAAAAAGCCAAACTACGAGGAAATATCATTTCCCCTTGCCTTTTATCGATCAGATGTTGGACAGACTAGCAGGTCATGAGTATTATTGCCTTCTGGACGGATATTCAGGCTACAACCAAATTGTTATAGCTCCAGAAGACCAGGAAAAGACAACCTTCACATGTCTATACGACACGTTTGCTTTCAGAAGGATGTCTTTCGGATTGTGCAATGCTCCAGCCACCTTCCAAAGATGCATAATGGCTATTTTTTTGGATATGGTGGAACAAAATGTGGAGGTATTCATGGACGATTTCTCGGTATTTGGGGAATCTTTTGATTTATGCCTTGAGAATTTGGTGATGGTCTTGAGAAGGTGTGTTGCAATGAATTTAGTACTGAACTGGGAGAAGTGCCATTTTATGGTACAAGAAGTAATAATTCTGGGACACAAGGTTTTGAAGAAGGGACTCGAGGTGGACAGGGCTAAGCTAAAAACTATTGAGAACTTGCCACCACCTACTTCAGTAAAAGGTGTTCACAGTTTTCTTGGACATGCAGGCTTGTACCGCAGATTCATCAAGGACTTCTCCACAATAACTAAACCACTATGTAGTTTATTGGAGAAGGATGCACAGTTTAAATTTGATGAGGCTTGCGTGTCGGCATTTGAACATTTGAAGAGGAAATTAACTTCAACATCAGTTATTACTGCACCAGATTGGGATTTGCCGTTCGAATTGATGTGTGATGCTAGTGATTATGCTGTGGGGGGCTGTTTTGGGTCAGAAAAAGGAGAAAATGTTTCATGTGATCTATTATGCCATCAAAACCCTTACAAATGCGCAGTTGAACTACACCACCACAGAGAAAGAGTTATTGGCAGTGGTGTATGCCTTTGATAAATTTCGAGCATATCTAATTGGTACAAAGGTGATAGTGTACACAGATCACGCGATAATTTGATACTTAGTAGCAAAGAAGGATGCCAAACCCTGTTTGATCAGGTGGATATTATTGTTGCAGGAATTTGATTTGGAGATCAAGGACAGAAAGGGCACTGAAAACCAAGTGGCGGACCACTTATCTCGACTAGTGAATCCGGAAAGGGAGGCAGACGACAAAGTTGTAATTAATGAATCCTTTCCAGATGAGTAGTTGTTTGTGGTGAAAGGGGAAGTGCAATGGTTTGCAGACTATGCAAACTATTTGGTGAGTAAGATTGTACCTTCTGACTTGGTGGGTCATCAAAAGAAAAGTTTTTTGCATGATGTCAAATGGTTTATATGGGATGAGCCATATTTGTTCAAATAATGTGCTAATCAGATGATAAGAAGGTGTATCCCGTATAGCGAGATCGAGGGGATTCTGTAAGATTGTCATGCATCTGCGTATGGGGGTTACTATGGTGGAGAGCGAACATCGACTAGAGTGCTACAAGCAGGATTCTACTGGCCTACAATTTTCAAGGATGCGTACAGTTTCATCCAGAGATGTGATAGATGTCAGAGTCGGGAACATTTCAAAAAGAAATGAAATGCCATTGAACACAATCCTTGAAGTGGAAATTTTTGATGTGTGGGGGATAGATTTCATGGGTCCTTTCGTTTCTTTATGTGGAAATCTTTACATCTTACTTGCAGTGGATTATGTATCGAAATGGGTAGAAGTGGCAGCTCTTCCAACAAATGATGCCAAAGTAGTCCTCAGGTTTTTACAAAGAAATATGTTCACGAGGTTTGGGACTCCTAGGGCCGTAATTAGTGATGAAGGCAATCATTTCTGCAACAGACAGTTTACAGCTTTGATGGCTAAGTATGGGGTGAACCATCGCATTGATACAGCTTATCACTCGCAAACGAATGGTCAAGCAGAAGTGTCAAATCGAGAAGTAAAAAGAATTCTTGAAAAAGTTGTGAATCCCACTAGGAAGGATTGGTCTTTAAAGCTTGATGATGTTGTTTGGGCATATAGGACTGCGTACAAGACTCCATTGGGCATGTCGCCTTTTCAGCTATTTTATGGCAAAGCATGTCACCTTCCTATGGAGCTAGAGCATAAAGCATAGTGGACGATTCGGAAGCTGAATTTCGATTTGAAAGTTGTAGGAGAGAAACGCCTACTCCAACTCAATGAGTTTGATGAATTCCGATTGTAGGCGTATGAGAATTCTAAGATGTACAAGGAGAAGGTGAAGAAATGGCATGATCGTTAGATCATAGAGAGAACATTTGAGCCGGGACAAAGAGTTTTGCTTTTCAACTCCAAACTTAAACTTTTTCCTGGAAAGCTCAAATCGAGGTGGTCGGGGCCATTTATAGTGAAAACTATTTTCCCACATGGTGTAATAGAAGTGTTCGATAAGTTCCTGAACAAGCCGTTTAAAGTGAATGGACAGTGGCTAAAGCATTACTTTGGTGGCGAGGTGGACAGACAAAAAGTCACATCAATTCTTTCCTCGACGTGAAATTCAGAGACAATCAAGCTAATTGACTATAACTTAGCGCTTGATGGGAGGTAACCCATTGTTTCTATCTATTCTTTTTAATTATTCAGTTTAGATTATTTTTGTTAGTTCATCTTCATTTTTAATTGTGATAGATTAATGTGTTTTGCATAAGTGAGTGTGTAACTGAATTTGTATTGGATTGTGTTTGAGATTAGTATAAAGAATATGATAATTAGATGGTCATTGTTGTGTATTCATTAGTTCAAGCATTGACATGGTTAATTGGTGTTTATGCAGGTGCATTGAAACAAAGTAATCATTGTTTACTATATTGGAAGATGCAAATTTTAATTACAGGATTCAGGGTCGCGCGGCCGCGCTATGATAGCAGTGTAAAACCGTGCGCCCGCGTTGCATGTCTGTGTACGATAGAACTCCACTCGCTCGCCCGCGCCAAATTTCCATTGACAAGCCGCACGGCCGCGCGCGACACCGGATCTTTAAAAAAAACAAAAGGGTTTAACAGACGTGTTTTCACACTTCTCTTCCATTATTTGAAATAACGACAGAGAGGCGTGTCCCTTATTCTCCACATCACGCACGACTTCTCATCTCTAATCAGTTACCAATTTCTCCATTACCCATGATTCTACCCACGATCAATATCTGCATTATAAAACTAGGGTTTCAGACTGGGTTGTGCACAATCAGTTTGGGGATAATCAGTCATCGGCTATTATTCACTGTCAGGCAAGTCTTCTTCTTCGTTATCAATCTTTAAATGGGTCCTAAGAGAGCGCGTTCTATCACTTCATCATCATCATCTTCCTCAAGTAACCAAGGCGAGGATGTTGTGGACCACACGAAATTTCTCAGTCTTGAGGCACAAATCGAGTATTACTGAATCGTGGCAAAGACATTTGTGAAGGAACGCGGGTTCAAGCCAGAAAAGCAGGATGGCCAGTTATGGGATATGATTTGCGAGAGAGGATGGGTTGGACTGACTGCAACCCCTATGCATGTTCCAATGAGTATCGTTTGAGAATTCTATGATAATGCTAAAGACACAATGAGTGGCTTATATGTGATTCGAGGAGTACAAGTAGATTACAGACCACCAGCAATCAGAGAAATTTTTAGGATATTTGACATACCACCGACTGGGTACGACAATTGGGTTGAGGTTGCCCGCTTTGAGACTAATTTGGACGAAGTCATTACTGATTTGTGCGTTCCAGGCACATAATGGAATTTTAGGGCAGGAACAAATCAACCTAGAACTTTCCCAGCATCAGCCTTAAATCGGTATGCTAAAGCGTAGAATTTGTTTATATGTGCAAAGCTCGTTCTGTCGTCTCATCAGCACAAAATCACAACTAAAAGGGCTATCATTCTGTGGGGAATAGTTATAGACAAGTACCTTGATGTGGGCCACCTCATTTATGACGCCCCCAAATCCAAGGTCTCTAACCTCAGATTCGGTGCTCACGATCTATCATCATCATAAACATTCTATAACTATTACGGAATAATAAACATACATTGTTCATTATAATAAAGTTCCATAACATGGTCCCAAGGTTTTCATAACCTTAACTTTAAACACACCATTCATATTACAAAAGGTTTATAAGAAATTCCAATAGTTAATAATTAAATTAACATTCATTCTAAGCTACTCCTGGATCTTGCCCTTGCCCTTATCTTTCATGTTAGATCCTTCGGGCTTAGCTGAAATAGATGTCATGATATAGCAAGGGTAAGCAACTAATTTGCTTAGCAAGTTATATACAAGGGAGATATATCATGACTAGAAAGAAGTTTGGCTTTCAATGTTCAACAATAGTATAAGATTGTGAAGGAACATGAATTAATAATCAACAACTGAATATATGAATAATTGAATAACATGTACTGAGTGGTTTTGAAATAACCATGAACATTTGCCAAGGTTCTCAGTCATTTAAACTGGACCTCTTAATAAGTTTTGGTATTCAAGGGGATCAGCCTTTCATACCTCGTGATTTATGCATAAACACTTAATAATCTGGCATTGATATCATGCCTTAATCAAATTTGTCCTTTTCTCAGTCAAGAGTTCTCATCATATCAATTTAATAAGAACATCTTTTTAAAATACATTTGATTTAACAAATTTAAACATAATTGATCTAGCTGATACAATTAGAATAGATCCATCTCATAAATAGTTCATGAATGAAGAACTTTAATTTAATTCACAGTTCAATAATAGTAGAACATGAATTCAATTGCACAAAGTGCGAATTTCAATAATCATTATAGATGTAAATAATTATAAATAATTATTCACTAATATGCTTTGAAAATAATAACTCGAGTTTGAGTTAGGAAACTTGCCTCGTCTATAGATTACGGCTACGCAATTAATTTATATTCACTATGCAGTTAAATTATCTTCCTTTGAGAAACCTATAGTTAATCTTTCAATTAGTCATAGTATAACATGTAATCACATAAATATTATACATTACATTTAGTTCTTATAAACATTATATTGTCTTGATAATGTTACTATTAAGTAACACATAATATTATTAATCTTGATAATATTTAATTCACTTCTTAGTATTATTAGTCCCCTAATAATACATTCATTTGCACACTAATATTATTAATATCTTAATAATGTTTTAATACCTTACTAATATTATTAATCCTCTTAATAATATTTTAATTATGCATCAATATTATTACCTTAATAATATTTTACTTATTATTTTTAGTATCTTTAATTATTTAATAATACTTTTAATCATTTACTAATATTTTATTCATTTACTAATATTATTAATCATTTAATAATATTTTATTCATTACTAATATTATTAATCATTTAATAATACTTTAATCATTTATAAATGCTTAAATCAAATATTATTAACCATTTAATAATATTTTAAAGAAATTTTAATCTTAATATTTTTATTTACTTATCAATATCATATTCTACTATTATTAATATCATAATAATATTTTAATAATTTATTGGATTAATAAATAATAATTGTTCACCCTTTATTAAACTTCTTATTTAATATCCATAAAAGGGCATAAATAATATTTCTTATCATAAATCACCAAAGTGTTCTAAGTTAGTCATGATATGATATATTATGAGTATTCAATCATAAAAAATCACATTTTTCTTATTAAAGACATCATTTAACTATTTATTTCCTTTTATTCACAACTTAATCATTTTTAGGAAAAATAGTAAATTGATTCCAAAAATTCGTAGCTTCTGTATTTTGACAGAATATGAACCCACAAGGATTTCCAAATTTTTCTGGAATTTTAGAAAATGATCTAGTATTTTTAAAGTTCCCAAAACACTCGGATCTTGCTTCATTTTTAATAAATTGAGTTTTGCTCCGAAAAATCTCAAATTTTTCGAATATGCTCTCCTAACATATATGAACCTACTGTAAAAATTTTGGAATTTTCTAGTTTATAAACAGTGAGATATTCGACGGTAAAGTTTTAGGAGTCCTTTACGGAAATAGTCATTACGCACAATATATAACTCGAAACATGTCCGTTCTATTTCCTACATGTAGATAACTTCTCAAGGTACCTCTGTGAATTTTCCCAGATTTTTAAGGGACATGAAATCTGTCCAATCGACCCATGAAAAACGGGATGGTTACTTTAGGGTTTTTGAACCCTTAACATTCCAAGTGGGCTGTTTTGGGAAAATCAGCTCCAAAGGATTCAAAACTTGCTAGATTTGTGTTCTATCACTTGATTTTACTAGATAACGCATGTATCTAGCACCCCCCTTTGACGGATCACAAATCTAAGTTGGAAAACTTGAGTTACACAAGATTTAGTGGAAGAAAACAAGAGTTTTCACCCTTGGAGAACATATGCTCATATTCTTCCTCTAAGCCTTTGATCTAACCCTCAAGATACTTAGTTCCATACATGATGATATGTAGGACTAGGGTATCTTGAGTATTTGTTCATAATCCCAACAAAACTCAAGAAAAAAAAACAAAGTAGAAGAAGAAGATTAAGGTTAGGTTATACCTTGATTTAATGGCAACCTTCCTTGATTTACCAAAGTAAGTGATGATCTTTGGATGCATGAACAAATAAGCACTCCTCTCTCTATATATATGGCCAAAATTCTCTCTCCTTTCTCTCTCTAGAAGTGGCTAGCTTGGGAGAAATTATAAGAGGAAGAATGAGAGAAGAAATGAAATGAAATGAAAACATGAAGTAAAAGGATACTTACAAGAATATAGATACACTTAGTGTATCTAGCTATTATCCCCCACACCTTCCTTGTCCATTAGACAAAACTCCTTATCTTGCTCTTAAGTATGCTTAGTGAGATTTCCCACCACTGAGGTGTAGACAACATTGTATTTTGTGTAAGAAATTAAGAAAAGTAATGTCATTAGCTATTTAAGGAAAGTGGGTTAGCAAATATATTTACCTTATATGGCCACAAGGGTTGCCGGCCCCAAGCTCTCCTAAATCCCCCTTTTGCTTTTATTTTTAATGCCCAATTTTGATTAATCAAATGTCTACAATACCCTTAATCAAGTGGGCTAAGTATTGGTTTGCATTTTATTTCATTTGGGCTACCTCCTTAATTGTTTTGGGCTATGTAATAAATATAGTCTAGCAACTTTAATATATGTTACCCAATTTGATTATTTAGGGTTTCCATTCCTAATCTTATGAAATTAAATTACCTATACATGTGACTTTAGCTCATAACCTAATTAGGTTCACAAGAATTAGGTTTAAAATTATTAATCACTTGAAATAATAAGATTATCCACTTAAGTTAGTATGCATATTAAATACTAACCTCTCATTATCACCATAACCCTTACGTTATTTAATTGTCTCACCTAATGTATAATTAGGTTACGAAGCTTTCATTTTTAATGGAATCTATAAATGTATATATCCATAACTATAGCATACATGTTAATTGACCCATGCACCACTTCACATATGTTGTCACGTATTAAATCACTGTATAACACAAAGTCTTAAATATCAATAATGTACATACATATATAGTGACTTAAAATTCACGGTTATTACATCATTCATCAAAATATGTTACGTTATATGCGGGGGAGCACTACGGGGACTATTCCACATGCGTCTGTTGTAGCTAGCCTGCGTGCCCATCAAGGAGTCCATTGGAGTAATGAGCAAATACAGAACCCTAGCCAAGATATCACTCATGCAACCATCGCCAAATTCGAGGATTGGGCTGGAGGTACACCGCACCCGAGAGGAAAAGGCTTTATCATTCAACCCACATTCTTAGTGCCTCCACCACAGCCCACACAGGAAACTGAAGCGGGAATGTCGGCTCAAGAAACTGCTGCTATTGGGAATCGACAGCTCCGAAGGTTGGAGCAAAAGGTTGACGCGATGTACGACAACTTTGCAGTGTTTGCTACGGGTCTGACGAGGTCGCTCGCGGAGGCGTTTGCACAGCAAGGAACTATGCTTGAGTGGCCACAGTTTGGGACTGCCATGCCATATCCACCACCGAATTCACCACCCGATGAGGGTGGTGCAGTTGAGCAATAGGGGAGTTTCTCGAACCCTTTACCTTCATTCATTGAGACAATGAATATTTTAAGTTTGGGGGTATTAGGTAGTAGGGTAGTTGCATATAGTATTTGCATGTTTAGTTTAAATTTTGCATGTTTATGTATTAGATAAAAATTGCATAGTCATTATTATGTGTGTTAGTGTATGTGTAGTTGCATTTGATGTTTAGTGCATGTCTCACAAATTCTAGCTTTATGGATATTATGTCTAGCCTATGATGAAAATGAATTTTGAAGGATTGTTGAGTATTTTGGATAACATGAGCTTAGATATAATGTTTTACATGATGTAATCCATGATGCTGTTTAGATGCTTTCGGTTTGCACTACCGTGTTCACAATTGCTTGTAGGCATAAGAATTATGTGTTGCATTGCTTAATAGGAAATGTGGTTTTAAAAAGAGAATTATGTGGAAAATGAACTGAGACTGTACAAAACATTGATAATCAAACTTTGGGAACACATGGGTAGGCTATATATAATAAAAAAAATAAAAAAAAAGAGAGAAGCAATAACGTGGCTAGTCTTATTTCGGGGCCCATGTTGCTTGAGTAAGTACGCCCGTAGGGGTGTCTTAACACCTAGCGCCCTAAGGTCTTTTATGGTCTGGGAGTCGTTGGTTGAAAGCTCGCTAAGGGGTAGCATTGTTAGCCTAATGGAATGAGACATTGCACAGTCATGTGAAAAAAAAATAGCAATAAACACCGCGGGAAAGAGCAAAAATCGCTCTCCTGTGTAGAAATAAAGCAGTTAAACCCATTGTTGAAACTTAGTTTGTTTTGATATGTTGGAACAGTCTTTGTTGCATAAGTATACATGAATCTTGATTTAGACTGTAATTTTCTATTTTGAGCAGTTTAGCATGTGTATTATTGCTTTAATCAAGTTTTGGTGAACACAACACACACACACAACATCTTTATAGCATGTATGGATTACTTGAGTGTATGATATTATGTCTATGGCTTAGTTTGAAGTTTCATTCTTGAATCTGGATAATTCACTGAGGTATGTTGGACTAAAATTCTGTTATAGCAGGAAGAAAGTGAGACTCGTTTGCATCATGATATAGTTGCATATCATTGTACTTGCATTTTCAGTGTTTATATAGTATGCATTGCTTGAGGGAAAGCAATAGTTCACGTTTGGGGGTATTTGATAAGTGGGTTTTATACCTACTTATTGGATATCAATTCACGAGAACTATGCCCATCTCAAGTACATTTTAGTGTGTTTGTAGTTGCATTTTGTGTTATTTTGCATTGCATATACTGAGAACTCCTATGGTGTGAAAGTGCAGGAAAATGGCATAGGTCGGCGTTGGTAGGTGGCATGAGATCGGTGAAGGCATGACAAGAGGGTCGAGTGGACAAAAGAAACTGAGCTTTGATGGACAAGGAAGCAAGAGTAGCATGTCAAAGAATCAGTAGCAGCATGACAAGGAAGCAGCAATAGCAGAACACAAGATTGCAGATTTCAAGAGCCATGCCACATGCGTGAGAGTCAAGATAGGTCGGAACACGCGCTACCGCCATCACCCATAAGGAACATATTTGGCACACACGTGCGCCCGCGCCTGCTTTACAAAGGGATCGCATACGCGTCATGAAGGCCATCGATTGCGATTCTTTGAATTTTTTTATTTTTGAAATTTTAAGTGTTTGAGTTGGTATAAACTACTCTAGTTGATACCAGACGCGATTATCTTTAGTTTGAACGAGTTTTTCATATGAGAGAACTAGCTTTCTACGCTTTGAGCGAATTCCAACGAGGATCCAAGTATAGACTTAATTTTTTATATCTCTTCTTTAGAATTCAATCATCGACTACGAACTACTGTTATGTTGCTGGAGAGTATTGAGGATTTGAACATCATGTTTGGATTATAATCTGACATTGGGTTTGATCAATTCTATCTTCTCTTTCAATTGTTTAAATATTTTCCATGTGTTACTCTAATCCCATAATGGCTTTTGGTACAGACATGAACTAAACTCCATTATGGGATTCTAACGGATTTTAATATGTAGTCTAATTGATGGCTTGATTGTTGGATTGTTAGTGTATCATCAGGAATTTCTATTATGATTGATTTGATTACAGGAATGCTTGATCACCATTCATTTTATGTACTTGCATGGAATTGAAAAATAACATGCGAGTATGGTTGTAATCATGATAGCATACGTGTATGAGGTTGAATTGCTTAGCTTTATACTTCGTGAATCAGATAGACATATATTGTTTCACCGTGTGAGTTATATAAGGGCTTGAGCTTAAATTCAATATGGTGGTAATTTCACATACAAATATAGTGATTTTGGGTTTTATTGATGATTACATGATTTCTATTGTATGTGTATATTATGTAAGTAGGTCATAATTTATTGAAAAATGGTTATGTCTACATTTGTGCTCTTGGCTAATTTTCTGTGGTATGTGAATAATCTTGCATGATGGTGATATTTAGATGAACTATTAAATGAAGTTAGGATCCCATTATTTTCAGATTTGATTTATCATTTTATTATTTTTCTTTTATTTATTATTTAGTTTATATTCATTTAAAATCATAGCATTCGTTTAAGCATATAAAAATAGTGATATAGTTGATGCATAATTGTTTAATTTAGAAACTTTTCTCCGTGGATCGATACTTTACTTACTCTGTATTACTTGTTGACCCATATATGCTTATATGAGTTAGAGTCTTTTTATTAGAACTAAAAAGGAGGCAACAAGTTTTTGGCACCGCTGCCGGGGAAAGGCATTTAAATTTTTATTGTTATCCTCAGTTTTAAGCTATATTGTATGACTTAAACAAATCTAATCTTATCTCATTTCTATCTTTGTTTTTGTTTTTGTTTTTGTTTTTGTTTTTGATTTTGTTTCAGGTACTGGTATAATTTTTATGCACACACGATCATCCAATTCATAGTTGATACCAGCACAGGACAATATTAACGGGAGAGGTTGGAAAGCGAGAGTGCATAGAAATTTACAAGCAGAGTTAGAGGATACTACATCTAATATGGCAGCCGAGGGACAAAGAGAAGAGCAAAGAGAGGAGTATAGAGCTTTAAGGGACTATTCGATGCCGAACATTAATGGACTACAGTCAAGCATAGTCAGGCCAGCGATAGCACCCAACACCTTTGAGATAAAAATGGGCACTATTCAGATGGTGCAGAATTCGGTACAGTTTGGGGGTGCTGCTACAGATGATCCTAATGAACACCTGTTGAGTTTCATCAAAATATGTGATACATTCAGATATAACGGGGTGACGGGGGATGCTATTAGACTAAGACTGTTTCTGTTTTCATTGAGGGATAAAGCGAAAAGTTGGCTTCATTCTTTGCCTTCAGGTTCAATAACTACATGGGAGGACCTAGCACATAAATTCTTAGCTAAGTTTTTCCCAATGGCTAAGACTGTGAAGATGAGGACAACAATCTTCCAATTTGAGCAGCAACAGGGTGAATCTCTATATGAAGCTTGGGAGAGATATAAAGAGATACTAAGGAAGTGTCCACACCATGGTATGCCAGATTGGATGGTGATCAACACATTTTACAATGGATTGGGATGGCAGTCGAGGCCGATTGTAGATGCATCTGCAGGAGGCGCGTTATGGGAAAAGAGTTATGAGGAAGCTTATAATCTTATTGAGACAATGGCAGCGAATGATTTTCAAAACCCTACATCCAGGATGCCACAGCCCAAAGTTGCAGGTTTGTTGGAAGTGGATGCTATCACTCAGTTGTCAGCACAGATGGCATCCATGGCGAAGAAGATTGACTCTTTGACAGAGACTAAGGCAAAGACAAATGCCTTTGTATGTGAGATTTGTGCAGGGTCACACTCAACGGATCAATGCGCTATTAGCTTGGAATCGGTACAGTATGTGAGCAATTACAAGAAGGACCAAGGTCACTTTTAGAACACATACAACTCCAACAACCGTAACCATCCAAACTTTAGTTGGTCAAATAATCAAGGAAATCAACAAAATCAGTTTCATCCGAATCACCAATTTCAGTCATAGCTAGTTCAGCCTCAGTTTACACCAAGACCACCTTTTCCACTGTGATTTTCTCAACAACAACATCACACTCCAGCTGCACCTCAGCAAAAAAAAGAAATCAGAAATGGAGGAGATGATGATGAAGTATATGGCGAACACATAGGTGATGATTAAAAGCCAAGTAGTGGCTATTAAAAATCTGGAAACTCAAATGGGGCAAATGGCGAGCATGCTTAACAACAGGCCCAAGGTTCATTGCCAAGTACTACGGAGGCAAATCCACGAAGAGAAAAGAAGGAACAATGTCAAGCGGTCACATTAAGGTTTGGGAAAAAGGTGGCAGAAAATGAGCATGGCGCGGCCGTGCCATGTTTACATAGGGAGGACATGCGGCCGCGCGAGGCAGAAAGTGTGTCTGAGCAGAAAGACAATAAGGAAGGTTCTAAGTTACAGCAGGAAGAGGATAACAAAGCAGGTTCAGTTGAGAAGCCCGTGAGTAAAACACCACTAGTTCGCCCTCCGGTTCCATATCCATAGAGATTGAATAAGCAGAGGGAAGATAAGCAGTTCAGCAAGTTCTTGGAGGTTTTTAAAAAACTGCAGATTAATATACCTTTTACTGAGGTATTGGAACAGATGTCGAGTTATGCAAAGTTCATGAAGGGTATATTGTCAAGGAAGAGGAGATTAGAAGAGTTTGAGATAGTGGCCTTGACAGAGGAATGCAGTACAGTGCTTCAATGCAAATTACCTCCAAAGCTGAAGGATCCGGGCAGTTTCACAATTCCATGTACGATCGGAAAGATAACCTTCAGTAAATATTTGTGTGATCTTGGGGAAAACATAAATTTGATGCCCTTGTCAGTATTCAACCAGTTGTGATTGTCGACTCCAAGGCCGACAAATATTTCTTTGCAGCTAGCTAACAGATCCATCACCTATCCACAGGGAATTATTGAAGATGTACTGGTAAAAGTGGATAAATTCATCTTTCCGGCTGACTTCATCATTTTAGATTCTGAAGAAGATAAGAGTATACCAATCATGCGTGTTCATGATCAGGAGGTTACCTTTAACGTATTCAAGGCGATGAAGTTTTCGATAGATGAAGAGGAATGCTTTTGGGTTTCTTTGGTGGATCAGGTCTTAAATGAAGAATTAGAGAGTTTGATGGGTCATGAACTGTTGAGAAGTGTTATTGCTGAAAATTCAGAACTAGAGGATGAGGAATTTGAAGAACTTGTGCAATTTCTTGATAGTACCCCATATTTCAGAAAATTCAAAACACCTGTTGAGCCATTGATGAAATCTGGAGAAATGTCAGTAAAATTGAAGCCATCTCTTGAGACACCTCCAGAACTTGAATTGTAACCACTTCCAGATCATTTACGGTATGCATTTTTAAATAAATATTCAAAGCTACCTATGATTATTTCTTCTGCACTAACACTTTTCAGGAAGAAAAACTGCTACGAGTCCTTTGAGAGTTCAAGTCGGCTATTGGATGGACTATAGTAGACATAAAAGGGGTCAGCCCTTCTTTTTGAATGCATAAGATCCTACTAGAAGATGATAGTAAGCCGTCGGTGGAGCAACAAAGAAGACTTAATCCGATAATGAAAGAAGTGGTCAAGAAAGAAGTATTGAAATGGCTGGATGCAGGCATAATCTATCCGATTTTAGACAGTTCATGGGTGAGCCCAGTGCAATGTGTACCGAAAAAGGGTGGTATGACAATGGTTTCAAATGAGAATAATGAGTTGATTCCAACACGAACAGTGACTGGGTGGAGAGTCTGCATGGACTATCGCAGGCTTAACAAAGCTATGAGGAAAGATCATTTCCCCCTGCCTTTTATCGATCAGATGTTGGACACACTAGTAGGTCACGAGTATTATTGCCTTCTAGATGGATATTAAGGTTACAACCAAATTGTTATAGCTCCAGAAGACCAGGAAAAGACAACCTTCACATGTCCATACGACACGTTTGCTTTCAGAAGGATGTCTTTCGGATTGTGCAATGCTCCAGCCACCTTCCAAAGATGCATGATGGCTAATTTTTTGGATATGGTGGAACAGAATGTGGAGGTATTCATGGACAATTTCTCGATATTTGGGGATTCTTTTGATTTATACCTTGAGAATTTGGTGATGCTCTTGAGAAGGTGTGTTGCAATGAATTTAGTACTGAACTGGGAGAAGTGCCATTTTATGGTACAAGAAGTAATAATTCCGGGACACAAGGTTTCGAAGAAGGGACTCGAGGTGGACAGGGCTAAGCTAGAAACTATTGACACTTGCCACCACCTACTTCAGTATAAGGTGTTCGCAGTTTTCTTGGACATGCAGGCTTCTACCGCATATTCATCGAGGACTTCTCCACAATAACTAAACCACTATGTAGTTTATTGGAGAAGGATGCACAGTTTAAATTTGATGAGGCTTGCATGTCGGCATTTGAACATTTGAAGAGGAAAATAACTTCAACACCAGTTATTATTGCACCGGATTGGGATTTGCCATTTGAATTGATGTGTGATGCTAGTGATTATGTTGTGGGGCGCTGTTTGGGTCAGAGAAAGGAGAAAATGTTTCATGTGATCTATTATGCCAGCAAAACCCTTACATATGCGCAGTTGAACTACACCACCATAGAGAAAGAGTTATTGGCAGTGGTGTCTGCCTTTGATAAATTCCGTGCATATCTGATTGGTACAAAGGTGATAGTGTGCACGGATCACGTGGCAATTCGACACTTAGTGGCAAAGAAGGATGCCAAACCCCGTTTGATCAGGTGGATATTATTGTTGCAGGAATTTGATTAGGAGATCAAGGACAGAAAGGGCACTGAAAACCAAGTGGCGGACCACTTATCTCGACTAGAGAATTCGGAAAGGGAGGTAGATGACAAAGTTGTAATTAATGAATCCTTTTCAGATGAGCAGTTGTTTGTGCTGAAAGGGGAAGTTTCATGGTTTGCAGACTATGCGAACTATTTGGTGAGTAAGATCGTACCTTCTAACTTGGTGGGTCATCAAAAGAAATTTTTTTTGCATGATGTCAAATGGTTTATATGGGATGAGCCATATTTGTTCAAACAATGTGTTGATCAGATGATAAGAAGGTGTATTTCGTATAGCGAGATCGAGGGGATTCTGCAAGATTGTCATGCATCTGTGTATGGGGGTCACTATGGTGGAGAGCGAACATCGACTAGAGTGCTACAAGCAGGATTCTACTGGCCGACAATTTTGAAGGATGTGTACAGTTTCATCCAGAGATGTGATAGATGTTAGAGAGTCGGGAACATTTCAAAAAGAAATAAAATGCCATTGAACACAATCCTTGAAGTGGAAATTTTCGATGTGTGGGAGATAGATTTCATGGGTCCTTTCTGTTAGATTTGTAATATTCATGAACGCAATCAAATTGCATAAAATAAGCGGAAACGTGTAAAATAAGAGTTTTAAAATTTTACAAACCATATACTCGGATCTCATTTATGCACAATTATTAATTAAACGAAAAGATAAAGAATAAGAATCATACCCTTGAAGATCCGAGCTTCCTCAGGTACAAGTTCACCTCCAATCCTTTTCGTGTTCAACTTGAATCCACCGGGTTTGGTTCTTTCCTTTGATCAACGTTAGCCACCCAAGTGTTTGGCCTCTATAGGTGATCCACCAAGGAAGAAGAAATATTCAAGAAGAAGGGTGGTTGGCTAAACCCTAGTTTTCTATCTCTATAGATAAAGAACATACTCTTCAACCCTTGGAATTGTGTATCTTGATATCTGATATAAGACTCACCTTATAAAGATATCAGGTAACCCTATTTAATTAAAAATAAGGTATTATTTATTTAATTAAACACTTTTAATTAAATGGGCTCCCTAATCTTATTAGGGATAATTAATTAAACTCCTTTAACTAATTTCCCTCCTAATCCTATTAGGAATAAATGAGAGTACTTATATTAAATTAATTCCTAAACTCTTTTAGAAATTAAAATTATAATAATTGTAATAATATTAATAAGACTCTCTTATTAATTTATATTTAATATTTCTAAAATATTAAATAATAAATATTAACCTATTTAATTTATTCTATCACCATAGATTAAATTAAATATACGTAACATATTATTACGATTAAGCCATTAACTTCTTAAATAATTATTCTTCCTTTTATGGTGTGACCATTTAGGTTCTCCATATTAAACCGGTTGTGAATAAATCAATTAGAACAATTCTAATCTTTTTTAAATAAATAAATTAAATAATTTATTTATTTAAATAAATAATATTTATTCTACAATAGGGATAAGCCTCACTAGCGATCAACTACTTTTCAGATATTATAGATTTCAACATTAATCATAAAAGAACCTTTGAGTAAATAGTTACCGTACAATTTAATCCTTCCACCATACAATGTCCCAATTAAATATAAGACATGGAATTACTGTCAAGTCTTATTTTATTTAATTATATGTATTTTGACTCTTAAATGCACAACTCCAAATAATACAAATTAGAAACTCCTTTCTAATTTCATTACATTGCCAAGGACTACTGGATTGTCATTTATCGAATCACATAAGATATTTCTCTTCTTTTACTAGAAGTGGTAGATTCTTTATTGATCATACATTATCTCCATGTACAACTTATTATACCCAAGCATACCCTTTGATATACCCTAAGGGTCTTACGGAATAAATCAAAGTATAACTCATCATACACAAGATACTATGATGATCTCAAGTCCAAGGATCACTTGTACTACTATCACTATAGGAATTCCTATTGACAGGCAAGTAAAACTCCATTAGGTATTCCTTAGCGAGCCACGTTCAGTGAACTTATTCTCTAATAAGCACCTACATACTTGCTTTAGTGTCTCCACACAAATGATCATGAGATCAATCATCCTCATCTAATGAGCAAGCAACGTATGTACCAATCTATCCGGATTCACTAATCTCTAATTTAGTAATCTAACGATTGGGAACTATTTTAGTTTTAAGCTTTCTAAGAATTTAGATCTCATTAGAATGATCATCATCATTATTCTAAAAGCATTGCTTAAAACTATGGGTTTATCACATTTTATAAAGCAGCATCATGTAGATAATTAAAAGTCTTTAATAAATTAATACTTTTTATTAATAAATGAATAAGATTGTTACAAAGTATATGCTTTATCATCAAACATGATTGGCTTGTATGCATACTACTTTCACTTTCGTTTCTTCATGTGGAAATCTTTACATCTTGCTTGCATTGGATTATGTATCGAAATGGGTAGAAGCAGCAGCTCTTCCAACAAATGATGCCAAAGTAGTCCTCAGGTTTTTACAAAGAAGTATTTTCAAGAGGTTTGGGACTCCTAGGGCCATCATTAGTGATGAAGGCAATCATTTCTGCAACAGGCAGTTTACAGCTTTGTTGGCTAAGTATGGGGTGAACCATCGCATTGCTACAGCTTATCACCCGAAAACGAATGGCCAAGCAGAAGTGTCAAATCGAAAAGTTAAAAGAATTCTTGAAAAAGTTGTGAATCCCACTAGAAAGGATTGGTCTTTAAAGCTTGATGATGTTGTTTGGGCATATAGGACTGCGTACAAGACTCCATTGGGCATGTCACCTTCCTATGGAGCTAGAGCATAAAGCATATTGGGCGATTCGGAAGCTGAATTTTGATTTGAAAGCTACACAAGAGAAACGCCTACTCCAACTCAATGAGTTGGATGAATTTTGATTGCAGGCGTATGAAAATTCTAAGATGTACAAGGAGAAGGTGAAGAAATGGCATGATCGCAAGATCATATCGAGAACATTTGAGCCGGGACAAAGAGTTTTTCTTTTCAACTCCAGACTTAAACTTTTTCCTGGAAAGCTCAAATGGAGGTATTCAGGGCCATTTACAGTGAAGACTGTTTTTCCACATGGTGCAATAGAAGTGTTCGATAAGTTCCCGGACAAGCCGTTTAAAGTGAATGGACAGTGGCTGAAGCATTACTTTGGTGGCGAGGTGGACAGATAAAAAGTCACCTCAATTCTTTCCTCGACATGAAATTCAGAGACAGTCAAGCTAATTAACTATAACTTAGCACTTGATGGGAGGTAACCCATTGTTTCTATCTCTACTTTTTAATTACTCAGTTTTAATTACAGATTCGTGGTCGCGCTACCCACTTATGATAGCAAAGTAAAACGCGCGCCTGCGTTGTCAGCATGTCACGTATGCGATAGAACTCCACCGCCGCGCTGCCGCCAAATTTCCATTGACAAGCCGCACGGCCGCGCGCGACACCGGATCTTTAAAAAAAACAAAAGGGTTTAAAAGATGTGTTTTTACACTTCTCTTCCATATTTGAAATAACGACAGAGAGGCGTGTCCCTTGTTCTCCACATCACGCACGACTTCTCATCTCCAATCGGTTACCAATTGCTCCATTACCCACGATCAATATCTGCATTATAAAACTAGGGTTTCAGACTTGGTTATGCATAATCAGTTTGGGGGTAATCAGTCATCGGCTATTATTCACTATCAGGCAAGTCTTGTTCTTCGTTATCAATCTTCAAATGGGTGCTAAGAGATCGCGTTCTATCACTTCGTCATCATCATCTTCCTCAAGTAACCAAGGCAAGGATGTTGTGGACCACACAAAATTTCTCAGTCTGGAGGCACAAATCGAGTATTACTGAATCGTGGCAAAGACATTTATGAAGGAACCCCTATGCATGTTCCAATGAGTATCGTTCAAGAATTCTATGCTAATGCTAAAGACACAATGAGCGGCTTATATGTGGTTCGAGGAGTACAAGTAGATTACAGACCACCAGTAATCAGAGAAATTTTCAGGATAGTTGACACACCACCGACTGGGTACGACAATTGGGTTGAGGCTTCCCGCTTTGAGACTAATTTGGACGAAGTCTTTACTGATTTGTGCGTTCCAGGCACGAAATGGAATTTTAGGGCAGGAACAAATCAACCTAGAACTTTCCCAGCATCAACCTTGAATCGGTATACTAAAGCATGGAATTTGTTTATATGTGAAAAGCTCGTTCCGTCGTCTCATCAGCACGAAATCACAACTGAAAAGGTTATCATTCTGTGGGGAATAGTTACAGATAAGTACATTAATGTGGGCCACCTCATTCATCAAAATATATTACGTTATATGCGGGGGAGCACTACGGGGAGTATTCCACATGCGTCTGTTGTAGCTAGCCTGTGTGCCCATCAAGGAGTCCATTGGAGTAATGAGCAAATGAAGAACCCTAGCCAAGATATCACTCATGCAACCATCGCCAAATTTGAGGATTGGGCTGGAGGTACACCGCACCCGAGAGGAAAAGGCTTTATCATTCAACCCACATTCTCGAAGGCCTCCACCACATTACGACAGAAATCAAGCGAGAACGTCGACCAAGCAATTATTGCTATTGGGGATCGACAGTTCCGAAGGTTGGAGCAAAAGGTCGACGCGATGTACGACAACTTTGCAGCGTTTGCTATGGGTCTGACGAGGTCGCTCGCGGAGGTGTTTGCACAGCAAAGAACTATGTTTGAGTGGCCACAGTTTGGGACTGCCATGCCATATCCACCACCGGATTCACCACCCGACGAGGGTGGTGCAGCTGAGCAATAGGGGAGTTTCTCGAACCCTTTACCTTCATTCATTGAGACAATGAATATTTTAAGTTTTGGGGTATTGGGTAGTAGGGTAGTTGCATATAGTATTTGGATGTTTAGTTTAAATTTTGCATGTTTATGTATTAGATAAAAATTGCATAGTTATTATTATGTGTGTTAGTGTATGTGTAGTTGCATTTGATGTTTAGTGCATGCCTCACAAATTCTAGCTTTATGGATATTATGTCTAGCCTATGATGAAAATGAATTTTGAAGGATTGTTGAGTATTTTGGAGAACATGAGCTTAGATATAACGTTTTACATGATGTAATCCATGATGCTGTTTAGATGCTTTTGGTTTGCACTGCCGTGTTCACAATTGCTTGTAGGCATAAGAATTATGTGTTGCATTGCTGAATAGGAAATGTGATTTTAAAAAGTGAATTATGTGGAAAATGGACTGAGACTGTACAAAACATTGATAATCAAACTTTGGGACAACATGGGTAGGTTATATATAATAAAAAAAAAAGAGAGGCAATAACGTGGCTAGTCTTATTTCGGGGCCCATGTTGCTTGAGTAAGTACGCCCGTAGGGGTGTCTTAACACCTAGTGCCCTAAGGTCTTTTATGGTCTGGGAGTCATTGGTTGAAAGCTCACTAAGGGATAACATTGTTAGCCTAATGGAATGAGGCATTGCACAGTCATGTGAAAAAAAATAGCAATAAACACCGCGGAAAAGAGCGAAAATCGCCCTCGTGTGTAGAAATAAAGCAGTTAAACCCATTGTTGAACCTTAGTTTGTTTTTATATGTTGGAACAGTCTTTGTTGCATAAGTATACATGAATCTTGATTTATACTGTCAATTTTCTGTTTTGAGCAGTTTAGCATGTGTATTCTTGCTTTAATCAAGTTTTGGTGAACACAACACACACACACACAACATCTTTATAGCATGTATGGATTACTTGAGTGTATGATATTATGTCTATGGCTTAGTTTGAAGTTTCATTCTTGAATCCGGATAATTCACTGAGGTATGTTGGACTGAAACTCTGTTATAGCTGGAAGAAAGAGAGACTCGTTTGCATCATGATATAGTTGCATAGCATTGTAGTTACATTTTTAGTGTTTATGTAGTATGCATTGCTTGAGGGCAAGCAATAGTTCACATTTGGGGGTATTTGATAAATGGGTTTTATACCTACTTATTGGATATCAATTCACGAGAACGATGCCCATCTCAAGTATATTTTAGTGTGTTTGTAGTTGCATTTTGTGTTATTTTGCATTGCATATACTGAGAACTCCTATGGTGTGAAAGTGTAGGAAAATGGCATAGCTCGGCGTTGGTAGGTGGCATGAGATCGGTGAAGGCATGACAAGAGGGTCGAGTGGACAAAAGAAACTGAGCATCGAGCGTCTTCGACTGCTGTTGCTGACTTTATTTTATTTTTGAAATTTTAAATGTTTGAGTTGGTATAAACTACTCTGGTTGATACCATATGCGATTATCTTTAGTTTGAACGAGTTTTTCATATGAGAGAACTAGCGTTCTACACTTTGAGGGAATTCCAACGAGGATCCAAGCATAAACTTAATTTTTTAATTCTCTTCTTTAGAATTCAATCATCGACTACGAACTACTGTTATGTTGCTGGAGAGTATTGAGGATTTGAACATCACATTTGGATTATAATCTGACATTGGGTTTGATCAATTCTATCTTCTCTTTCAATTGTTTAATTAGTTTCCATGTGTTACTCTAATCCCATAATGGCTTTTGGTTCAGACATGAACTAAACTCCATTATGGGATTCTAACGAATTTTAATATGTAGTCTAATTGATGGCTTGATTGCTGGATTGTTAGTGTATCATCAGGAATTTCTATTATGATTGATTTGATTGCATGAATGCTTGATCACCATTCATTTTATGAACTTGCATGGAATTGAAAATTAACATGTGAGTATGGTTGTAATCATGATAACATACGTGTATGGGGCTGAATTTCTTAGCTTTATACTTCGTGAATTAGATTGGCATATACTGTTTCACCATGTGAGTTATATAAGGGCTTGAGCTTAAATTCAATATGGCGGCAATTTCAAATAGAAATATAGTGATTTTGGGTTTTATTGATGATTACATGATTTCTATTGTATGTGGATATTATGTAAGTAGGTCATAATTTATTAAAGAATGGTTATGTCTACATTTGTGCTTTTGGCTAATTTTTTGTGGTACGTGAATAATCTTGCATGATGGTAATATTTAGATGAACTATTAAATGAAGTTAGGATCCCATTATTTCCATATTTGATTTATCATTTTATTATTCTTCTTTTATTTATTATTTAGTTTATATGCATTCAAAATCATAGCGTTCGTTTAAGCATATAAAAATAGTGATATAGTTGATGCATAATAGTTTAATTTAGAAACCTTTCTCCGTGGATCGATACTTACTCTGTATTACTTGTTGACCCATGTATGCTTGCATGAGTTAGAGTCTTTTTATTAGAACTAAAAAGGAGGAAACAATACCTTAAATCAAAGTTTTGTGGAGAAACCACGATGTTGAGGAAATGACTTGGGAGTTAGAATCTAAAATGAAGTCAAGGTATCCTCACCTCTTCGACATACCAGGTACGCACCCTAATTTTGGGGGCGAAATTTCATAAGGAGGGGAGATTGCAAGACCCTGAATTTTATAAAATGAAAGTATTCAATTTTCCTATAATTATTATTCTATTTAGTAAATAGTTAAATTGATAAAAGGTTAAAGTTAAGGGTGATATTTGAAAATTTTGCAAAAAAAGCAAGTTGATATAAAATATTCGTTGTGTCGGGGAATATTCGTTTTAACAGGAAATATTTGTACAACGGCACAATCATTGGTGGACCCACAACGAAAGTATTGTCGTATTTAGAAAACGACAGAATTATCATTTACTATAAATAACGGCGAAAGTTTTATCGTTAAACTGTTGAACTACCCGGTAGTAAAAGTACAGTAATACGCGTGGTTGTATAGTAGCACGCGGTATTGATTATTGATGCTTACGTGAGAAGTAACTCAGTTATACTCAATTATTGCTACAGTAATTGATGCATCATATCTCTCATATTATTGATTCAATTATTGTCACAGTATCATCTGCATAATATTTATTATTATTAAATCAATAATTGAGACGACAAAGTTATTCATATTATTATTTGCTATATTGACAATGTCTAGAAGTTATGTCAAGGAGAGGTTTGATCACCTAATTGCGCCCCAATAAGGAGAAATCCTTATCGGAAAGCCCTCTCTTTCCTGAGAACGACCTGGTTGTTAAATATTGTGAGTTATAATATTAATGATGAATAAGTTCGTGTTGATTAAAGATTAAATTGATAGTTCCATTGTGTTGGGATTATTAGTGTTAGTGGAAATCGATATTTATTTAGATAATAATTTATGTCTGGAGGTTATATTGACCAATCGGGTAATTAATCGGATAAATAAGCAATTAATTACTATTAATTCACATGTTTATAACTATGTGTTCACATGTGTGTACTATTGATTCACATGTATATACTATTAGGGGAGGTGGTGCAAGATTGATAATACTTGCATGACTAAATTAAAAATAAAGGTATAGATGAATGTACTATACTGTAATTATTTTTTTCACATTTATAGATCTATTGAGTCACATGATTGTATTATTGATTCACATGATATACTATTAGGGGAGGTGGTGCAAGTTTGATAATACTTGCAGGACTAAATTAAAAATGAAAGAAAAGATGAAGGTATTATACTGTAATATTTCCAGCCCCAAAACGTGCAATTATCGAAACTATATTTTCCTATAAATAGAAGCTCATTCTTCCTTCATTCTCACCAATTCACTAAGACTCACAAGAGAATTTATAGAGAGAGAAGCTTTAGAGAGAAAGTAGAAGAGAATTCTGTTACCTCACTATTCCAGTATCCAGTCTTCTTCTGAGGTAAGGGATATTATTTTGTTCAGTATTCATAGGAATAATATTTTCTTCCATACTCTGTAGTTTGTGAGTAATATTATTGCGTCTCATATTCCTAATTATACCATCATTCGGTTAAAGTATTTCTTCTATATTCCGTGAAATTAGTATAATATCCTTGAAATTTGCGATTCATCTAGTATCGCTTCACAAAGATATTTTTATGTACATTCTTGTTAATTTTAAAGTTTTTCATGTCGGAGTACTGTCCATGAGTACTATCCATTTATACGGTACTATTCACAAAGTAGTATTCACAAGTACTATTCACAAAGTACTATTCACAGAGTACTATTCCTGAAGTACTATTCACGGGGTACTATTCACCCGGGTACTATTCACCCAGAGTACTATTCATAACAAAAATTGATTTCTTTCCGGTCCAAATCATTTTTGATACAGTGTCATTCTTGAATTTTACTCCACAAAGCAGTATCATGTTGACAATTTGGACAATATTGAATTCTGGATAAATTAAATTATAAATCTTTAAAAATTTATCCTTGAACTTGTTTTATTGAATTCTTATATCATTGTCATCATCCTCATGTTTATATTATGTTGAAAGTCATCCGTGGCCTGTAGTGCATAGATGGGCTTCGTATGATTATGACCAGGGATTATTTGGTATAATCATAACCGTAATGTTACAAATGATGTGTTAAAAATCCTCATTGGGCTGTAGTGCATTGATGGACAGTTGTTGGCATGATCATGACCATTGATGAATACACGAATATCCTTGGCCCGTTGTGCATGGATAATTTGTGGTCATGATACTAAAGAATATCCTTGACCGTAGTGCAGGGGTGATTCAATGATGTGGATTATTTATTAAGCTGAGTCTCAGTGATAAAAGTGATGAAAAACCTTTTAAATCATAGAAGATAGTAGATTTTATGCTCTACTTGACTATTCTAATGGATTGCTTGTTCCGCTACAGTTAAACTTGATGTTTGTTATATTTTATCAGTTTAACACTGTTGAAGGCTAACGATAAATTATTTTACATTATCTTAGTCATAATATTTCTTACTGGGCTAGTTGAGGTCACCCTTTTTCTTTCATTGTTCTCTTCAGGAAATGAGAACGTAGCTGGGACTAGTCGAGGAACGAAGTGACGGTCCAGATGATAGCATTAGTAGTCCTCACTATTCTATGAAATAGTGTGATAATAAATGTATTGAGGACTCCATTTGAGTTGAATACTGTCTAAAAGACAATATTCGTATTAAAACTCTCAGTTTATGTTTTGTCGTATTTTACACGATAGTTGTATTTTTAAGTTGTATTTGAATTTTGTACCATGTATTTGGAGATTCAAGATGGGTGATGTATACCTATTTTGGGGGCGTCACAATCAAGTTACATACGATGAGGTAAGAGTTGTAGACACTCGGAGAAATGGATTGAAGCAAGCTTCTCAAATATGAAACATTCATTTTGATGAGATAATCAAAAGAGTTTGATTTTATCAAAAACAAGAATGAACCTAGTGTGTACAAAATGGTCAGTGGGAGCATCGTGACATTCCTAGTATTATATGTTGATATACTACGGATAAGGAATGACATACCAATGCTACAATTAGTAAAGATAAATTTGTCTAAATATTCCTCCACGAATGATTTGGGAAGAGTATCGTTATTGGGGATACAAATCTATATAGATAGATTTAATAGGATGCTCGACTTAACCCAAGAAATGTATATTCATTAGATGCTAAAGTTAATTAGCATGGTAAAATCCAAGAGATGTCTCATGTTGTTGAGCCATGGAGTGTATCTCTCTTAATAGTCCCCATAGACTCCTAAAAGAGAGAGATCGCATGAGTAAAAATCATGTATGCAATAAAATATATGAGACCTGATGTTGATCAGTCATATTCTGGAGAAGTTCATTGTGAGTCAGTGAAAAATATTTTAAAGTACTTAATCGGCACTAAGGATGTGATCATATTCATGGTGGGTCTGCATTAAAACTAGAGGGTTAACAGACTCAAGTTTTTTTAGACAGACCAAGACAACAAAAAAATCCACTTTAAGGTAAAGTGTTACCTTAAACATTGGTGCAATGAATTGGAAGGTTTCAAATAGCAAAGAGTTGCTGGTTTAGTGATAAAGACAAAGTATATAGCTGTAAATGAAGCTACAAGTTGATTGTTTGGATGAAAAGTTCATTACAGAACTAGGAATAATTCCTAAGTCTCATCTTGGATCTAAACATGTGTTGTGGCACTTTCATTTGATTATAGGTATCATTGAAAGATGAGAAATCATTATAGAGATAGTGGACTCAAAAGAACAACATTACATATCCATTAACTAAAGCTTATCCAACAGCAGGATAATCGTCACTTCGAGAAGAAGGGTATGAGATACCATGGCGATTGGCTTTAGTGCAAGTGGGAGATTGAAAGTAGTATGCACACAAGCCAATCATGTTTGATGATAAAGCATATACTTTGTAACAATCTTATTCATTTATTAATAAAAAGTATTAATTTATTAAAGACTTTTAATTATCTACATGATGCTGCTTTATAAAATGTGATAAACCCATAGTTTTAAGCAATGCTTTTAGAATAATGATGATGATCATTCTAATGAGATCTAAATTCTTAGAAAGATTAAAACTAAAATAGTTCCCAATCGTTAGATTACTAAATTGGAGATTAGTGAATCCGGATAAATTGGTACATACGTTGCTTGCTCATTAGATGAGGATGATTGATTTCATGATCATTTGTGTGGAGACACTAAAGCAAGTATGTAGGTGCTTATTAGAGAATAAGTACACTGAACGTGGCTCGCTAAGGAATACCTAATGGAGTTTTACTTACCTGTCAATAGGAATTCCTGTAGTGATAGTAGTACAAGTGATCCTTGGACTTCAGATTATCATAGTATCTTGTGTATGATGAGTTATATTTTGAATTATTCCTTAAGACCCTTAGGGTATATCAAAGGGTATGCTTGGGTATAATAAGTTGTACATGGAGATAATGTATGATCAATAAAGAATCTACCACTTCTAGTAAAAAAAAGAGAAATGTCCTATGTGATTCGATAAATGACAACCCAGTAGTCCTTGGCCAAGGCGGAATGAAATTAGAATGGAGTTTCTAATTTGCATTATATGGTTTTGTGCATTTAAGAGTCGAAATACATATAATTAAATAAAATAAGACTTTGACAGTAATTCCATGTCTTATATTTAATTGGGACATTGTATGGTGGAAGGATTAAATTGTACGGTAACTATTTACTCAAAGGTTCTTTTATGATTAATGTTGAAATCTATATTATCTGAAAAGTCGTTAATTGCAAGAGTCTTATCCCTATTGTAGAATAAATATTATTTATTTAAATAAATTAATATCTTAATTTATTTATTTAAATAAGATTAGAATTGTTCTAATTGATTTATTCACAACCAGTTTAATATGGAGAACCTAAAGGGTCACACCATAAAAGGAAGAATAATTATTTAAGAAGCAAATGGCATAATCATAATAATAAGTTAAGTATATTTAATTTAATCTATGGTGATAGAATAAATTAAATAACTTAATATTTATTATTTAATATTTTAGAAATATTAAATATAAATTAATAAGAGGAGTCTTATTATTATTATTATTACTATTATTATTATTTAATTCTTAAAGGAGTTTGAGAATTAATTAATAAAGGAGTTTGAGAATTAATAAAAGTACTCTCATATATTCCTAATAATATTAGGAGATTAATTAATTAAAAGTGTTTAATTAATTATTCCTAATTAGATTAGGAGCCTAATTAATTAAAATAAAACTCAATTCCTTCATTGTTAAGGAGGGTTGCCTACATCTATAAATAAGAGGAGTCTTATTATGGATGTGGAGGTTGACACTTTCACAACACACGTATTCACGTAATTTCAATAGTTGGAAGAGTACACCATTTTCTATGAGAGATAGAAAAACTAGGGTTTTGCCAAACACCCATCTTCTTGAATCTTTTTTCTTCCTTGGTGGATCACCTCTAGAGGACAAACACTTGGGTGGCTGACATTGACATTGGAGGTGAACTTGTACATGAGGAAGCTCGAATTTTCAAGGGTATAATTCTTGTTCTTCATATTTTCGTTTAATTAATAATTGTGCATAAAGGGTGATCCGGGTATATGGTTTGTAAAATTTTAAAACTCTTATTTTCCATGCTTTCGCTTATTTTGTGCAATTTGATTACGTTTATTACAAACCTAACACATGTTGCCCGACCAAGAGGAGAGTGAAGAAGGTGATGACGAAGAAGAAGTTGAGGCTCCTGTTGTTATGCCTCCTTCACAGCCTACTAGTCAGGATCAAAAGATGCGTCACTTGAGGTGGCAAATGGATGCCTTGCATACTGATTTAACGACATACACTATTGAATTTGCTCGGGCGCTGTCTCGAGCATTTGTACAGCTTTGCACGGAGGCTCATTTCCCTATCTTTGGGTCAGGTAGCACTTATCTGCCTCCAGATACTCCACCTGAGTAGGATGAAGCAGGTGGAGATAGTGATGCTTCGTAGGGGAGTTCCTTTCTAACCTTTACCTTTCAATGAGGACATTGTTTATTTTAAAGTTTAGGGGTATTGGTTTTGATTACATGATTAGTGTAATTTGCATTTAATTTAGTTTATTTAGATTGCATGCAGATATTTTGTTGCATTGTTGTAAGACCCCAACTTTTTAATGAATAAAATCAAATTTCCTTTATTTATTATTGTGAATAATAAGGTATTATTTTGATATAATAACTTTGGTTATGGGTGAAATGTGAAAATTTTGCAAAATACGCAAGTAGTTATAAAATAATCATTGTTGTCGGGGAATATTCGTTTGGTCGTGGAATATTCTTGTTGTCGGGGAATATTAAATGCATTTGCGTAAAATGACCATTTATGGGCCCCATAATGAGAATAAATGTCGGATGAAGAAAATGACAAGTTGAGTTTTTATAAATAACGGCGTAGTTATTCACCAATTAACAATTTGTTGGAATACCCGATGGTTAAAATATAATAATCTGGCGTGGATGCACAATATTAATGAATTATTGATCCTTACGTAAGAAGGCACTACTCAATAATTGTTACGATGAATTCTTGTTCAATATTTTATTTTATTGATTCAATAATTCTTTGCGTTGATATTTTATATTATTGTTGTTTCAATAATTGTCAACGCACAATATTTCCCATTATCGGATCAATAATTCATATTATTTGAATAATATTATTAGATAGCATTATTGGCAATGTCTAGAAAGTTCACAAGGAGAGGTTTGGTCACCTAATTGCTTGGCCAAGATGGAGAAATTCTTATTGGAAAGCCCCTCTTTCTTAGGAACGGCCTGGTTGTCATAAATGTGATTCTGTAATATTATTTGTGAATAATTAATTATTGATTCATATGATAAGAAAATATTTATTTTATGTGGATATAAATGTTAGATATATTTATTGTGGTTAAAAATGATGGAGTTAATGTTGAGGTGTTTTATCAGTATTTTTGTCGGAATGGAGGTATTAAAAATTAAACTAGTATTTTTGAGATATATTGCGTGAGTTATAATTTTTAATCCGACCGTTGGATCGTTGTAATTTTTGGATATGTTATACATATATAAGTTGAGTATATGTCCACAAATTTTGAACCGTTAAAAATGAACGTATGATTTGTTATGAATTTTAAGAAGTGACTGGTTCAGAAATTGTTGAATTTTTGGAATTTATAATTTTGGTGGAAATTCTAGAATTGGTGGGCCCCACTCTTGGTTGGTGAAGAAATGTGCTGAGATTTTTATTCAAATGTGGTGGGTGGGAATAGTAGCAGGTAAAGCCATCAAGTTGCAGGTTAAGTCTGCTTCGGCGTGCTAACATTTTCCTATAAATAGAGGGCTAAGTTAGAATTGAAAATCACACCAGAAACAAGTTTTCTCTCTTTCTCTCTCTAGATTATTGAGTGTATTTTGTGAGTATTTAGATACTTTGTGAGTTTCTATTCATTAGTGCAAGTTTCCTTCAGCCTTATACCGATATTCCGTTCAGAAGTACTGATATTTTGAGGTAAGGGGTGTTATATTCTTCTTAAAATGATATTTTCTTCAATATCATTATACCGAAATGTTGGTATGAACTTTTTATCAAATTTGGATCTTTTTGTGTCGGGGTTACTATTCACATATACGGCACTATTCACGTATACGGCACTATTCACGAATACGGCACTATTCACCGAAAAAAATGAAATTTTCTCCTTTTTGTCCAAGATGTCTATTATGGTTACTATCTTTGATTGTATCCATGTTTTGATCTTTATTCTTGAATTTTGTTTCAAAATTGGTTATTATGGAGTATTATTAATCTTAGATAAACTGTAATACGAATCCCTGCTATTGGTCCTTCTGTTTCACTGGATTCGTTTTCTTTAAAATATTTTTCATCATCCTCAGTCCTAAATGATGATACTACTAAATATCTTTGGCCTGTAGTGCAAAGATGAATGATTAACTGATGAATATCTTTAGCCTGTAGTGCAAAGATGAACATGTGTTGAGATGAACAAGACCAACTGGTGATACAAATGAATATCTTTGGCCTGTAGTGCAAAGATGAATATTTGATTCAAGATGTATATTGATTGATGTTACAGGGATAAAATATTGATGATGGACTTTTAAATCTTAGAAGATAGTAGAATTCTTTCTCTACTTGACTCTTCTAATGGATTGTTGTTTTCATTGCAGCTTGTTGATCTAAAACTTGTTGTCTATTATATTTTATCAGATTTTTTCCTGTTGAAGACTAATGATAATTTGTTGTATATTATCTTAGTCATAATATTCTTTACTGGGCTAGTTGAGCTCACCCTTTTCCTTTTGTTCCATTTTTCTTCTCAAGAGGTAAGAACATAGCAGGATCTAGTCGGGGTATGGAGTGATGGTTCTAGAAAGATGTTTTAGCAGTCCTCACTATTTCTGTAAAATAGTGTTTGAATAATTGTAATGAGGATTTATTTGAGTGTGGATATTGTCTAGAAGACAATATTTGTATTTAAACTCACAGTATATGTTGTCGTATTTTGCACGACAATTGTATTATTGAAGTTGTAGTTTGCTTTCTGTTCCATGTATTTGGCGACTCAGAATGGGTGTAGTATACCTATTTTGGGGGCGTCACAATTGGTATCAAAGCTTAGGGATATGATCCCTGGCTGAGATGTGAGACAAGAACTAGTAGGGGAGAGACGGGGAATTCCTTCGCTAGTATGACCTGACTAAGTTTATTTAGTATTTATTTGGTCGGTCAGAGTATAGGGATAATATGTTGCATGACTATTAACCCTTGTTTTATGGCAGTATTTAAGAATGGATGCTGAGAACGTTAGCAATGGAGTGTATGAGACTGTGGAACAACCTTTAGTTACAAACCAGGAGAACGTGCAACAGGAAGGAAATAATCCTCCTGTAAACAACACTACCGAGCAAACGATGAATGATGGAATGTTTAGGAGCTTTTTACAGTTCATGCAAAATCAGACGAGGGAGACTCGTGTACAAAATACGGGTGGAAATGATAGCAACGCACGATCTGTCACAGCAAAGCAGTTCAAGGAGTTGGGACCACCAGAATTTAAGGGAAAGCCGGATCCGATCATGGCGGAAACGTGGGTCAAGAAAATTACCAAGATATTCGATGTCTTGGGATGCACGGAGGACCAGAAGGTTCCATTTGCTACCTTTATGTTCTGCGGTGAGGCAGACTACTAGTGGGAGTCTGTGAAGCGTACCCAGCCAGCCGCACTCAACATGTCTTGGGAAACATTTCAGAAACTATTCAATGACAAGTACTTTCCTGAAAGTATTCGTCATATGAAGGAGGTAGAGTTTATCAAACTGGAATAAAATAACATGATGGTGTCCCAGTACGAGGTGAAGTTTGCAGAGTTATCCAGGTTTGCACCTCATTTGGTCGAAAATGAGGAACGAATGACGAGGATGTTTCTGAGAGGTCTAAAGCCCGAGATTCGGCAATATCTTATATCTCATAAATTTTCTTTATATTCGGATGTTGTAAGCAGTGGCTCAATTATTAGAGCGAGATAATGAGTATGTGCAACCGAGGGACCACAACCGTGGTCATCTGACAAGCGGACATTCATCGAGGCGATGATAACCAACAAGGAGGGAAAATACTGAACAAAGGCGGTAACCACTCGGTGTGGTCATCGTAGCCATGATAATAGGAGAGGTGAGTCAAGTGGAAATTTCGAAAAGAGGAGATTCAACAATGACGGAAGACATTAGCGAAAGACACCAAAGACCAACAACAAATTCTAGGGGAGGAGAACGACCTTGATTAGATGTTACAAATGCGGGAAAGAGGGACATATCATTAAACTGTCCACAACAATCCAAGGTATGTTACAACTGTGGAAAGGAAGGCCACATAGCTCGGGATTGTTCTGTAGAAAAACTAAGTTCAACGGGGATGGTGACTCCAAGGGCAGTCCCGGATAAGTCGAAATCAGCGGTTCTTGGAAGAACGTTTGTCGTGACTGCCCAAAACGCGAGGAACCCAAACGAGGTGATCACGGATAAGCTAATCATAAACTCTTGCGAAGTTTATACCTTATTAGATACCGGTTCTACCCATTCTTTTATATCTCCTACTTGTGCTCAACGTTTAAACTTGACTCCGGAGAAATTAGACTTTGACTTATCTATTGAGACTCCGTTAGGAGAAACTTTCGTTACATCTACTATTTTTAAATCTTGCATGATTCAAGTCGATACCATCACATTACCTGCCGACCTTATTTCGTTGAAAATTCTTGCATTTGATGTGATTTTGGGGATTGATTGGTTAACCACGCATCATGCTAAAATTGATTATTTTCGTAAGGTTGTTAGTTTTCATATTCCTAATCAACCTATTATGAGAATTCAAACAACCAAACCACTAAAATCAGTCACTGTCATATCAAGCCATAAAGCTATTCGTTTATTGAAAAACGGATGTCAAGCTTTCTTAGCCCATGTCACGGACTTGAACAAAAACACGTCAGATTTGAATACTATTTCTATTGTTAGTGAATTTCTTGATGTATTTCCTGAAGAACTTCCTGGTCTACCCCCAGAACGTGAAGTTGAATTCTTTATTGACCTTGAACCTAGTGCAAAGCCCATTTCTGAAACCCCATATCGAATGGCTCCTATTGAACTTCAGGAGTTAAAGGTCCAACTACAGGAGTTGTTGGACATCTGCTTTTATTCGTCCCTAGTACATCTCATTGGGGTGCTCTGTGTTATTCGTAAAGAAGAAAGACGGGAGTATGCGACTTTGTATTGACTACAGAGAGTTGAACCATGTCACTATCAAGAATAGGTATCCGCTACCTCGCATTGATGACCTGTTTGACCAGTTGCAAGGAGCACAATTCTTTTCAAAGATCGATCTTCATTCTGGATATCATCAACTGAAGATTAAAACTGAGGATATTCCAAAGACTGCCTTCAAAACTCGGTACGGGCATTATGAATTCTTAGTCATGTCTTTTGGATTGACTAATGCTCCTGCTGCTTTCATGGATATGATGAACCGTGTATTTAAGGAATATTTGGATCAGTTTGTTGTTTTCTTTATTGATGACATTCTCATCTATTCCAAAAGCCGTAAAGATCATGAGCACCATTTGAAGCTGATACTTGAAAGGCTTCGTGAAAACAAGCTTTATGCCAAACTGAAGAAATGTGAGTTCTGGCTTGAGGAAGTAGCATTCCTTGGGCACGTGGTGTCAAAACATGGAGTATCTGTCGAACCGACGAAGATTGAAGCCATACAAAGTTGGGAGCAACCAAAGTCGGTGACCGAAGTGCGTAGCTTTCTGGGCTTAGCTGGTTATTATCGGAGATTTGTGGAAGGATTTTCTCGAATCTCTACTCCGTTAACTTAGCTGACTCAGAAAGATACAAAATTCGTATGGAGCGAGGAATGCGAGAAGAGTTTCCAAGAGCTCAAGAGGAGACTCATTTCGCACTGTTGCTCGCAATACCATCCGAATACGGATGGATTTGTTATATCTGATGATGCTTCAGCAAAGGGTTAGGATGCGTTCTCATGCAACATGGGAAAGTCATAGCCTATGCCTCAGGACAACTCAAAGAATATGAGAGGAATTATCCTACTCATGATCTAGAGTTGGCAACAGTCGTATTCACGTTGAAAATTTGGAGACACCACTTGTATGGGGAGAAAGTGGAGATTTATACGGACCATAAAAGCCTCAAATATTTCTTCACCCAAAAAGAACTCAACATGCGGCAACAACGTTGGCTTGAACTATTGAAAGATTACGATCACACTATTCAATATCATCCTGGAAAAGCGAACGTAGTAGCTGACGCATTGAGTAGAAGATCATATGCGAGTGCGATATTGTCAATGCAAAGGCCCATTCTATATGACTTGCAAAGGATGGAGGTAGAATTAAAGACTCTAGGGACCCACATGATGATGGTGAATATACGAGTAGAACCGACTTTAATCGATAAAGTTAAAGCTGCTCAAGCTACGGACATGGAGCTGATACGTATGAAGAAGAAAGTGCAAGAAAGAGCTATTCCAGAAGCGAGAATCGATGAAGAAGGAATAATTTGATTCAACTCCAGACTTTGTGTTCCTAACGATTCTAACTTAAAGCATAGAATCATGATGGAGGCACACAACACACCGTTTGCAATCCATCCTGGGAGTACCAAAATGTATCATGATATTCGACACACATTTTGGTGGAACAATATGAAGAGAGAGATCGCAGAGTTTACCTCGAGGTGTTTAACCTGTCAACGTATAAAGGCAGAGCATCAAATGCCAAAGGGTCCATTACAACCACTTGAGATTCCGGAATGGAAGTGGGAACACATTACTATGGATTTCGTTACGGGTCTTCCCAAGGTTTCTCAAGGCATAGATGCGATTTGGGTTATTGTTGATAGATTAACCAAGTCTGCCCATTTCTTGCCTATACGAGAGACTTATTCCCTTGAACGTCTTGCTAGTATGTACGTGAATGAGATTGTGAGATTGCATGGCATGCCAGTATCCATAGTTTCGGATCGTGACCCAAGATTCACTTCACGATTTTGGGTTAGCTTGCGAAAAGCTATGGCGCAGTTTACGATTGATTCGGCATACCATCCTCAAACGGACGGACAATCAGAGAGGACTATTCAAAACCTTGAAGATCTATTAAGACTTTGTGTCCTAGATTTTAAAGGAAGTTGGGATAAGTACTTGCCACTGGTGGAATTCTCCTACAATAACAGTTATCAAGCAAGTATAGGCATGGCTCCATTTGAGGCATTGTATGGATGAAAGTGTCGTTCTCCAGTATGCTGGGACGAGGTGGGAGAAGCAACGTTGTTGGGACCAGAATTGGAGATCATGTATTGTTACGTGTTGCTCCATGGAAGGGAGTTACAAGATTTGGAAAGAGAGGAAAGCTCAATCCACGATTTGTTGGTCCATTTGAGATTCTTGACCGAATAGGAAATGTGGCCTATAGACTAGAATTACCTCCAAGTATGTCTCGTGTTCATAATGTTTTTCACATATACATGATTCGTAAAATGTTAAAGACCCGAACCACATTATTGAGTTACAACCAGACGAGATAGTTAAAGATTTAACGTACAAGGAGGTACCTGTTAAGATCTTGGATAGGAAAGAGCATGTCCTACGCATGAAGGTTATAGCACAAGTTTAGGTTTTGTGGAGAAACCATACTATTGAAGAGATGACCTGGGAGTTGAAATCAAAAATGAAAGCGAGGTATCCTCACCTTTTCGAAACACCAAGTACGTACGTCAATTTCGAGGACGAAATTTCATAAGGAGGGGAGGTTGTAAGACCCCAACTTTTTAATGAATAAAATCAAATTTCCTTTATTTATTATTGTGAATAATAAGGTATTAATTTGATATAATAACTTTGGTTATGGGTGAAATGTGAAAATTTTGCAAAATATGCAAATGGTTATAAAATAATCATTGTTGTCGGTGAATATTCGTTTGGTCGTGGAATATTCTTGTTGTCGGGAATATTAAATGCGGCCGCAAATGACCATTTATGGGCCCTATAATGTAATAACTGCTTGATGAAGAAAGCGACAAGTTGAGTTTTTATAAATAACGACGTAGTTATTACTGTTAACACATTGGAATACCCGTGGTGGTTAAAATACGATGTCTGGCGTGGATGCATGATTGATGAATTATTGATCCTTACGTGAAGACACTTCTCAATAATTGTTACACGGTGAGTTCTTGATCAATATTTTATTTTATTGATTCAATAATTCTTTGCGTTGATATTTTATATTATTGTTGTTTCAATAATTGTCAACGCACATGATTTCCCATTATCGGATCAATAATTCATATTATTTGAATAATATTATTAGATAGCATTATTGGCAATGTCTAGAAAGTTACATCGAGGAGAGGTTTGGTCACCTAATTGCGCGCCAGTAAGGAGAAATTCTTATTGGAAAGCCCCCTCTTTCTTGGGAACGGCCTGGTTGTCATAAATTTGATTCTGTAATATTATTTGTGAATAATTAATTATTGATTCATATGATAAGGAAATATTTATTTTATGTGGAAATAAATGTTGGATATATTTATTGTGGTTAAAAATGATGGAGTTAATGTTGAGGAGTTTTATCAGTATTTTTGTCGGAATGGAGGTATTAAAAATTAAACTAGTATTTTTTAGATATATTGCGTGAGTTATAATTTTTAATCCGACCGTTGGATCGTTGTAGTTTTTGGATATGTTATACATATATAAGTTGAGTATATGTCCACAAATTTTGAACCGTTAAAAATGAACGTATAATTTGTTATGAATTTTAAGAGGTGACTAGTTCAGAAATTGTTGAATTTTTAGAATTTATCATTTTGGTAGAAAATTCTAGAATTGGTGGGCCCCACTATTGGTTGGTGAAGAAATGTGCTGAGATTTTTATTCAAATGTGGTGGGTGGGAATAGTAGCGTAGTAAAAGCCATCGAGTTTGCAGTTAAGTCTCGCCTTGATACTGCTTAACATTTTCCTATAAATAGAGGGCTAAGTTAAAATTGAAAATCACACCAGAAATAATTTTTTTCTCTTTCTCTCTCTAGATTATTGAGTGTATTTTGTGAGTATTTAGATACTTTATGAGTTTCTATTCATCAGTGCAAGTTTCCTTCAGCCTTATACCGATATTCCGATCAGAAGTACTGATATTTTGAGGTAAGGGGTGTTATATTCTTCTTAAAATGATATTTTCTTCAATATCATTATATCGAAATGTTGGTATGAACTTTTTATCAAATTTGGAACTTTTTGTGTCGGGGTTACTATTTACGTATACGGCACTATTCACGTATATGGCACTATTCACCAAAAAAAGAAATTTTTCTCCTTTTTGTCCAAGATGTCTATTATGGTTACTATCTTTGATTGTATCCATGTTTTGATCTTTATTCTTGAATTTTTCTTCGAAATTGGTTATTATGGAGTATTATTGATCTTGGATAAACTGTAATACGAATCCCTACTATTTGTCCTTCTGTTTCACTTGATTCGTTTTCTTTAAAATATTTTTCATCATCCTCAGTCCTAAATGATGATATTACTAAATACCTTTGGTCTGTAGTGCAAAGATGAATGATTAACTGATGAATATCTTTGGCCCGTAGTGCAAAGATGAACAGGTGTTGAGATGAACAAGACCAACTGGTGATACAAATGAATATCTTTGGCCTGTAGTGCAAAGATGAATATTTGATTCAAGATGTATATTGATTGATGTTACAGGGATAAAATATTGATGATGGACTTTTAAATCTTAGAAGATAGTAGAATTCTTTCTCTACTTGACTCTTCTAATGGATTGTTGTTTTTCGCTGCAGTTGTTGATCTAAAACTTGTTGTCTATTATATTTTATCGATTATTCCTCGCTGAAGACTAATGATAATTTGTTGTATATTATCTTAGTCATAATATTCTTTATTGGGCTAGTTGAGCTCACCTTTTCCTTTTTGTTCCATTTTTCTTCTCGGGAGGTGAGAACATAGCGAGATCTAGTGGGGGTATGGAGTGATGGTTCTAGAAAGATGTTTTAGCAGTCCTCACTATTTCTGTAAAATAGTATTTGAATAATTGTAATGAGGATTTATTTGAGTGTGGATATTGTCTAGAAGACAATATTTGTATTTAAACTCACAGTATGTGTTGTCGTATTTTGCACGACAATTGTATTATTGAAGTTGTAGTTTGCTTTCTGGACCATGTATTTGGCGACTCAGAATGGGTGTTGTATACCTATTTTTGGGGCGTCACAATTGTGCTTAGTTAGATCATCTTGCATGAATCCTAGCATCTTGTTTACTTGAAATCCTTATTGGCCCAAGATGGTATTGGAACTACTTAGTGGTTAGCATTGTTGATAACTGTAGCTTGGTTATGAGGTTACAAATGATGTGAATTTTAATTTGTTTGAAACTGATGTACTCGGATAGCACGTATGAGTAGCCATTATGATTTTCTTAGTTTAAATGGTCGTACAATTTTCTAATGGGGGGGGGGGGAACATGTGTTTTAATGACAGAAATTTAGTAAAACAGCTAGTAATGGCTTATAGGATGCAAAACTTAAGTTTGGGGGAAAATAGGGGGTATGCATGCTATAAAAAAATATTATGTGAATAAATACTTGGCTAGCTTAGTTCTATGGCCTTTGATACTTGAGTAAGTAAGCCCTTAAGGGTGTCTCTACACCCAGCGCCCTGAAACCGCCTGGTTTGGGAGTCGTTGTTCGAAAGCTCGCTACATGGGTATCACTGAAAAGCCTAATAGAGCTAGGCATTGCACAACCAGGTGTATATGTAATACCCGCGAATTTTAAATAAATAATATTAAAAATTAAGAATAACGATTGTTTAAATATTCAGTTGAATATAAATATATTTTGTGGAATAATATGTGATAATTCATTTAAATTGAATTAAGTATGTGATAATTGAGAAATGTGATGTTGATGATGAGCTTAATTAAGCTTAAGTGATAAGTCTTGTGTGGCATAATTAATTTCTTAATGGGATTAATTAAGAGATAATTTAATGAGTTATTACACTAAGGGATATCCAAGCCCAAAGTGACTAACTTACAAGTGTTAGGAAAAGTGGCCCAAATAATTTATGTGCTAGATTAATGTTGTACCTAGCTCAAATTGATTTAACTTAGGAAGAGCCCAATGAGTATATTTGATCCAAGATTTGATTAAATTGTGCTAGTAGCCCAAGGGGAATTTTATTAGATTAACCCAATACACTTGGGTCATATAATTATATGGGTATATGTATATATTTATAAGCTAAGTATCCATATATAGATATATGTGGGTAAAAATATATGTAGGTATACATAAAACAAGTATACTAGCTTATGGTATAAAAGGTGGAATAAATAAAATGTAACATAGGGCAATAAGCCCCATGACCGACCATGCCCCTTCCCAATGCCAAAATGCTGATTTTTTTTCTTTCTTTCTAGCTAATTGAGCTCACAGGCAAAATCCATGTGGGGGAAATGATGGTGCAAGTACTAAGAATAGTGTAGGAATAGTGTGGGTTAGTAGAACTTTGCACCAACTCCACTTTTACCCTTGGTTAATACCCCAATTATTGGATGATGATTTTCCTATAAATAGGAGCCTTAGAGTGTTGGTGGAATTTGCCACATTTCATTTTCTAAGTTCTAGTATAGAGAAAATTAGAGAGAAGTTGAGAGGAAATAAGAAAAACCTAGGAAGCTCTTGTTGTTCGGGAAGACAGAATCTAGGAGGAACGACTGTGAAGGCATAAAGGTATGACCTTGTTACCTTAAGTATTACCCGTTAATTTTAGCCAGTTAGTTTCTTTTGGGATAAGTAATGTGCATATAAAAGAGTCCTATTGGTCATCATGATAGTTGTATCCAAGACCAAACGTTATAAGCATTAAACTGACTAATAACTTGAATAAAGTGATAAGCTGGCTATCAATATACCCATGAATAACCTCAACAAACCCAAGAACTTAGGCTCTGCCGAAGTAAAATAGACCCAAGCTAATTGTATGGCATGCCTCAGGACCTGTTATGATTTATTTTTTCTTTATTATTATTATTATTATTATTTCTTTCGGGTCTTTGCCTCCTAGTTAGCAAACCAAACACGATAAATCTTGTGAACTTTTGAATAATAAGATAGTGTATGCCTCTAGAGATAACCGACATGATCACACGTCTAGTTAGACACGTAGTACAACTAGCTATGGAGTTTGAGGAGAAGTTAGATAGGAGTCGGGATAGAAGAAGCGGTTATAATCCCCAAAGACTGAAGTTGTCCTGAAGAGCTAACTTCGGGTTTAGAGATGATGTCTTTGAATTCGGGAGATGTCTTCGACTTCGGGAGATGTCTTCGACTTCGGGAGATGTCTTCGGGTTCAGAGATGATGTCTTCGACTTCGGGAGATGTCTTCGGGTTCCAAGATGATATCTTTGACTTCAGAAGGTGTCTTCGGATTCGGACATGACATATTGACTTCGAAAGATGTCTTCAGAGTTGGAGATAGCATCGTGACTTTGGAAAAGGCTAGATTAATGTGATAAATATTATTATATATAAACTACTCACTCATGAACTAAAATTAGTTTCTAAGTAGAGAGTTATACTAGTTACGTGCAAATAAATCTAATGCATACAAGCATGTGTAGGAAAGGTTGGCTACTATTGTTATGTGGTTTAATGAATGCAATGGTTAGTCTTTGACACAATGGGCTTTCTTAACTTGTAAAATATAAATTTTATGAGTAAAACTAACAACTGTTGAAAGTAAATAGAAAAGACCAAACCTAGCTTAAAAGATCCTTAACATGTATGTATGAAACAACTTGAACTAGAATACGTGACTTAAGTAATATTTCACATATACAAACATGAGATGAGTATATGGACTAAAATTTGCTAAAATGTTCCAAAGATTTTTCAATAGTAAGAACAATGTGGATTATACATCTATAAGTTTTAATGTGTATAGCATACATGGATAGAAATATATATGATAAATGCATATTGATATATGTCAAAGTGTGTGTGACTAATGAATACCTATACGTACATAAATAGGATAATATAGTTCATTGAGGTAATTTGTGCTATAAGTGGTAATCAACGCAAAAGGTAAGTCTCCCATCTTAACTTCCTACATTATTGCAAGTTCCATAATTCTTACATTGTATATATTGTATAATCTGAATTGTTGTCATATCAACCATATTTATATCGAGCAAATATTTATTACTATTCAAAAATTATTTGTATACCTTGACGTTGTTGCAAGCATTGAACTTTTTGTTCTTAAATGCATTATAAAAATTGTCTATGACTTTGATTCGGCTAGACTATTATCATTTGTTAGAAAGCTATCCAAACCAATTGACTTGGTGTGGACTCTCATAAATCTACTGAGATGAACAACACTCATTGAAGAGGAAATTATATAATTGTCGGGAAACCGACGTGCACACATACTAGCATGTTTAAATGTTATGCATAACGTAGGGTACTTTAGGCTGATCACCTGTTGTACTCGTTTATATTGAATTTTCATTATAATACTGTTAATTCTAGTAAGAGTTCTTAGTCCCTAGTGATTGCTCAGTGTTCATTCTTATTGAACCTTGAAATGATTAAACTTTGAAATCTTGTTGATATCCTTCAGTCTACAGTGACACTTATTGAGAACTCTTGGTATTTCTTGTTATTCTTGAACTATCATTTACTGTTATACCTTTGAGATTCAAACGTTATAATTGTTTATTCTTATTAATATATTACTTGTTGGGCAAACTTGTTGCTCATTCTTGCTTCCCTAAAATCATTACAGTTAAGGCAGAGCAAGGCGGTACTTCAGGAAAGGACAAAGGAAAGGGCAAGACTACGAAATAGCTTAGTTCATTAAGTGTAGGAGAACTATTATAATTATTATTATATTGATGTATTAAGGATGATTAATTTATGTTAAGTTTAATCACCAGAATGTTGTAGTAACGGTCACGAGACCTTGGGACACGAATATTTATATTATATCAATGTAAATTATTCTATTAGTCTGTTGTTGATGATTTTAGTATGGTATTAGAATTTGTACGTGATGCACCAAATTTGAGATATGAGTGTCTGAATTTGGGGGCATCATAATATACACAAGAAAGTGCGAATATCGCCCTCATAAGTAAATAAAAGAATATTAAACCCCTTGTTGACTCTTAGATGAGCTGATGCGTAGTCTTGGTAATTGCGTTGATTGTTTGCTGAGATTCTTAAATTAAATCTATACTTTTCCCATTAGGAAGCATATTATGCGAAGTATTTGTTCTGTGGCAAATTTAATAGCTGCTAAACACACACACACACACACTATATTAGTGATGACAGGTTTTAGTTTGCAAAATGTTGTGCTAATGGAATTTATTGTTTGTTGTCTTATGGTTGTGGTTGTAGGATGAAGGACTTGGGAGGACCTAGTAGAGTGGTAGAGGAGGAGCCACGTGACATACATGTGGTGTATGAGGCACCATTGATAGTTGAGCCCATTTTGGCACTGGCTCCTATCGATGATGATGATGATGATGATGTCTAGTGTGCAAAATGTTGTGGCTCATTGACCTTGTCTTGGTTAGATACTCTGTTTGATTATCATTGTAGTTTTTCTGAGGCATCTCATTTGGATCTCATGCTTACTTGTAACACCCCAGTCCCACATCGAAAGATATCAAAAAAATTTGTCTACATATAAGGAATTAAGTAACTACCAATAGTACCTTCAAGTCATGACCTTTTGGGTGAGCCTGTGGTGGGCTAAGATGACCCAAGAAGTTACTATTGGGCTAGTGGTTTGAGGCCTTATTTTGATGGATTTGATTTGATTCGGACTTGGGATTTGACCCAAGATTTGTTCCAGACTCGGGATTTGACCTAGGTTGTTACATATGGTATCAAAGCCGACTCTCGAAAACTTGGGTCGGGTCATCCGATCGGGTTATCAGAGGTGGGGACACGAAGGCTGGTGGTATTATCCCACAATAGAGAGATGGAGGTCCGGAGGTGGGGACACAAAGCCAGCCGATATTATCCCATAATGGCTAGAGAAGCAAAGATCTTTGGGCCCGTGTGTTATTGATTCTGACGGGGACGTTAGAAATTTAAGTTGGGGAGTTTGTAACACCCCAGTCCCACATCGAAAGATAGCGGAAAAATTTGTCTGCATATAAGGAATTAAGTAACTAGCAATAGTACCTTCAAGTCATGACCTTTTGTGTGAGCCTGTGGTGGGCTAAGATTACCCAAGAAGATACTATTGGGCCAGTGGTTTAAGGCCTGATTTTGATGGATTTGATTCTATTCGGACTTGGGATTTAACCCAAGATTTGTTCCGAACCCAGGATTTGACCCGGGTTGTTACATTACTAATTTTGGATTCTTAGGCATGTAGTTGTACAAATGCATATTATTTAGTTGTTCCATTTTTTTCTTTCTATTTTGTTGTTTGGGGACAAGCAACACTGTAAGTTTGAGGGTATTTGATAAGTAAGTTTTATATCTACTTATACGATATTAACTAAAATGCAATCGTTGCCTAATCCCAAATTTCTTAGTCTCTTTGCATGCATTTCCTTCCATTTTGTAGGATTCATGCTCAGGAACTCAATAAGCGGCATTTGGAGCTAAAAATGATGTATTGAGAGCTTAAAGTGATCAAGTGTTGAGGTAATGACAAGTGGAGATGCAACAGATGGTAAGCGTAAATCAAATTCTAGTGTGTGTCACATGCCATGCCAATATTGGCTTCTTTGGCATGTGGCAGCATACGGCCATTAAACTGCCAGAGATCTCGCATACAATAGCCTGGCGCCTAATTAAGCTTACTTCACAACAGCATGTGACGTGGCGACCCCAAAATAGGTATACATCACCCATCTTGAGTCGCCAAATACATGGTACATAATTTAAATACAAACTTCTTTTATACAGTACGAAAAAACGTAGCTGAGAGTTTCAACACGGATAATGTCTCGTAGAGAGTATCCAAACTCAAATAAAGTCTTCATTACAATTATTATCACACTATTTCACTGAATAGTGAGGACTACTAATGCAAACATCTAGACAGTCACTTTGTTCCCCGACTAGTCCCAGCTATATTCTCTTTTCCTGAAGATAACAATGAAAACAAAGGGTGAGCTTAACTCGCCCAGTAAGAAATATTATGACTAAGATAATGCAGAATAAATTATCGTTAGCCTTCAACAGTGTTAAACTGATAAAATATAATAAACATCAAGTTTAATCTGCAATGAACAAGCAATCCATTAGAAGAGTCAAGTAGAGCATGATATCTACTATCTTCTATGATTTAAAAAGTTTATCATCAATTTTATCATTTGAGACTCGACAAATAAATAAACCACATCATCGAATCATCCCTGCACTACGGGCCAAGGATATTCATGTAATCATCAATGGTCATAATTATACCAAATAATCCCTCGTCATAATCATACCAACAACTGTCCATCAATGCACTACAGGTCAATGAGGATTTTTACCACATCATTTGTAATATTACGGTCATGATTATACCGAATAATCCATGCTCATAATCATACCAGTCAATAGTACATCTATGCACGTAAGCCACATATGACTTTTATCACAATATAAGCATGAGGATGATAACAATGATATAAGAATTCAATAAAAAGAAAGCAAATGATAAATTTTTAAAGATTTATAACTTAATTTATCCAAAATTCAATAATGTCCAAATTGTCAATATGATACTGATTTGTAGAGTAAAATTCAAGAATAATATTGTATCAAAAATTGATTTGGAAAGCAAAGAAATCAATTTTTGTCATGAATAATTTCCCGGGTGAATAGTGCCCGAGTGAATAGTACCCCATGAATAGTACTTCAGGAATAATACCCTGTGAATAGTACTTTATGAATAGTACTCGTGAATAGTATTTTGTGAATAGTACCTATGAATAGTACTTTATGAATAGTGCTCCTTGAATAGTACTTTGTGAATAGTATCTCGTGAATTGTACTTTATGAATAGTACCGTAAAAATGAATACTACTCATGGACAGTACTCTGGCATGAAAAGCTTAAAATTTAACAAGAATATGTAGAAAATATCCTTGTGAAACGATACTAGATGAAGCGCAAATTTCAAGGATATTCTACTAATTTCACGGAGTATAGAAGCAATATTTTAACAAAAATGAGGGTATAATCAGGAATACGAGACGAAATAATATTACTCAAATACTACAGAGTATAGAAGAAAATATTATTCCTATGAATACTAAACAAAATAATATCCCTTACCTCAGAAGAAAACTGGATACTGGAATAGTGAAGTAGCAGACTTCTCTTCTTCTTTCACTCTATAGTTTCTCTCTCTATAATTCATCTTGTAAGTCTTAGTGAATTGGTGAGACTAAAAGTAGAATAAGCTTCTATTTATAGGAAAATATAGTTTCGATAATTGCATGTTTTGGGGCTCGAAATATTACAGTATAATACCTTCATCTTTTCCTTAATTTTTAATTTAGTCCTGCAAGTATTATGAAACTTGCACCACCTCCCCTAATAGTACATCTTGTGAATCAATAGTAAAATCATGTGAATCAATAGTACAATTGTAACGCCCGAGAAATTCGGATCCTTTGTAAAAGACTTGAAAGAATTTAATAATGAATAAAATAATATTATTTGTTATTATATGTGTTAATAAGATGTATGTCATTCTATAACCTAGAAATGTCGGAACATCGTAGTATTTGAACCACGTGAATGAATTATAGTGTTTGAATTTTCAAGAAGAAAATAAATGTTTTCCGAGAAAGTTTACGAAAAACACTATTCACCGATTATCGCTCGGGAATTATTTTTGAACTTCCGAGAAATACGTAACGTTATAATATCAAGACGAGATGGATTATGTAATAATAATCTAAGTATGGAAAACGCAATAATTCACATGCGGACTTAAATTGGGAATGAGAGTGTATGTATTAAAATCTAATGAAATAAAATTTGTGGGTTATATCTTGTGCAAGTCCATAAGCTCAAAGGTGTAAACATAGGTGGGATTATTCTTAAAGCCCAAGTATTAATAACATGAAGCCCATGGTAGATTAATACAAGCCCTAAGATAAGTTAATTGAATTAAGCACTAAGTCCAAGTATGATCCATTAGTTAATGAGGATCCATGGGGCAACCCATGGATAAACTTGTTGGGCAAGAACTTTAAGTAATGATCAAGGAATGGATAAGAGTTGTGGGAAACAAGCAATGAATAGTAAGGAGGTTAGTTTAAGGAGGTGGGATGATATAATGACCTAATTACCCTAACCTTGAAAGCTCTATAAATAGCAAGCCTTTTCATTCATTTGGAGTTTTTTATTTCATCCAACAATTCTCTCTCAAACATTTGTTAGAGTCAAAAGCACTTTGAGCTTAACCTTTCCTTACTAGATTTCCAAAGCAAGTGAAGTAATCATCAAATGTAATTGATCTTGTCTCTTCTATCTCTATCATGGTAGGTTGATAAGAGAAGTGTAATATAATGAATTTAGATACTAAGAACATAAGGGAAGGGGATAAGCAATGGACTTAAGCTGAATAAGATGAATAAGCAACTTGAACTTAATTAAGTTGATAACCTTGTATTCAACTTGTCATATGTTGGTCATATGATGTTAATATGATCAATATAGTATGAGAACATTGATTGATGGACTTAAGTTACGTAAGTCACTAACGTATGAGAATAAGTCTGTAATAACCCGATTTTTACTATATAAATAAAACAGAAATTTTGCGTAAATTTTTTTTATTTTAAGGATGAGGATTTGTACATGATAATGTGTATATGTATTTATGTGGTAAATAAAAATATATTTATTACATGAATATTTACAAATAATTTTATTTTAGAATTAATGATCATTATAAAAAATATTTTTATAATAATTAATTTTATTGTAGAAATGTTTATATTATTTATTTTTCAAAGGAAATATGATATTATATTATTTAAATAATATAAGAAATGGTTATTGTAGTTATTATAATAATTATTTATTTATATGAATTTTATCTTAGATTATTAAGTTAAATATTTAACTTAATTAATAAAGCTATTTATGCAAGATAAATCAGATATGGAATCCAAACCCTAATTTTGGTTTTGGAACAAGGAATGGTAATAATAATATAATATTAATTATATTTTGATTTTTCAGTGCTATAAATATGTACGGTATATGTGAATCGATGATGGTTGGTCAATTATGGTGTATATTGACCAAACCCTAGCAGTAATTTGTTTAACCATGTTTTTCAATTTAAATGGGAAATTTAAGACTGTTATATATCTGTGTTATATGATTTATGTGTGTGTTACTTAAAGATATGCTAATTAGGAAACCCTAATTTTAAATTTAAAAGCCTAAGTTATATTTGAATTTCTGATAATTATAAACCCTACTTTAAAATCTAAACTGGAGTTTGTGATCAGTCAAAGATTGTGTTGCTGTGATTAATGTCAGGTATGATAGATTTTATATTGCTAATTAAAGTAAACCTAATTAGTGATTTAAGACCATAATGATTAAAACCCTATTTATTGTCGTGAAACCCTAATTGCGAAATCAAAACCCTAATTGATATTTAGGAACCCTAATTGCTAATTGAAAACCTTAATTGCTTAAGTGGCAAGGTTAATTATATTATAATACCCTAATGTTCATGTATAATTAGAAATTTAAATTATAATTAACAAAACCCTAATTACAAATTTTAGAAACTAAAATTTTTATTTTTATTTTTTTTATTTTGTGCAAACCCTAATTGCTAAATCCTATAAATGTTATGTGTTAAACCTTAGGGTTAAACCCTAAGGATTTGCCAAGTTCCATTTTTGCCATTAAATTGGAAATTCAAATGACCAAATTGCCCCTCTATGCATTATTGAAGTCTAACATGTAGGTTTTGACAATAGGATGGGTTGGTGACCTAATATAACAACTCTCTTGACTTAAAACTCCAGCAAATCAGTCTCTATATCAGCATTACATGTATCTAGCCCTTGTATATATAGATTGGAAGAGAGAGAAAGTCATTTGTTAGATAATTTTGCACAAACACTCAACTCTTCTCTCTTAACTCCAAAACCTCCGAAAATATCAAGATATATCAGTTACAAATCAAGCCCCACGATCACCTATAACCAAATCAGTGGCTAGAATCAAGAATTTGTCCATAAGAGGTAGAACACTAAACTAGAAATCTGATCTTCAATCCTCTGTTAAAAGTTGTGTTTAAATGTTAAAACATGTTGAATATAGTGTATAATGATGATCTGGGTTGATAGATGTTAGATCCATAACATCTATAGGCTCGGATTTGAAGATTTTCAAAATATGGAAAGCTGAGGAATATGGTCTGACAACCTAATGTCAGATCTCATAGATCTCAGTATGTTTTGTGTTTTTGTTGTTTTAATGTTTGATCATGTAGTATGTTATATGGACTTTGCTCTGGACTTGAAAGCAGGCTTAGATCATGTCCAAACAAAAAGTTATTCAAGGTCAAAAGTCGCCGATTGGCCATGACCGAGCGCTTCGGTAACCCGAAATGTTGAAACTTACCGACAACAACGTTTTAAACCTACCGATCTTCCAGGTTGTTGATGTTATGATACTGTTTATGTATCTAAGTTGTAGTATGTAAGTTATACTACATATTTATGCCTTAACATTTCCTAATAATTATATTTGGTGATTGTAGTGGACGGTCAAATTGGTAAGTCGAACATGTTCTCTGCTTTCGGGTAACCCGTAAAACATATGAAACATGTCGTCGATTGACATCAATTTAATAGATATATAAATGATGATTGTGTTGTTATTGTCATGATTTTTTTGTGATATATCTTTTGTCCTACATGTTGGTTACACACTGAAACGTTTAGATCACTAAAACATTACACAGATTACAAGTTGTGGAAGCCCAAAGTAGGTCAGTCATACTATTCTTTGTTTCTGGGCAACCCAGAAATGAAGAACAGCTCTGACATCTACTTTGGATGACTAGATCTTATTGGTTATGTGATGAATGATTATATTTGTTGTTGGATCTTGTAGTCCTACACTAGCACTACATGCTCTGATCAACAACATGCCCAAAAACACAACACCCAGTAATTTATCCCTGGTCAAACTGGCCCACTCATTCTCTGCCATGCATTTTCTGGGTTTGGCCAAGAACGCGAAGAACACCTATAGCGACAGTTTTGTCGCTATAGGCAGTCTTTAGCGACACTTTTATTAAAATTAATTATTTAAAATTCTGAAAATTATTTAAAAATAGTTATTAATTTCTGAAAATTACAAAAATTATTTTAAAAATTATTTTTAAGTTATAAAATTAAATATTAATAATTTGAAATATTTTTCATAAATATTAGTATTTATTGAAATATTATTGGTAATTAATTTATTTATTAAATGCATTAAATAAATTAATTAAAAATGATTTTATTATATTAAAAATTATTTTAAAAGATAATAAGTTATTTAAAAATATTTTAAGTTATAAAATATAACTTTTAATATTTTAAAGTAAATTTCATTAATTATTTAACATTAATGATATTAGATTTATTTAACAATTAAATTAAATAAATTAATTAAAATTTATTTTAATATTATAAAAATCATTTTAAATGAAAATAAATAGTTTAAAAATATTTTAAGTTATAAAATATAACTTTTAATATTTAAAGGTAAATTTTATTAATTAATTATTATTAATGATATTAAAGTTATTTAATAATTATATTAAATAAATTAGTTTAAAAATGATTTTTAATAATAATAATCATTTTAAATGAAAATAAAGTGTTTAAAGATATTTTAAGTTATAAAATATAACTTTTAATATTTAAAGGATAATTTCATTAATAATTTAATATTAATGATTATTAATTTATTATTAATGATATTAAATTTATTTAATAATTATATTAAATAAATAATTTAAAAATAGTTTTATTAATCATTTAAAAGGGATATAAATAAATTAAAAATATTATTAAGTTATACTTAAATGACTTTTAATATTTTGATAAATAATACATTAATACTTTAATATTAATGGTAATTATTTAAAAATGATTTTAATGTTTTAAAAATCATTTAAGGGTAATATTAATACTTTAAAAATATTTTAAGTTATTATACATAACTTTAATATTTTGACAATGGTTTCATTAATAGTTTAATATTAATTAAATGTTAATGATAATGAAATTGCTTAATATTTAAATCATTTAATAATGATTCCAATGTTTGAAAATTCGCGATAAATTATAATACATGTTTAAAAAGTATTATAAGTCATTTAAAAATAATATGACTGATACTAAGTTACAGGATAGAGTCTTAGACTCGATAAATACCCGATAAAGCTGTCGGTACACCGACACATTTCAAAAATTGATCTGGACTTAGATAATGTTATTAGATAAATGATTATTTGTGACTCAATGGTTGTTAAACTTACATGACAATGTTATTAGGTTATGTGCTGACTGCAAATAGCAGTACAATATGATATGATATGTTATTCTAATCGAATGAATCATCTATTTAATGATAGGGCTTGATATAAAAGATAAATCTAAGTTGTGTAAGCAGCAGACAAGGCAAGTATCTAACCCTTTACATTTACTTTATGCAATGGACATGTGTAAGATAATATCTAAACTATTCTTTTCAATCGTTCAAATATTTCAACCTTTGTATATACTTATGCAATGATTTTGTATAAGTAAATTATTAAATTATATTCTGTTGCACAAGTTCCTAAATTCTGTTATTGTAGATCAAGAAATATATTGTGTTCATTAATTTCTAAACATGGTTATACAAGTGTCCTCGCTTGGATAATCATTATATTAATTTTATCACATGGTGATACATACTTATCGGTGTCCAGTATATATAAGTTGAATTAAAAGCCGTCTAAGCTATTTGATCTGGCTAGACACTAACTTAAAAATTGTTGTTGAATAAGATAAGAACTTTATTGTTATCCAACTGAATTGTTTTGGTTCGGATTCAAGACTGGTATGAACATCCCAAATATGGGAAACTTTTATGCGCCTAACGCAGAAATGCTGGACGAAAATATCGTCCTATAATGTAGTATTGATCAATACATGGCATAAAGGGTTGATCACCCCCCGTGCCCGTAAGTAATGACGGTTTACAGATGAAGTTCTGTTTAACCTTTTCGAAAATAGAAAACAATGTTCATAGTCTGTCAAATGATCATCATTTATAGTCTATACGTAGTTTCAAAAATTTGAAATCGAATAGTTTGTTTATTATTGATTCAACTTACTTCACAACTGTTGATTCGTTATAGAAGTATCGTTCAAAGAAAACATTTAATTCATTCAGCTAAATGTTATTGTTAATATTACTTGTTGGGCACTCAAATGCTCATCCTTGCTTAATTTAAATGTTTTCAGCTATGTATGAACAACCTAAAGGCTCTGCCAAGAACAAAGGGAAAGGGAAGGTCGCTGAATGAAAGATAATGCTATCTTTTGTAATAACTAGACTTTATTAGGATAATGATGATATATATTAATTATCATGTAATATAACAAATGTTTGAAGGTTTCGTACTTGGGATTTAAAAACTCTGATAATATGTAAATTAAATTTGATAATTTATATTATTGTTATTATTATTAGTATTATTCCGCTCATAGAAATGGTATCGTGAAGCACTAAGTTTGGGTTTCAAGTACCTGAATTTGGGGGCGTCACAAAGTCAAAACCTACTTTGCTAATAAGTTGTTATAACAATTAACTTGAAATGTTTATAGGTTGATTAAAATCCATTTAGAATGATTTGTAATGAGGTTTCGCCAGAATTTACACGATTGGACGATAATCGTCGAATTCGTGAAATTCTTGGAATGGAAGTCGTATTTTGTCTTTGACATTGGAAACGTGGATTTTCGATGGAGGCAAGTCATATTTGGCATTATAGAGTTGCGGACTCGAAAATGGTCGGATTCCAACTTAGAACAAAGAAACGAGCGTTGAACGTTCACGAACGTTTATCGTTTTTTGTTAAAATTGAACTAATAAGTGAAATTTTAGCAAACGAAGTCGAATAGATAAAACTCTTGGATGAATTCATAGAGTACGTAATTTGTGAAATGTAGGCTCTTCAACGAGCCAATTCGGACTTATAACGAAGAAGTTACGAGTCCGGGAATCTCATTAAATTTAAAGTCTATAAAATTTTTACGGTGCCTGCGAGTGGCGCCCATGGCCTGATATAATGGCCATTTAGCCCGCACTCATAGCCTATGAAACTTAGTAGAAAAGCCATAACCTTCGGAGAGTGGCTCATTGTACGAATTATTAACATTGAGACTCATGGCATACCAACACCGAGTCCAAGTTCTAGGCAACAATAGGTGACGCCGCAGCGCGGCATCAAGTGTAAAAGTCGGCGCCGCAGTGCGGGCCTCAAGACCAAGACATTAATTAATGTTTACATATAGAGCATGGCTAGTAATTGATAAGCAATTGAAAAAGGATTATAATGAAACATTGTTAAGACTAAGTCAATTACTTATGAATGTAAGAATGACGTAATGGAAAGCCGGAACCTATAATTACAAATCTAATATGTAATTAGATTGAGAAGTAGGGTAAGATTCTTTAGGAACCATGTGTGATCATTCATGACCTAATGTTCTATGTGTATGCTATCAGCTAATATAGAGACCTTAAAAACGTAAAGTGCACGTGTTATAAATTATAGCAGACACTAAAGGCAAGTACTCTAACCCTTGTTCCAGTTTGATCTGGGCAAGTCTTTGTGATTCATGTATTCTCCGCATGAGTTAGTATCTGAGGAATATCAAAGCCAATCCTTTTGGCTAGACGTATGCTATGTTATTCTATCAAGTGTTGATAAGGATTTACCAAACTAATATTGTTGTGGGTTTCAAAAGTAGATTTAGTATGCTAAAATATTTTGTCGTCAAACGACTGGCACGTGAGTTTGCCACAACTTAAACGTATACATGTTTAATGAATGTAGTGTTGATCAACATAGAGTACTATAGGCTGATCACCTAGACGTGCTCGTAAGCTATACCGGACTTACGGACTTTGTGCCAGGATGTCCTTTTCAAAGTACTTATAAAATGCTTACGGTCTTGAACCGGAATTGATGTTTTACTGAATATTATTGTTGTAAAACGTTTTGAATGAAAAAGAAGTGCTATTTTGAATTATCAATAGTACTTAACTATTGTTCGATTATTGAAGATATACGATTCCTATGTTTCAAGTATGCTATTTTACTAGAATTGTTATACTTACTTTGAGCTAGTTAGGCTCATTCTTGCTTGAACCATATGAATGCAAATAAAGATGAGCCCGGACCTATGGATCCGACAAGGATAAAGGGAAGGCGAAGGCGAACCCGTAGCTTGCATATGTAATAGTATAGATTTTTGTAAGAAATAATATTGATATTATGACAAAGACAATGTATTGGTTATAAAGAACCTGGGGAAATGTAAATATTCTTTTGATATATATAAGACATATTCGTTCTTTTGAGGCATTTCAATTGAATGTTTATGTGAACTGTAGCACCGTGTAGCACCATCTGTCGGGTTGGAAGATACCCGGATTTGGGGGCATCACAACAATCATGTGAAAAAAATAATTACAGTATAGTACCTTCTTCTATACCTCAATTTTTAATTTAGTCATGCAAATATTATCAATCTTGCACCACCTCCCCTAATAGTACATGCATGTGAATCAATAGTGCACACATGTGAACAAATAGTTATAAGCATGTGAATTAATAGCAATTAATTGCTCATTTATCCGATTAATTACCCGATTGGTCAATATAACCTCAATACATCCATTATTATCGAAATAGATGTCGATCTCCACTAACATTAATAATCCCAACATAATAGAAATATCAATTTCATTTTTAATCAATACGAACTTATTCATCATTAATATTATAACTCACAATATTTAACAACCAGATCATTCCCAGGAAAGAGGGGGCTTTTCGATAAGGATTTCTCCCTATTGACGCGTAATTAGGTGACACCAAATCTCTCCTTGACAGAACTTTCTAGACATTATCAATATTGTAAATAATAATATGAATAACTTTGTCGTCTCAATTATTGATTTAATAATATAAAATATTATGTAGATGATACTGTGATGCCCCCAAAATAGGTATACATCACTCATCTTGAGTCGCCAAATACATGGTACAAAATTCAAATACAACTTAATTATACAACAGTCGTGTAAAATACGATAAAACATAATCTAAGAGTTTTAGTAAGAATATTGTCATCTAGACAATATCCACACTCAATGGAGTCCTCATTACATTTATTGTCACACTATTTTATAGAATAGTGGGGACTACTAAAACAACCATCTAGACCGTCAATCCGTTCCCCAACTCGTCCCACCTATATTCTCATTTCCTGAAGAGAACAATGAAAGAAAGGGTGAGCTCAACTAGCCCAGTAAGAAATATTATGACTAAGATAATGTAGAATAAATTATCCTTAGCCTTCAATAGTATAACAACTGATAGAATATAATAGACAACAAATTTTAGATCAACAACTGAAGCGGAATAAGCAATTCATTAGAAGAGTCAAGTATGGCATAAAATTGATGAGTGAGTTTTATACCCATGAATTGGATACATTCGGGCTTAATTTATTGTTGTTCTTAAGTCTTTTAGGATGTTTTTATGTGTTTGTGTCTATTCATGCATGTTTTATGTTATTTTATAGGAATTGGGACAAAAGTTACATGGATCGATGTTTGGGGTGGCTAGATTCGCGTTTTCGGCTTGCCATTTACACAGCAGTCACTTCAGAGCCAATTTGACTATAGCTCCTGACATTATTTCGAAAACCTCAAAAAATGAAAGTTGTAGATCTACTTCTCATCTTTCCGGAACATCTTGAATCATCAAAATCGGAGTTTGGACGAAGAAGTTATGGCCATTTTCCCAAAGGACGTCGGAGCAGAAAATGTCGGATTTTGGGCCAAAGGCAAGGGCGCCCATTTTTGCCTATGCCAGCCAAGGCGCTGAGGAGCAGTAGTTTGAGCGCCGTGCTCAGCAACTGGGCGCTGGGAAGGGCTTAGTGATGGCCTGTGACGCGCTTTTGGTAAATTTTAACACCTTTTGACTCCAAATAGGATGGGGTTGTTCCAAAACTAAAAATTGTACTTGTAACCTATAAATACATGATGTAAGGCATAAAATAAAGAGAGATTACATAGCTTAGCCTAGATAAAACACTCCTTTAGATTAGAAAATAACCCTAGTTCTTATTAGTTTTGGAGATTGAAGCAACTTGGAGACCATTGAAGATCAAGAGCAAGAGCAAGAGGGGAGCATCGAGTTCTTGACAAATGATTCTATTCTCTTCTCTCATCTTACTTTTATCTTTTGATGTCTATTCAATTTGTGGATTCTTGGTTTTAATTCATTAATTATGAACTAACTATTTTTGAGATTTCAATTGAACTTTTTATGGCTATGAATTAGTTATTCATTATATTCCAATTATTTGTGTCAAAGTGAGTTGTTTATCTTGCCTTATGCTTATTGATTAATTATCTGATCAGGAATTACTTTGTTACTCTGTAAGGAATTGGAAGAGGAATTCTAGGGTTAGAATTGGGCATGATATCATGTGACTTAGTTATTTGCACAGTGAATAATTAGGTTTGTGAATAGAATGGAAATATCTTTTCGCCGCATGTAACACATAAGGAATTGGGATTGTAACGAGTTTAATTCAATTATTTTGCATAGGAATATAGCAAAATTAATCTGGATTAAATAGAAGGCAATTGATCACTTGGAAAAGGACTTTTGACATTTGAGAATTCCTGTTAACAATTCAGTAGGCATAATAATTGGGATAATTGGATAATTGATTTATAATTCATAATTGGGGATATTGAAGTCTTAATCTTTATTTATTTGAATTCATTCGTTAAAATCTTAGTTTTAATTAGTTAATTTAGTTTTCTTAATTAGAAAAAACACGATTTGAGATTGTTTAAATAAAATTAGTTTGGTTAAGAATTAGTACTTGGTGATTTTTATTAAATAATTCCTCGTGGGAACGATACTCTACTTTCACTTTATTACTTGTTGACCGTGTATACTTGCACGTATTCATTGATTGCGAAATCGATCAACAAAAATCTACTATCTTCTATGATTTAAAAAGTTTTTCATCAACTTTATCATTTGAGACTCGACAATAAATAAAATCGAATCATCCACGCATCACGACACTAAGGATATTCATGTAATCATCAATGGTCATGATTATACCGAATAATCCACGGTCATAATCATACCAACAAGCGTCCATCAATGAACTACAGGCCAATGAGGACTTTCACCACATCATTCGTCACATTACGGTCATGATTATACCGAATAATCCCTGGTCATAATCATACTAAGTCCATTTATGCACGTAAGCCAGAGATGACTTTCATCACAATATAAGCATGAGGATGATTACAATGACATAATAATTCAATAAAACAAGTTCAAGATAAATTTTAAAGATTTATAATTTAATTTATCCAGAAATAAATAACGTCCAAATTGTCAGCATGATACTACTTTGTGGAGTAAAATTCAAGAATGCTCAGAAGAATATTTCCATGAAAAGATACTGGATGAAGCGCAAATATCCAGGATATTCTACTAATTTCATGGAGTATAGAAGCCAAAACTTTAACCAACTAAGTATAATAGAATATATGAAACTACAAATGGAATTTTGCCCGCCATGCGGTAATCCACGTAGACAGATCATTTCCATAATTTAATAAGGAATGAATACGAATGATCATTCACCATGCATGCGGTAGTCCACATAGACAGGTTATTCTAACAGAATAATAAATAATAGAATAACAGAAGAATTCACCATGCATGCGATAGCCCGCGTAGACAGGTTATTCCAACAGAATAATAAAGAATGGAATAACAAAAGAATTCACCAGGCATGCGATAGACCGCACAGACAAGTTATCCCAACAGAATAATAAAGAATGGAATAACAGAAGAATTTACCAGGCATGTGATAGACCGCAGAAACAGGTTATCCCAATAGAATAATAAAGAATGGAATAACAGAAGAATTCATTAGGCATGCGATAGACCGCACAGACAGGTTATTCTAACATAATAATAAAGAATGGAAGAACAACCCTTACGAGTATTGAAAGAAAATAACTCTCTTCATGAATACGAAAGAAATAATACCCCTTACGAATATTAAACGAAAATAATATTCATACGAATACAAAAAATAATTTCTCTTCAGAATATGAAATAAATAATACCCCTAACCTTAGAAGAAATTGGATACTAGAATAGTGAGGTAGCAGACTTCTCTTCTTCTTTCTCTCTATAATTTCCCTCTATAATAATTGCTCTTGTGAGACTTAGTGAATTGGTGAGAATGAAAGAAGAATGAGCTTCTATTTATAAGAAAATATAGTTTCGATAATTGCACGTTTTGGGGCTCAAAATATTACAATATAATACCTTCCTCTTTTCCTTCATTTTTAATTTAGTCCTACAAGTATTATCAAATTTGCACCACCTCCCCTAATAGTAAATCATGTGAATTAATAGTAAATCATGTGAATCAATAGTTCTATACATGTGAAAATACGAATTACAATATAGTACCTCCATCTATACCTCCATTTTTAACTTAGTCATGCAAGTATTATCAATCTTGCACCACCTCCCCTAATAGTACAAGAATGTGAATCAATAGTACACACATATGAACAAATAGTTATAATCATATGAATTAATAGCAATTAATTGCTCATTTATCCGATTAATTACTTGATTGGTCAGTATAACTTCCAGACATCGATTAATATCAAAATAAATATCGATTTCCACTACCACTAATAATTTCAACACAATGGAACTATCAATTTCATCTTTAATCAACACGAACTTATTCATCATTAATATTATAACTCACAATATTTAACAACCAGGTTGTTCCCAGGAAAGAGGGGGCTTTCCAATAAGGATTTCTCCTTATTGGTGCGTAATTAGGTGACCAAACCTCTCGTTGACAGAACTTCTAGACATTGTCAATATTTTAAATAATAATATGAATAAATTTGTCGTCTCAATTATTGATTTAATAATATAAAATATTATGCAGATGATATTGTGACAATAATTGAATCAATAATATAAGAGATATTATGCAGTAATTACTGTAGCAATAATTGAGTATAACTGAGTGACTTCTCACGTAAGCATCAATAATCAATATCATGTGCTACTATGCAACCACGCGTATTATTATACTTTTACCACCGGGTAGTTCAACAGTTTAACTGTAAAACTTTCGCCGTTATTTTTATAAAAATATAATTCTGTCGTTTTCTAACTATAACAATACTTTTGTTGTGGGTGTGAGACCCCAGATTTTATGAAATAAAAGTATTTAATTTTTCTATTTTGGTAAATAGTTAAATTGATAAAAGTTTAAAGTTAAGGGTAATATATGAATTATTTTTTTTGCAAAGTAAGCAAGTTGATATAAAATATTCGTTGTGTCGGAGAATATTCTTTTTGTCGGGGAATATCCGTACGATGGTACAATCATTGGTGCACCCCACAATGTCGAATTGAGAAAACGATAAAAATATTTTTATGAAAATAACGGCGGAAGTTTTACTGTTAACTGTTGAAACACCTGGTGTTAAAAGTAAAGTAATACGCGTGGTTGCATAGTAGCACACAGTATTGATTATTGATGCTTACGTGAGAAGTCACTCAGTTTTGTTTTATTAGTATTATTAATGTAATAAAACAGAAAAGCTTTTTATATAAAACAGAATACTTTTATAAAAGTTATTCGTTTTATTAGACTATAAATAGAATATATAATATTCTATTATGCATAGTGTTTTGCATAGTAATATCTTTTTATATAAAACAGAATACTTTTATAAAGTTATTTATTTTATTAGACAATAATTAGAATATATTATATTTTATTATGCATAGTGTTGCATAGTGCATGCATAGTGTTTTTTTCATAGTAAAATCTTTTTATATAAAAAGAATACTTTTATAAAGTTATTCGCTTTTATTAGATTATAAATAGAATATATTGTATTTTATTTAAAAGATTTTACTTTAAATATGGACCGTCCGATTAAAAAAGTAAATCAATCTAGGCCGCTTCATGAATTAGTTACTATGCAATCCATTCTTATATAAATAGAAGCTCATTCCTTCATTGTTTCTTCTGAATTCACTTTGAACTCTAGAGAGAGAAACTATAGAGAGAGTTCTTCTTCTATAATCTTGAAATAGATTTCTTTAGAGTTTAAGAAAGCTTTGAAAGCGTAGTGCAAGTTTTCTTTAAGTATATTCCTACCTCTACCAATTCGAGAATACTTTTCTTTTTTAAGGTAGGGGATATAATTGTCGTACTACTGTAGTAGGGATATTATTTGTTGTACTCGTAGGGGTATTATTTCTTTTGTATTCATGAAGATAACTTATGTTATTCCATTCTTTATTATTCTTTTGGAATAACTTTGTATATGCTGACTACCTATACTTGGTGAAATTCTTCTATTATTCCATTATTTATTATTCTCATTGGAATATCTTATTCATGTATTTTACGTGGGACCGGTTTCCGCCTTTTTATTATTCTCATTGGAATATCCCATCCGGTGCAAGTATTACGCTTTGACACAGTTCAATTATTTATTATTCATTTGGAATAACTTTTGTATGTGCGCGATCTATCGCATGCGCATGGTGAATCCTCCCGTTATTCAATTCTTTATTATTCGTTGGAATAACTTTTGTCATGTGGATTACCACATGCATGGTGAATGATCCTTTGTATTCATTCCTTATTAAATTATGGAAATGATCTATCTAAGTGGATTACCGCATGGCGGCGAAAATCCATTTGCAGTTTCATATATTCTATTATACTCAGTTGGTTAAAGTTTTGGCTTCTATACTCCATGAAATTAGTGGAATATCCTTGATATTTGCGCTTTATCCAGTATCTGTAGACACTCGAAATTTTTTGTATACCTGTCACTAACATTGCAGGAGGACAGATTCGTCTTTTAAGAGAGAACCCTGAAAGACAATCCAAATCCATACCGGATACTACCGAAAGTTCATCATCAGCCCCAGACCTGGTTCCATTATTTATTATTCTGTCGGAATATCATGTATGCGTGCGTTTACACGAGACTGGTTCCATTATTTATTATTCATTGCTGGGAATAACATGTCAATGCGATCTATCGCATGCGCATGGTGAATCCTTCATTATTCCATTCTTTATTATTACATTGGAATAACTTTGCCTATATGGATTACCACGCTGCATGGTGAATGATCCTTCGTATTCATTCCTTATTAAATTGTGAAAATGATCTCATCTACGTGGATTACCGCATGGCGAAGCGTAAAATGCATTTGCGCTTCATATATTCTATTATACTCAACAAGTTAAAGTTTTGACTTCTATACTCCAAGAAATTAGTGGAATATCCTTGATATTTGCGCTTCATCCAGTATCTTTTCATGAAAATATTCTTCTGAGCATTCTTGAATTTTACTCTACAAAGAAGTATCATGTTGACAATTTGGACGTTATTGGTTCCGAGATAAATTAATTCTTGAACTTGTTTTATTGAATTATTATGTCATTGTCATCATCCTCATGTTTATTTTATGTTAAAAGTCATCCGTGGCCTGTAGTGCATAGATGGACTTGGTATGATTATGACCAGGGATTATTGGGTATAATCATGACCGTAATATTAAAAATGATATGGAAAAAGTCCTCATTGGCCCGTAGTGCATTGATGGACAATTTTTGGTATGATTATGGCTATGGATTCTCTTCGGCCAAGGGTGCAAAGTTGAATTGTTTTATGGCATGATCATTACCATTGATGAAAACACGATTATCTTTAGCCCATAGTGCATGGATAATTCGTGGTCGTGATATTAACGAATATCCTTAGCCATAGTGCATGGATAATTTAGTGATATGGATTGATTATCGAGCTGAGTCTCAATGATGAAATATAAATTCATGGATGTGATTTTAACGAATATCCTTGGTCATAGTGCAGGGGTGATTCGATGATGTGGATTATTTATTAAGCTGAGTCTCAGAGATAAAATATTTATTATACACTTTTAATGCGTAGAAGATAGTAGATATCATGCTCTACTTGACTCTTCTAAAATATAGTTGTATGTCTTTGGCATGTAGTGCAAAGATGAATTGTTAATGAATATCTTTAGCCGTAGTGCAAAGATGAATTTATTAGTATGATTATGAGCAGGAATTCTGATTTGGTATAACCATGATTTTTGATGTTTCAGGTGAAGATAGGTGATGAAAATTATCTTCGTCCTAGTTGCGAAGAGGAATTTAGAACCACAATTATGATTATGAGTTATTCATATGATTGTGGACAGGAACTGTTGATTTATTTTACACGGATAAAACATTATTGGTGAACTTTTAACATAGAGAGATAATAGACCTTTATGGTCTATTCGACTCTTCTAATGGATTGTTCGATTCATTGCAACTATGGTTGAAAAGTTTTATCATCTACCATATGTTCTAAATCTCTGATTTATTATTGATGAAAGCTATTGATAATTTAATTATCTTTATTCATGATATTCTTTCTTTGGGCTAGTTGTGCTCACCCTTTCTACTTCACAATTCCTTTCGTGTAATAAGAGTGTTGTCTTAAAGAGTGTTGTCTTCTGCCGAGCTGGATAACGGGGAATAGAACGTTGGTCTCTAGTCATGGAGGTTCTCCTAAATAGTATAGAAAAGTGTGTTGTATTCTATACAACATTTAGTAGTTATATTTGGTGAATCAAATAGGGTGAGGTGAACCCAACTTTGGAAGGGTGTTTTGCCACTATCATACAAGATGTTTAATGACATACAACTTCGTGTTATCATAAGACAGGGTTGTGCGCATCCACTTGCTGAGTATATCTACGGGCACTACCTATATGATCTTGGAGTTTATTTGAAATATAATAAACACTTGGAGATAGTGGAGATAGTTATATGTCAAGAGAAGACTCACCATTGGAAAGAAGATGATAGTAATCTTCTCGTTTTTCTTTGGGGTCTATTGGGTCAACCAAAGATAATTTTGTGGTCATATGATATCTATTATAACCTAGACGCATGGCCTCCCATATACGACAGTTTCCTTAAGCACTTCCCAAAGATTTTAATTTCTAAAACAGTTTTTGACTATACTTTTATGTAAAGTACCATTGTAAGGTTGTGGTCGAGGCACCATAAGAGTTATATACATTTGTATTAAAACCCATAGTTAACTTAACTGTGGTCGTATTCTATACGACAGCTCAACAGTTGTATAAATGATGTTGTATTTGAATTTTGTACCATGTATCTGACGACTCAGAATGGGTGATGTATACCTAATTTTGGGGGCGTCACATTTGGTATCAGAGCTTAGGGATATGGTCACTGGCGGAGATAAGAGTCTAGAACTAGGAGGGGAGAGACGAGTTATATACTTCGCTAGTATGTGACTTACCTAAGCTGAAATTGTTTACTTGATAAGTTGACAAATTATGATATGTCAATTAACCTTTGTTTTGAAGCTATATTCTAGAATGATATCTGAAATACAGTAGATAAGAAATGGGAAAATCATGATAGCAAGGAAATTACCGGGAAGGTACAATCTGAAAAGAAAGAAAGGTATTCTCATCTCTTCGAATATCAGGTACATACGTAAATTTTGAGGACAAAATTTCATAAGGAGAGGTGATTGTGAGACCCCGAATTTTATGAAATAAAAGTATTTAATTTTTCTATTTTGGTAAATAGTTAAATTGATAAAAGTTTAAAGTTAAGGGTAATATTTGAATTTTTTTTGCAAAGTAAGCAAGTTGATATAAAATATTCGTTGTGTCGGGGAATATTCTTTTTTATCGGAGAATATCCGTATGACGATACAATCATTGGTGGACCCCACAACGGAATTATTGTCGGATTGAAAAAACGACAAAAAATATTTTATGAAAATAACGGCGAAAAGTTTTACTGTTAATCTGTTGAAACACCCGTGTTAAAGTCTGATGAATACGCTGTGGTTGCATAGTAGCACACTAAGTATTGATTATTGATGCTTACGTGAGAAGTCACTCGGTTTTATTTTATTAGTATTATTAATGTAATAAAATGCAAAAAAGTTTTTTATATAAAATGTAATTTTTTATAAAGTTATTCGTTTTATTAGACTATAAATAGAATATATAATATTCTATTATGCATAGTATTTTGCATAGTAATATCTTTTTATATAAAATGTAATACTTTTATAAAGTTATTTATTTTATTAGACAATAATTAGAATATATTATATTTTATTATGCATAGTGTTGCATAGTGCATGCATAGTGTTTTGCATAGTAAAATCTTTTTATATAAAACAGAATACTTTTATAAAGTTATTCGTTTTATTAGATTATAAATAGAATATATTATATTTTATTTAAAAGATTTTTCTTTAAATATGGACCGTCCGATTAAAAATAAATCAATCTAGACCGTTCATGAATTAGTTACTATGCAGTCCATTCTTCTATAAATAGAAGTTCATTCCTTCATTTTTTTCTTACGAATTCACTGACTCTAGAGAAAGAAACTATAGAGAGAGTTCTTCTTCTATAATCTTCAGTGTATTTCTTTAGAGTTTAAGAAAGCTTTGAGCGTAGTGCAAGTTTTCTTCAAGTATATTCCCGCCCTACCAGTCGGAATACTTTTCTTTTTAAGGTAGGGGATATAATTGTCATACTCGTAGGGGATATTATTTGTTGTACTCGTAGGGGGTATTATTTCTTTTGTATTCATGAAGAGAACTTCATTATTCCATTTTTATTATTCTCTATTGGCATAACTCAGATATCGCTGGCTACCCTATACTTGGTGAAATTCTTCTATTATTCCATTATTTATTATTCTGTTGGAATATCCTGTGTGAAACCCCAGATTTTATGAATAAAGAATTAATTTTCTCGAAATAATTTTTTTATATTATGGTGTGAATTTGAGATAATATTATAGTTGTGGGTAATATTTATAAATTTTGCAAAGTATGCAAGTTGTCATATTATATTCGATTGATCGAAATATTCGTTTTAAATGGAAATATTCGCATTTACTCAAGACAATCATTGGTGGACCCCACAACGGAATTATTGTCAGATTGAGAAAACGACAAAAATATTTTATTGAAAATAACGGCGGAAGTTTTTCCGTTGATCTTCATTATACTACTTTCTAGTAGTAAAAGTACGATAAATATGCATTGTTGCATAGTAGCACACCAGGTATTGATTATTGATATTTATGTGAGAAGTCACTCGGTTTTGTTCAATTATTGCTACAATAGTTCTTTGCATAGTATCTCACATTATTTGATTCAATTATTATTGATTTAGAAGTTTTGTTTTATTCACGTAATAAAATAAAAACATCTTTTTATATAAAATGTAATACTTTATTAAAGTTATTCTATAAATAGAATATATTATATTCTATTATGCATAGTGTTTTGTATAGTAAAATCTTTTTATATAAAACAGAATACTTTATTAAAGTTATTCTATAAATAGAATATATTATATTTTATTATGCATTGTGTTTGCATAGTGCCCGCATAGTGTTTGCATAGTAAAAATCTTTTTATATAAATAGAATATATTTTATTTTATTTAAAAGATTTTCTTTAAATATGGACCGTCAGATTAAAGTAAATCAATCTGGACCGTTCATGAATTAGTTACTATGCATTCCATTTTCCTATAAATAGAAGCTCATTCCTTCATTATTTTCTTACGAATTCAATTGAACTCTAGAGAGAGAAACTATAGAGAGAGACTATAGAGAGATAAGAAAAGTTTTCTGCGCTACTTCACTACTCTTATATCAAGTATTATTTTACTAGTAAGGGATATTATTCTTTTGTATTCAAGAAGAGAACTTCATTATTCCATTTCTTTATTGTTCGTTGGAATAACTCAGATACGCTGCTACTACCTATACTTTGGTGACATTCTTCTATTATTCTATCTAATATCCTCATCTGGCTATATCATGGGACCGGTTCCATCATTTATTATTCCGCATTTATTATTCTGTTGGAACATCCTGTCGGTGTGAATTTCACCTAACCTGGTTCCGTTATTTAGTGTTCTACTGAAATAACCGTCTATACGAAGTACCGCATGCATGGTGATATCTTTTGTTATTCCATTCGGTATTATACTTAGTTGATTAAAATTTTGACTTCTATACTCCATGAAATTAGTGGAATATCCTTGATATTTGCGCTTCATCCAGTATCTTTTCGTGGAAATATTCTTCTGAGCATTCTTGAATTTTACTCTACAAAGCAATATCATGTTGACAATTTGGACGTTATTGGTTCCTGGACAAATTAATTCTTGAACTTGTTTTATTGAATTCTTATATCATTGTCATCATCCTCATGTTTATATTATGTTGAAAGTCATCTGTGGCACAGTGGTGCATAGATGGACTTGGTATAATTATGACCGAGGATTATTCAAGATAATCATGACCGTAATGTTACAAATGATGTGGAAAAAGTCCTCATTGGCCCGTAGTGCATTGATGGGCCGAGTTTTGGTATGATTATGGCTATGGATTCTCTTGACCAAGGTGCAAAGATGAATTATTTTATGGCATGATCAGGACCGTTGATGAAAACACGATTATCTTTGGCCCGTAGAGCGTGGATAATTCGTGGTCGTGATACTAAAGAATATCCTTGGCCTGTAGTGCAGGGATGATTTCATGATGTGGATTATTTATTAAGCTGAGTCTCAGCGATAACAGTGATGAAAAACTTGATGTCTATTATATTTTATCAGTTTAACATTGTTGGAGACTAATGATAATTTATTCTTCATTATCTTAGTCATAATATTTCTTACTGGGCTAGTTGAGCTCACCCTTTCTTTCACTGTTCTCTTCAGGAAATGAGAATATAGCTAGGACGAGTCGGGGAACGGAGTGATGGTCTAGAGGATAGCATTAGTAGTCCTCACTATTTTGTGAAATAGTGTGATAATAATTGTAATGAGGACTCCTTTTGAGTTTGTATAATCTCTAGTAGACAATAATTGTATTCAAACTCACAGCTTTATGTTTTATCGTATTGTACCACGATGAGTTGTATTAGTAAGTTGTATTTGAATTCTTTACCATGTATCTGGTGACCAAAGATGGGTGATGTATACCTAATTTTGGGGGTGTCACATCCTGTCTGCATGCGTTTCTGGCCGGACACGGATTACATCTTTATTATTCTGTTAACATATCACATGCATGCGTTTCGCCGACTGGTTCCGCCTTTATTATTACATTGGAATATCCTCCGGTGCGTATTACGCTGACTGGTTCCATTATTTATTATTCATTGGGAATAACTCGCATGCATGCGATCTATCGCACGCGCATGGTGAATCCTCATGTTATTCCATTCTTTATTATTCTCGCTGGAATAACACATGCATATGTGGATTACCACATGCATGGTGAATGATCCTTTGTATTCATTCCTTATTAAATTGTGGAAATGATCTGCATCTAAGTGGATTACTGCACATGGCGGCAAAAATCCATTTGCGCTTCATATATTCTATTATACTCGGTTGGTTAAAGTTTTGGCTTCTATACTCCATGAAATTAGTGGAATATCTGTAGACACTCAAATTTTTTGTATACCGCCACTAACATTGCAGAGGATGATTCGCCTTTTTAAGAGAGAACCCTGAAAGACAATCCAAATCCATACCGGATACTACCGAAAGTTCATCATCAGCCCCAGATCACACTCTGGGAGTAACAAATCCAACCACGGAGATAACCCCGAGGCATGCAGAGACAATACCGGAACACACACCGAGAAGACCGATTAATCTCTGAGATAACCCCGAGGTATCCAGCCTCGGCCCCAACCATGGAATAGCCACCAACCTTGGTGATAGCCCCAAGGAATGCAATTTCTACGATAACCCCTAAAATGCTTGTTTCAAATGCAACCAACTTCAATCTCTTGCGCTCACAACGAGATACACCGCACCAACCCTAATAACATCGGGAAGACAGCACACCTCAAAGGTGACAATGAGGACCTTCAACAATTGCAAAGCAATTCAATCTCAAATAAGTTTCGAGCAACGCTCATGACAAATTTCAATCCGGCCGATAACACCGGTGAGGGCAACATCGCCATCTCAACAACACGATGCCACATCACGCCTCTACGCAACAATGTCCCACAAGACTAACCAATCCCGAGTGACTATCAAAAGGGTAACGGATGAAAGTTGAAGCTTGAAGACCGGAGGGCATCGTCCCCATCTTCAATGACTTCGACAAAACTCTAATCCCATGCCATCGTACAACTCTCGACAAAGGCGGTCCGAAATAGGTCCTCAGATACCTCAAACGGATGCCCTGATCAGCACTTCGAAAGTTCGAGTGGACATTATAGTGCTCGAGTGCACGATTTCGAGATGACTCGACCCAAAAACTCGAGCCCACCCGGGTTGCCCACCTGCGTTGCCTCTCTGTACACCTGATGGATAAATGCACTATAAATAAATTTCAGATAAATAGAGGACTTGGATTTTTTTTGAGAGAAAAGCGAGGAAGCCCTCGCCTAATTTGCTCTCGCACTCACCCCATGCAAAGGTACTTTCCCTTTTAAACACCTGTGAGCTCATATATAGCCCTTTTGTACCTACAAAAGTCAAGTGTTTACCCACTCTAAAGATATAGAAGTCTTCTTTAGCAACACCAGTAAGCCTTCTCACACACTTTAGAGTCTTTCTTTCTTCATCTCTTTTACACACCCTTCTACACGCTGAGAGTCGTGTTGCTTGCTTTTTTTGCCCTGACTTCGATCTGTGGTTTCATTTCACTCAGATATATATATATATATATATATATATATATATATATATATATATATATATTGACTAACATTATCGAGTTATGCCTCGATTGAGCCTGCACTTCTGGCCTGAGCGTTTATTTGTTTATATATATATATATATATATATATATATATATATATATATATATATATATATATCAATTTTATTTGATGAGCCTAGACTTGATTTCTATGCTGCGCGCTTTATTTACTTTAATATATATATATATATATTGATATATATTAATCGTATATATTAACTGTGTCTAACTTTGTTCGATGAGCCTGAGACTTGGCCCTCGAGTGTTTACTCGCTTTTATATATATATATATATATTATATATATGAATTGTGGTCTGACTCTCTCGATGAGCCTGATTTTATATCCTATATGCTTTCTATATATTTTATATATATATATATATATATATATGAACTATTGTTTGACTCTGCTCGATGAGCCTCGGATTTTATATCCTAATATGCGTTTTTCGCTTTTGTATATATATATATATATATTATATATATATACTGTTGTAGAACTCGCTCGATGAGCCTAGATTTTACATCCTATCCGCATTATTGCTTATATATATATATATATATATATATCCTACCTGAGTTTTCTTCGTGGCGCTTGATCGCTTTTACTGAGTTTATTTACATTTTGTCCCGCCTTTAGAGTTTCCTTCGTGGCGGTTGGCCGTGCTGACCGATTTATGTTTTTATTTACATTTCGTCCCGCCTGAGAGTTTCCTTCGTATGGGTTGATCGTATTTACATCTTTATTTACGTTTTGTCCCGCCTGAGTTTCCTCCGTGATTGGCTGATAGCTTTTAATGCCTTTTATTTACATTTATGATCCCCATGGAGGTGCTTCGTGGTTGGTGATCCTATCTCAGATATATATATATTTACAACTTTTTATATATATACCGCTTATCGCTTTCATACAAATTGCAGATTCTTGTGCGCTTAGGAATCATGTGATCACAGATTCAACCTATTGATCTAGATTCGATTCCTCGTGATGGACATTTTCAAATTGTAAGCAGCTTTGTAAATTATTCTCATTATGTCCAAATTTCCTTAGATGGTTTCCATACCCACGAGGAAGTCGGCATTATATTTGTACATTATTTTAGTACGGATGCCTCGCATTCGTGAAATAAAATCAATTAAGCCCAACACTTAATAAAATGGGAGTGTAAAAGGTCTCAATTACTATTGAGCATCAGGGTTTGAAAAACCTTTTTATAAAACATCATTGCTATATCTTGCTAAAAATTAAATTTTTTACATAAATTCAAACCCCGTGTATATAGGTTCGAACGAGGCCTCGCACTACTTCCAAATAACAGCACATTGACCCACACACACACACATTCATGATAATAGTTTCTTGAAAAGAGGCGGTCACCGTGGTAACATGGATGCCTGGGGTGCCTAACACCTTCCCCAAAGATAACCAAGTCCCCTGACCCTAATGAATCTTTTGCCACACCGAATTCGCTTAGCGAAAGGTCACATCACCGGGTCAATGTGCAAACCTTTTCTCATTGTGTTGGTACAACCATTTAAAAAACAACTCAAGCAACTCTTAATACCCATCGTCGACATTATACATGTCGGACCTTTTTCACTTGTTTTTCAAACAAATCTCACCTAAAATGAGAACACCAAAGAACAAGTAACGAAAGGGACATCCCAAAATCCCGACATCGACAAGTGGCCACTCACTAGGGGACTCCAAAGAAGAGGACTTAAGCCGCTATTTCAATCTTTTCAAAACTATTATCTCGCTTGTGTGTGGATGTTGCATTTATATTTGATGAATGTGTACGAATGCATTTCCTTATTGCACTTAGTGCTTCGCACACCATAATCGCCAGGATATTAGTGCTTCGCACTATAACTGCTTGTGATATTAGTGCTTCGCACTATATCTCGCCAGGATATTAGTTAGTGCTTCAGACATGTCATCATGTTCATACTACGGAGACGCGATGTATGTGAATGTATGTTGTGTGGTCCCTCCACCAGAGGCTATCCCATCGGTGTTTGATTATCGGACTCGTGAGAAGACTAATTCTCCGAGGCTCGTGAAAGGCACCACCCAAATTCGCTCCAGCTTGAAAGACCTGGATTAACTTCCCGTCAAGTAGATTGCAATGATTTGGGAACCTTCATGCCAAAAAGCCGCGAGAGAGTAACCTAAGATAGGTCACCGATAAACCCAAAACGGAGGAAAGTCTCTTCATGCTCTCATTTCAATTACTTGTAAAACATAATTACTTGTAATTTCATTCCATATCTATCTCCATGTAATGAGAAATATGAAGAGGTGTGTACACATACATATTTTAATTAACATGCTACAAACAGCTGACATTCGTTGTGCATGATAAAAATTCCTAAAATGGACACATCACATAGCATGTTATTGTATACATTCCCTAAAGACTAAACTATGCAAGTCTTTCGTAGGGAATCAATCGGACCTACTACCCGTTCAAAGTCCAAAAAGGCAACAGCCTCACAAATAATCATGTCATCATCCGACCAGACTGAACTTAATCCAGTTTCTCGCAAAGAATTTGATGGATTAAGCAAACAAATTACAGATTTGGTTGTTCTACTCAAAAAATTACACCACCACACAGGTCGTAAAATACCTTTACATGCCAATCCTCCACACAAGGAGAGAACCTCATTACCATACCGAACCACAGCTTGGATACGACCAACAAAACTCATGATGCTTGCCCATCCCACCGAGATCCGTATACACGGTGACATTAAAAAAAGTCCTCCAAATGGAAGAGACCTTTCGTATATATCAAAGGAATTGGAACACACGGAGTGTTTCATATGTCGATCCGTGTATTTTCCCGGGGTTCATTATCCAGAAAAATTTAAAACTCCTGACTTTGAAAAATATGACGGGTTAGGAGATCCTTACACACATTTAAAAGTGTTTATTGGAGAACTTGGATCTTATGCAGAGGACGAAAAGCTTAGAATGCAATTGTTCCAAAAGAGTCTAACCGAGAAGCTCTGCTCGTGGGTACACAAGATTAGACAACTCTAAAATCCATAGTCGGGAAGAGCTAGCACATGTTTTCCTCACTCAATACAGCTTTCAAACTCAGATGGCTCCTGATCGGTATCAAATTACCAAGATCAAGAAATAGTCTAACGAGTCTTTCAGAGAGTATGCTCAGAGGTGGAGACGCCTGACTGCCCAAGTTAGTCCTTCCATGATAGAATCAGAAATGGTCATGACTTTCATAGACATACAAGAAGCTCCCTTCTATGAGAGAGTTTTAGCCAGCATCGGCAAACCATTTTCTGAAATGGTCAAACATGGGGAGATGGCTGAGATGGGATTAAAGTCAGGAAAGATTCAAGACCTAGCTGCACTCAAAGTTGTTGCTGATCACATCCAATCTGGAAATTATGGGAACAACCCCCGGAGGGTCCATAAAAAGAAAGAAGAAGATGTTTCCCTGATACTACAGGGGCAAAAAGGCAATCAAAACATGCCTATTCAAAGGAGAAACTACACTCCCTTTCCAGCACAGTCTACAAACCCTCCAATACCAAAAGGTGGAGAAGTCAAACGCCCTCGAGTGTTTACACCCTTAGGGATACCTCGAGAACATCTTAAATCTTCTAACAACACAGAAGAAAATCACACATCTTCTTCCACCAAATGAATTTCTAATGGACGGGGTTTTAATGCTGCTAGGAAATGTGCGTACCATGCCGGGGCACCTGGACATGATACTCAAGATTGTTGGGCCTTGAAACACAAGATTCAGGACCTGATAGACAATGGGGAGATCGTGGTCACCAAACCAAATCAGCCTCACGTACAAGACAACCCTCTTCCTCAACACAAAGAAGAAGAGGTCAACATGATTAATTGGAGCAAGGGATGAGTTCCAATTTCAAATTGATTCTTCCTGCACCATCAAAGACGGTGATGATGACAAATGGATTATGCCAAGTTCCAGCTCACAATGGAACGAAAGATGAAAGCTCTCTACAATAAATTGAACAATCAATGGAACTAGTAACTTATCAAAGATCAAGTGACTCGTCATTAATCACCAGAGCATGCCGCCTCCTACCTATTGTCATGAATATTCCCTCGCCACTTTAAAAAAATGAAATGTCGGAAGACAAAGTGACGAAGAGAGCAAATGCCAAAGCCCGGCCTTGATTTCGCCAACAAAAGGGAATTCACCTATCCGGGCCAACCTATGGAGGAAATCCTTCATATGTTAATCAATGAAGGAAGGATCGGTTCCTTTACCTCCAATCAACCCCTGCTTCAGATTTGTACAACTCGATGGAGTATGTCAACATCACTCCCGGTCCTCGCATCACACAAAGACGTAAGAATGTTGGACACTCCGCCACCTTATTCAAAATCTAATCGATAAGGGTGTCCTCATGCTTGATAATGGACGACGATATACTGTGTTACGTGCAAGTGAGAATGCAGCCCTACTAAGTGGAAGAGTGTGGTAGCGGTCATATCCACTGAAACTGATGGGATTAATACATTACTCACAATGCCATAATTCAACTCAAGTGAGGCAACAATCTTTTGAAAGTGGCCGCTCCCGAGCTAATCAATTTACCATGCAGAGCACAATATCCTATTGTTAGCTTGCGCACAGTTCCGTGGAATTATGGAGAGGGTGAAGGATCCACCTTACATACAACTGCTATAGTGTCGAAGGAAAATCCACTGTATCTTCCCCAACGGGTGATGAAGCCCACCACCAAATCAAAGGGTAAAATACCCATGGAGAAGATCGAAGGATTCCTCCGCGCTGTGGGTCATAATGAAGCTACGGTGGTTTTAAGCTTGAAATAAGCTCCACAACAAATATCTATTTTGGACTTGGTCCTAACTTCTGAGAATCACCGGAAGGTCTTGTTAAAGGTTTTAGAAGAAGCCTATCTCCCGACATCAGTGGATACGGAAAAGTTTCAACATCTGGTCGATCACATTTTCAACAACAATGTGATATCCTTCATCGATGATGACATACCATCCGGGGGACCTGGCCATTGCAAGCCATTGCACATCATGGCCTTGTCTTCCGATATATTGTAGTTGAGTCTTAATAGATGGAGGTTCCTCTCTCAATATCCGCCCATATGCTACCTTGGTGAAGATGAACATCAATCTCAACCGAATTTGGAGTAGCCATACCATTATCAAAGCTTTTGATGGAGCCCGCCAAATTCGGTTTAATAATTGAGCTCTAATCGAAATTGGTCCTCACACATTCTCGCGATCTTTCCATGTGCTCAAGATAGATTCGGATACAACTCGCTCTTGGGACGACCATGGATTCATATGGTCAAGCAATCCCTCCACCCTTCATCAACAATTGAAATACATTATCAACAATAGCCGGTCACAGTCCAACGCCGAACCGAGATTCCTCAAAGACGGAGACATGCCATTCATCAATGCCAATGCGTATGTAGAACCGGCCGGGCCATGCTTTGAAATAAGCAACACCCAATACCATACTATTGGAGCGCCATTGCCAACCCAAGATTTCTGCCGAGGTAATGTCGACCACTCAAGAAATGATGTCATCAATCATAAGCCGACAAAGGGTTGGGTAAAGATTGCCAGTATCAAGTACCTAATTCACTTAACCAGCAAGTCGAACAAATTGGCTAGGCTATTCGCCATTCTAGTCACAAGAATCCTCATAAACATCAAAGAGATTCCTTCACTTCAACCATGTGGCGCTTATCTTCGCCTTCAAACTCGAGTCCCGCATAACCTCCCAGAAGGTGCCAAACAATGCATTGGCTATGTTATGTCCCAAGCCAAGATCATTCTGAAAGGAAAAGAAATCTTTGTTCCAAATCCCGCAGCGGGAAGAAGAGGAACGAAGAATCAAGCAAGACGTCATCCGAATGATGTCGTATATACGCATCATCGCTCATGACGAGTATACCAACAAACACACCCTGCATTTATGATTGCCCGACGTAATGGCCATCATTCGGGATGTGGAGGATGATGACAATCCTCCATCATCGCAGCCCACCCGACTTTGCCCTCGCTAATTGGAACAAAGATCCATCGCATTGGTCGTCATAGGTAAAGCGAGCGTAAACTCTTTCTCGCCTCTATAGATATAATAACTAATTACTTTTCTATACAAGATTAGCGCTTTATTTTGCCAAGATATGCTAACACCGTGTATGATCAACACATTTCATATATACTAAGTGAAAGCATATTTTGTTTCAGACTCAATTTAGATGTGCTCAGATTTGCCGACATTTGCTCTCTTCTCCACAAGGATTGTACCTTTGATGTAGAGATGAATTCACCTTGATGGATATACAGGATGACATTGAGGTGCCTCCAAAATTCAAAAATGGGTCAAAGACAAACCCAAACCCAACCTTGATCAAACCACTTCTTTCAATCTCTAACCTTAGAAAGCCCTAAGTTAATCCAGATTGGTTCAGACCTTACCCCAAACCAACGGAATGACATGGTTATGCTATTAACCCAATTCCAGGATGTGTTTGCATGGTCTCACGAAGACATGGTGGGTTTGTCCACTGACATTGTCCTTCATCGCCTTCCCATTAAAGAGGGATTTAAGCCAGTGAAGGAAAAGCTCAGGCGATTGAAACCTGAATGGAGTTTAAAGGTGAAAGAAGAAATTGTGAAACATTTTCAAGCTGGCATCATAATGGTGTCTACATATCCTGAGTGGATATCCAACATTGTGCCCGTGCCTAAACCTGGAGGGAAGGTGCGAGTTTGCGTGGATTACCGGGACTTGAACAAAGCTTGCTTAAAAGATAGTTTTCCCATGCCATTTATCCACATTCTCATTGACAATACTGCGCAATACGACATGTACTCTTTGCTGATTGCTTTGCGGGGTATCATCAGATTATGGTTGCCGAGGAAGATCGTGAGAAAACTGCTTTCATCACTCCTTGGGGAATTTTTTGCTATAGACGATTGTCGTTCGGCCTCATTAATACCGGAGCTACCTATCAACGAGCTATGATGTCTCTTTTCCATGACTTAATGCATAAAGAGATCGAGATCTATGTGGATGACATCATTGTCAAGTCCCGAAAGGAGGATGACCATATAGACCATCTCAGAAGTTGTTCAACAGGTTGCGTAAGTACAACTTGAAGTTGAATACAGCTAAGTTGCAAGGATTTCTAGTCAGCCACAAGGGGATTGAGCTGGATCCTGCCAAAATCCAAGCCATCACCGAAATGCCAATTCCTCAGACGAAGAAGGAAATACGGGGATTTTTGGGAAGAATCAACCTCATTAGCAGGTTTATCACCCAACTCACAACAACCTGTGAGCCAATCTTTAAGCTATTAAGGAAGAACTCCTCCATGAAATGGAATGACGAGTGTCAGAAGGCCTTCCTTACAATCAAGAAACAAATAGTCAAAGCTCCCCGCTTTGGTGCCACCTGTGGATGATGTTCCCTGCTTATGTACCGGCCATAAGTGACAATGACATGGGCTACATGTCCGATAGAAGGACGATAGAGGCCAAGAACGAGCTATTTAATACCTCAGCAAAAGATTCAGCAGCAGTGAACACAAGTACACTCTGATCGAAAAGACGTGTTGTGCTTTAGCATGAGCTTCCATGAGGTTACAACATTACCTCCATGGTCACACAACCCATCTCATATCCCGTGTCGATCCTCTCAAGTACGTGTTCAACAAACCTATGTTAAATTACCAACTGTCCAGATGGCAGTTGATCCTATAACAATTTGACATCGTATATGTGACTCAAAAGTCCATCAAAGGTCAAGGAATTGTGGATCAACCGTCACCGCACCTTCGTGGGATTTCAAACCCTTGAAACATATTTCCTCGATGAAGGAGTAATGATAGTGTAAAGAACACCATCAAGACGATACGCCGCCAATCATGGAAGATGTATTTTGATGGAGCCATTAATATGGAAGGTTCTCGAGCCGAGCAGCCTAGTATCTCGATACGGGGAGCAGATCCCGATGTCAATAAATTACGCTTTGTCAAAGACCAACAATACTACCGAGTATGAAGGCTATCTCGTGGGACTAAAACTTGCCCGCTCAATGGGCATCGGTGTTAACTATCTTTGGAGATTCAGAGTTGGTAATCAGACAATCCATTGGAATCTATCAAACCAAGGAACTACATTTGTTGCCTTACCATCGGCAGGTTTTACAGATGGTTTTGGAGTTCGAAGAAATCTCCTTTCTACACATTCCTCATAATAGGAATGACTTTGCGGATGCATTAGCAACTTTGGCTTCCTTGATTCGCATATCAGACAAGGAACACTTGCCGAGCATCGCGATCTCCCTGCACAAGGCCCCAGCCTATGGGAATTACATTGGAGAAGTATCGGATGAGCTACCTCCCATCCAACATCCTTGGTATAAGCATATCAAGGAATATCTGCGAGATGGATCTACACCCGCTGAGGCGAGCCCGACTGAGAAAAGGCGGATCCATCAACTTGCTATGAAATTCTACCTGAGTGGAGATGTGCTCTACAAAAGAGATTTAGGACTAGGTCTCCTCAGATGTTTAAACAAAGATCAAGCCCAAAGGCTTATGGATGAAATCCATGGTGGAGTCTGTGGACCCCACATGAGTGGCCCCCTCCTTGTTAAAAAAGTCCTCGGGATTTTGACGTTATCGCTATCTCTCAAGGTCGATTGCAATGACCACGCCAGAGATGCTTTCAGCCGTATTCATATGAATGATATACACGCCCTCCACGAACTCCACAATATGAGTTTACCTCGCCCTTCTCAATGTGGGGAATGGACGTTATCGGCCCATCGAGCCTAAAGCCAATAATGGTCATCGATTTATCTTCACCATGATCGACTACTTTACCAAGTGGGTAGAAGCGACCTCCTTCCCGTGGTTACTAAAGAAGTAATTATTGTTTTCATCAGAAACAATGTCATTTGTCGATATGGACAACCAGAGGTGATTGTGTCAGACAATGCCAAGAACCTCAACAACAAAATGATGGAGGAATTATGCAGTAAATTCCACATCAAACATCTTAACTCTGTCATCTATCGTCCGAAGATGAACGGTGCTGTTGAAGCGGCTAACAAAAATATCAAGAAGATTATGCAAAAGATGTCCGCCAACCACAAATATTGGTCTGACCTATTGCCTCTGACTCTGTTAGCCTACAGAACCTCAATGCGCACTTCCACTGGGGCAACCCCCTAGGCTTTAACCTATGGGATGGAAGCAGTACTCCCCATAGAAGTTGAAATGGAATCCCTCAGAGTGTTGATAGACGCTCAGCTGGATGAAGACCAATGGGTACAAGATAGGTATCACCAATTGTCTTTGATAAAAGAAAGGCGAACCGCGGCTATCTTCCATGGTCAGTTATATCAACAAAGGATCGCTAGATCCTACAACAAAAAAGTCCGGCTATGGCAGTTTAAACAATATGACTTGGTTTTGAAGAAAATCCTTGACAACCAAGATCAGTCTAAGGGAAAATTCGCTCCTAACTGGGAAGGCACGTTTGTTGTCAAAGAAGTATTGACAGGAGGCGCTCTCAGATTGCAAGAAATGGACGGCAATGAATTTCCATAACTCATCAACTCAGACGCCGTGAAACGATACTATGTCTGAAGTAATTCGCAAATACCCTGGTGCAGAATCATCAGGTCACCAGTCTTTCTGGTTCTTTAACCCTTTACCACCTATAACTTTCCTACACTTTGCCCCTCAGGGAAACATACATTTCAAGCCAGCAGCCTGGCTTTCTCCTCTGCGTTCCTACAAGTTAGGTCATCCCACCGCGGATTAAACCTCTTGCGTTTGCAGTTTGGCTACCCATACATGGGATCAAACTTCTCATACCTGCAGTTTATCCTCAACCCAGGATTAAACTTTCTCCTCCTCGCACTCTGACCTGCACATGGGATTACGCTATTCATCTCGCCCTGAGGGGCGAACTACGTCGACCTGATCTCCTCTTCAATAGGAGTACGTAGGCAACCATTTCATATGGCCCGGTCGCAATAAAACAAAAACAACAAAAACATTTCTACCCTTACAAAAACAAAAACAACCAAAAACATTCCTACACCCTTTCTACCATATACAACGTTGAACCTCGTATACCAAGTTCGAACTTCGCAGACCTGATCTCCTCTTCAATAGGAGTACGTAGGCAGCCATTCATGGTGCGGTCTCACCCCCTACCAAAACACAAACCCTTGTCAGTTGGTACTGGGATCATCCTTCAATCCACCACATTTCATTGGCTTCAGACCAAAGGGATGGAATTACCTAAACTCCTCCCTAATAAGAGATTCGGAGACCATCTAAGCTGCGGTCATACCTTGAAGAGAAACCCCAATCCATAAGAGGTGGAATTAACTAGGCTTCTCCTAAATAGAAGTACTGGCGACCATATGTGGTGCGGTCAATCTCAGAGAGGAAAGCCACACTCCTCTCCATATTTCCATATAGAAACCAGTCCCAAGACACCAAAGATGGTAGGGATACACATAGATCGATGATCCATTCTGAACTATCCAGAGACAACTCAATGTCCATCCACCGAAGAGGAATTCAGAATACATCAAGACCACAAGCCCTGAAGCAGCAGGCAAAATATCAAGCAAATAGCAAGGCATAGCTAAAAGGGAAGTGATCCAAAAATATATTTTCCTGTCATATATATAATTTTGTTTGATATATATACAATGTAAACTGTACATGACAAAATGGTTAAGCTAGTCTATGCAGGTAAATACAATCTCATCTATAAGTCAGGATATATGCGAGCTAACAAGCCCAACATAGCATCCCTCTCAGAGGAATGAGGTGAAGTTGTGGTCTCTTATACGAGAATATCCACACGACCCAAAAGATCTGTAGCCATCTGCATGGTGACCATATGATCATCAATATATGCGCTCATCTCTATGATCATGCCAGTGGTAAGGGACCTCACTGCAGTACTATCTATGACGGCTACATCCCAGGCAGATATAGCACTATCCCGCTCAACTATCACTACATCTCTGGCTGATCTAGCCTCATCCCGCTCAACAACAATGCAAGATCTCTCGCGATCTAATGCCTCGCCTCTCTCTAATAGAGTTGCGCCTCTCCCCTCAAGGGCGCCAACATCATAGATCGAGCATGATCTCTCTCAAAGGTCATCGATGAAGACTCGCTCAAGTAATCGCGTCGAAAAGTCAATCACAAAAGTACTAGTACTAGGAGAATCCTGAAGAAATGCTGGTAACCTAGTAGCGGGCTCTTCCTCGATGTAGGTATCAATGTCCTCCATGGGCTCTGCATCGTCTGACTCACTATCCGGTCATCGCAGACATCAACCACAAAATGACAAAACCTCTATCTCCATCTATGCTGAATACTCTGCAGAACTACCTGGATGACTGACAGAAAAAGAAGCTATATCACGCTGATCCCAACAAGCATACACAAGGGATCAGTCCTCTACTAAGAGATATCGAGAAGCTGAACGCTGACCTATCGCCGCCTCAAAAGGATGGAAATCCTAGAACTGGTCGAACTGCGACATCACGGCCAGTGGGTAATAAGTAGTCACGCCCCTCAAGCCAGCCAGAGGGAGAAAATCCATGCCCGGAGCGTGAGTAATGAAGCTTTATGGTGAGTAAAGCCCCGAGCACGGCAATATGCTGAATAGATCTCTGATATCTGCCAAAAATGCGGACCAAGACAGAGCATATGTACACTCCGACGGCTAAAAGGAGTATAACATGGCCACATCATGGGAGAAGCAATACCCATGTCGTCTAAGGGTACCAACCGGTCTCAAGTGTGACATAAACCACACGTGCAAACATGACCAACTCCCAAAGGAACACTCCTATGAGATACGTGCAACAATAGGATGCCGACCGCAAGGTCTCTACCACAATCATAGGTACAATGGTACGACCCTCTCTAAGAGCTCTCACAGCCATGATCACACCAATGTCTATCTCGTCCATATATCGTGGCATATAGACATACGACAGTAGGCACAGCAACAGTACATCAACTCTGGCCAAATGCCAGTGGTCCTCCGGTGCAGTGAAATCCCCGAAATGTCGTGAGTAGCTATCCTCTGAGCCAAATCTGTCGTACAGAAAATGCTGGGATATCACATGGCTAGATGTCAGCTCGTCCTGCACTACTCTGCGCCGCAATCTTGTGAGAGTCCAGAATCGTCTACTCATGTCTCCCAAAGCCAAATGCACGCAGGTCTGTCTAAAGACAGCATCGTCAAACGTGCATACTCCTCCAGAGTAGGAGTCAACTCATGGGTGCCAAATCGGAATACATGCCTATCCGGTAGCCAATGCTCTAGCATCCCGTCTACAAACCCTACAGGAACCTGAAAAGGCAATAAAGTCATGGTATGCTACAGCAACTGATCTACGGTCACCCTATCTGGTGGTGACATGTTATCGTACCATGATCGCATACCCAATGCCACCAATGATGGTGGGGTATGATCTATACGGCTAACTGTCGAAGAAGACATCTGTGTGGGTCGTGTCATAAGACCATCCAGGGGTCAATGCTGAATATCTCTGGACATATATATACATATGCGTAACATAATACATGCATAATAGATAATGGATGGCAATATGATATAGGGAATGGAAAAAACGGTGCATACATTCCTAAGTATATCATCATCTAATACATTAGCTCTGTACAGCTACAAATACATGGAAATGGGGAACAGATGCCCTACTACTAATAGAGGCCTATCAAAAGATATAGCGAGAATGGGGCACAGCCACCCAATATCTAACAGAGGCCTATCAAAAGATATAACGAGAATACACATCATAAGAAGACAATGGTGTCGATATCCACATCATCAATCATGTCCACCTGATGTAACTCCTCCTGAGTCACTAGATCTCTATCAATAGGGATGTCAGGCCTATAAAGAGGAGGATCTGCGCCGGTAAAACTGAATGGGTCATCTGAGGGGCCAGCGCCTGAGCTGGAAGGAACGAATATCTCCGCCTCTGCTGGATCTCTGCCCAAATGCCGGATAAATATATGTGCCTGATCCAACTGTCGGGTCAAGCTATCAATCTGGATCATATGAGTCGGATCTCGGACACAAGTTATCCAATCCGTCGTCATCAAGGATCCTGGAACCATATCCCCCATAAACTGTGTGGCGCGGGACTAGGCTCCAATAGTGCGAGGGGACCACCACTGCTGGAACGTCTCCTGAGTGCAAGGACCCTCTGATAATACAAAACCGTCAACCCCCAACAATGGGATATCAATGACGGGTGACTATGATATGGGCCAATGACACTTGACAGGAGGCAATATCGGTATACGGATCTCCCCTGTGGTGCTCCTAATAGCACGCTCTCCTAAATAGAGCTCCCAGCCTCCATCTGTGAAGAGAGGAACTGTCTTGGTGGAAATCAAATACTCAACTCCAGTCGGGTATCCATCCTCAAAGTCGATGGTCAAGTGTTCCCCTGAATAGGGAATCCATGTAATGGTATCACCGTCAAGAACTCCAACCGCATACGGTAGTGAGTGAATCCCTCACCATTCTGTGGGACCTCCTAAGAAAATAGAATGGTGCCATCGTCGTCCTCGTGGATAGGTATCTAAACCTAACACACTCACAGGATGCAAACATGGCAGCCTCTCATAGGCCCAAAACTACCAACACAATGGCAAAATATCTGCTATTAGTAAACACTTTTAACCTATGAATGGGAAAAGACAAGACAAATACTCACCAGCAGAAATGGGTAAAATCCTAGCCAAGCCTCAGTCAAACCCTATGAGTGCATGCGCATGCCCCGAAAGAAGTAGGCAAAGGTGTAGGAGCCCCAATCATACTCTCTAATACGGTCCACATCACGTGTGGCGTTGATCAAAGCAAAGGATACCGTAGAAGAGTTATCTGCTATGAAGCAGCCTCGAATGATCATCAGAAACAATCGCCGCAGAACGCAATCCCTGATTCTGACATCATCAGGCATGGGCTCACTCAAAAGTCCACTCATAACATCTACGCTCAAAGGACCTGAACGGACAGTCCTGCCTTTGAGCGCCTCCGCCGGAACTCCTAATAAGGATCGGACGGCAGTAGGGGTGATATTCGCCATGCAAGGCACTGGCTCCCCTCCAAACTCCATACCTGTGATAAATCACCAGTCCATAGGCGTCATCATCACCTCGCAATCCAAATAGATGGAGGATCGAAGTCCGATGAAACCATCGCCGAGACAATTCCCGAGGTAACCTCAATCCCCACTCATGCACTATCGCTCTATAGTCGGGATGAAGCGCTGGTACATGGAGTGAATGCTAAACCGCCCTCGAGGTCATGTAAAACTCGGAACCCGCATGAAATGCAGATCAACATCAAAACCTTTTAATCCTCATAAATAGGAAAGAAGGAAGATCAAAGTCTAACGCCATACCTCGTTAGCATGCAAGTACATTGATGGATGTCTGCTCAAATCACCCAGCAACTCTGGGTTTGCCACCTGAATGCTCGGGAGTTCCCTACGAGGGACATGTGTAGTAGGAGCGGGATCCTAAATCAGAATATCCACCTCCTCATCCTCAACGTCTGGCACATCTACCCGGACAGAACGAATCACGGCCTCCACCAACCGATGAGGTCATTCGACGTAATCTGGGACGAGGCACTTCGAAGCCCTCCGCCAGACGCCGTAAGTGGTCCTATAGAACCGCCTTTCCGGTGATCCGGATCCATAATATCTGGACAACAAGTCTCCAAATCACCTCAGAAAGGGTGTGATATTTCCTTACCTGGAGCTTTCCAAAATGCACTTATGACTATATGCATGCATGCATTTACTTTAACATACAAATAGAGTTAAAATGTATGACTACCCAATGCCTACATTTGGAAAAAATTTTCCATAGTCCCCTTTGAAAATAGGACTATCCACATGCACATAAGCATGTCTAGGTGGCCATTCAGTAGCACACCTTCCCCAAAGTCATATACATAATATATGCATTAAAAATCAAAATCATCATGCATAAGGTCAACCTCAATGCTAGGAGTACTTTGCCTTTCTACCTTTTGCTCATTGGACCTCAAATAGGACAAAAAATAGTTGAAAAAGGTGCCAATTTGACTGTCTCAAAAGTCAATTTTTTTCACATCATTATGTTCAGCATGGTTTAATACTAACATTTACTATGTTGAATATTTTTTATCAAGTCATTTATGCATACATAATCACTACTATGTGTTTAGATGCATTTCGTGCGATAACTCACAATCCAACGGATAGAAACTGGAAAAAAATACATGTATACGTTACCAGGATAGTGTAAAACGCTTGATGCGGTGGATGTAATTTGCGTAGCGCGGCCGAACTCAAAGAGATCCAAGATGGCTCACGGTTTTCTCTATGCGAAGCAAGTTGAAAGTGACTTGTGAAGACCAACTGCGGCACCCCTATGTGGGTCCCACCCCTCCGGCTCAGTCCAGTTCAAGTTGAAAAGGAGTTCTTACAAACTGGAAAGGTAGAATCGAGAATAAAAACGCCACGCGATTGAGCAAAACAGCATACAATCCTGGTCTTCTCAGCTAAAATTTTGAGTCTATACATCACTCATTGGTAGTTACCTGAACACAGGGTATACCCTGCCGATGATCTCATTTTGCTATAAATCACATCCGGCAATACCTTATACAGGTCCAATGCCACCAACTCCGGGTCGTTACCCTAAATGAGGTCCCCGACGGGGGTTACAACGTAGATCCCCGGTGGGGGCTACAACACGTTCATTCGTTGACACGTTTATCAACGAAGGTCAAGCAGCCTTGACATTATTCCAGCCGATGGCAAGTAAACCCATTGAAGCATTGAGAACTGTTCGATAATTGTGTACGTACTCATGAGTCCCCAGTAGATCCCCGACGGGGTTTACAACATATATCTCCGGCGGGAGTAACAACGCATGCTCAGCCGTTGACACACATATTAACGAAGGTTAAGCAACCTTGACGTCATTTCAGTCGATAGCGATTAAACCTATCAGAGCTCTAGAGCTATTCGGGGTTTTCATACCCAATCGTCAGATTCCCCAAAGGATCCCCTGAAGTCACAACACAATGTTCCGTTGATCTACACGACAGCGAAGGTCAAGCAACCTTGATAATCTACTCATAGAGCCTCAACCGCTGATTCACACGTCAGCGAAGGTCAAGCAACCTTGACAGTTTATCCCACAGGATTTTTCAACCGTTGATTCACATGTCGGTGAAGTACACATCAACAAAGGTCAGGCATCCCTAACGGCATTTGTTGTTGGCAGTAAATCCAACAGAATCTTGACATGTCCTGGCAATACCAACCATGAAAGGGTAATGTTATCAAAGAGGATAGATGATGGAATATGTTATACACATCCTCAAAACAGACCAAGATTTCTCCCCACAGATCTCTTACACATAAGAGATTCGGATTAGACATCAAATCTGTCAAGATTGCCAATCCCGAATGAAGCAACAGGATCCAAAGAATCATCCCCAAACATGTTGGGCTACAACCCCATACACATGCATCATACATTTGCATCATTTTGTTACCCATAATACCACGTTCATCTTGTTGAGTTTCAAGTGTCTAGGATTCTTTATCCTACCCATGCATCGCCATGCATGAGTATGATAAAGAGGGGCATCTGTAGACACTTGAAATTTTCTGTATACCTGTCACTAATATTGCAGGAGGACAGATTCGTCTTTTAAGAGAGAACCCTGAAAGACAATCCAAATCCATACCGGATACTACTGGAAGTTCATCATCAGCCCCAGATCACACTCTAGGAGTAACAAATCCAACCTCAGAGATAACCCCGAGGCATGCAGATACAATACCGGAACACACACCGAAAAAGACCGATTAATCTCGGAGATAACCCCGAGGTATCCAGTCTCAGTCCCAACCATGGGAATAAATTTCGGCAATAACCCCGAAAATGCTTGTTTCAAATGCAACCAGCTTCAATCTCGGCACTCACAACGAGATACACTGCACCAACCCGGCAATAACATCGGGAAGACAGGCACACCTCAAAGGTGACAATGAGGACCTTCAATAATTGCAGGCGGTCCAATCTCAAATAAGTCTCGAGCAACATCTGCTTATCGTACCCATTCCGCGATAACACCCATGAGGGGCACATCGTCATCTCTCACAACACGATGCCACATCACATCTCTACGCAACAATGTCCCACAAGACTAATCAATCTCGAGTGACTATTAAAGTGGGTAACGGATGAAAGTTGAAGCTTGAAGACCGGGAGGCATCGTCCCATCTTCAATGACTTCGTACAAACTCTAATCCCATGCCATCGTACAACTCTCGACAACGGTGGTCTAAAATAGGTCTTGTATACCTCAAACGGATGCCCGGATTGCATTTCTAAATGTTCGAGTGGACATTATAGTGCCTGAGTGCACGTACTTCGAGACGACCCGACCTGAAAAACCCAAGCCCACCCGGGTTGCCTCTGGTACACCTGTGGCTCAGCCGCTGGTACACCTGCGGCTAAATTGCCTATAAATAGAGGGCTTAGGCTGCCCATTTTGTAAGAGAAAAAGGCGAAGAAGCCCTGCCCAATTTGCTCTGCACTCACCCTATGCAGTGTACTTTCCCCTTTTAAACACCTGTGAGCTCATATAAAGCCCTTTTGTACCTACAAAAGTCAGTGTTTACCCACTCTAAAGATATAGAAGTCTTCTTTAGCAGTCAGCTGTAAGCTTTCTCACACACTTTAGAGTCTTTCTCTTCATCTCTGCACACACCCTTCTACACGTTGAGAGTCGTGTTGCTTGCTTTTGCCCTGGACTTCTGGCCTGTGGTTTCATTTCATCAGATATATATATATATATATATATATATATATATATATATATATATACTAACATTATCGAGTTATGCCTCGATTGAGCCTGACTTCTGCCTTGGCGTTTATTTACTTTAATATATATATATACATTTATATATATTAATCGTGTGTCGAACTTTGTTCGATGAGCCTGAACTTGATGCCTAGAGCGCTTTATTTGCTTTAATATATATATATATATATATATATATATATATATATATATATATATATATATATATATCATTGATATATATTAATCGTGTGTTTAACTTTGTTCGATGAGCCTGAACTTGATGCCCGAGCATTTACTCGCTTTTGTATATATATATTTATATATATGAACTGTGGCCTGACTTTGTTCGATGAGCCTGGATTTTATATCCCATGCGTTTACTCTGCTTTTTATATATATATATATATATATATATATATATATATATATATATATATATATATATGAACCGTTGGACTTTACTCGCTCGATGAGCCTGATTTTATATCCGGCGCGCTTACTCGCTTTTGTATATATTTATATTTATATATATGAACTATTGTCGAACTCATTCGATGAGCATGGATTTTATATCTGTGCGTTTATTGCTATATATATATATATATATATATATATATATATATATATATATATATATATATATATATATATATATTCATCCTCGCCTGAGTTTCCTTCGTGGCGCGCTTGATCGCTTTCTGACTTTATTTATATTTCGTCCCTTTACCGAGTTTTCTTCGTATGCGATTGAATCGTATTCTGACTTTATTTACATTTCGTCCGCTTTGGAGTTTCCTCCGTGATTTTTATGATAGCTTTAATAGCTTTATTTACATTTCGATCCCCATGGAGGTGCTTCGTGGTTGGTGATCCTGTGCAGATATATATATATATATATATATATATATATATATATATATATTACAAACTTTTATATATATATATATCTGCCATCGCTTTCATACAAATTGTGGTATCTTGTGCGCCTAGGAATCATGTGATCACAGATTCAACCTATTGGATCTAGATTTGGTTCCCGTGATGGACATTTTCAGCTGTAAGTAGCTTGTAAATTATTCTGCGGTGTCTGAATTTCCTCAGATGGTTTCCATACCCACGAGGAAGTCGGCATTATATTTGTACATTATTTTAGTACGGATGCCTCGCATTCGTGAAATAAAATCAATCAAGCCGAACACTTAATAAAATGGGAGTGTAAAAGGTCTCAATTACTATTGAGCATCAGGGTTTAAAAAACCTCTTTTATAAAACATCACTGCCATATTTTGCTAAAAATTGAATTTTTGCATAAATTCAAACCCTGTGTATATAGGTTCGAACGAGGCCTCGCACTACTTCCAAATAATTGCACATTGACCCACACACACATACATTCAGATAATAGTTTCTTGAAAAGAGGCGGTCACCGTGGTAACACGGATGTCGGGGGGTGCCTAACACCTTCTCCCGCATAACCAAGTCCCCGGACCCTAATGAATCTCTTGCTTCAATTGAATTCGCTTAGCGTTGTCACATCACCGGGTCAATGTGCAAACCTTTTCTCTCATTGTGTTGGTACAACCATTTAAAAAACCAACTGACGACTCTTAACAGTCCATCGTCGACATTATACATGTCGGACCTTGTTCACATATTTTTTCAAACAAATCTCGCCTAAAATGAGAACACCAAAGAACAAGTAACGGAAAGGGACACCCAAAAATCCCGACGTCGACAGTATCTTTTCATGGAAATATTCTTCTGAGCATTCTTGAATTTTACTCTACAAAGAAGTATCATGTTGACAATTTGGACGTTATTGGTTCCGAGATAAATTAATTCTTGAACTTGTTTTATTGAATTATTATGTCATTCTCATCATCCTCATGTTTATATTATGTTAAAAGTCATCTGTAGCCTGTAGTGCGTAGATGGACTTGGTATGATTATGACCAGGGATTATTCGGTATAATCATGACCGTAATGTTACAAATGATGTTGAAAAAGTCCTCATTGGCCCGTAGTGCATTGATGGCTAGTTTTTGGTATGATTATGGCTATGGATTCTCTTCGGCCAAGAGTGCAAAGATGAATTGTATTATGGCATGATCATGACCGTTGATGAAAACACGATTATCATTAGCCCGTAGTGCATGGATAATTCGTGGTCGTGATATTAACGAATATCTTTAGTCGTAGTGCATGGATAATTCAGTGATATGGATTGATTATCTAGCTGAGTCTCAGCGATGAAATATAAATTCATGGATGTGATATTAACGAATATCCTCGGCCGAAGTCGTGTAAGGTGATTCGATGATGTGGATTATTTATTAAGATGAGTCTCAGCGATAAAATATTTATTATACACTTTTAATGCGTAGAAGATAGTAGATATCATGCTCTACTTGACTCTTCTAAAATACAGTTGTATGTCTTTGGCATGTAGTGCAAAGATAAATTGTTAATGAATATCTTTGGCTGTAGTGCAAAGATGAATTTATTATATGATTATGAGTAGGAATTTTGATTTGGTATAACCATGATTTTTGATCTTTTCAGGTGAAGATAGGTGATGAAAATTATCTTCGTCCTAGTTGCGAAGAGGAATTTAGAACCACAATTATGATTATGAGTTATTCATATTATTGTGGACAGGAACTATTGATTTATTTTACATGGATAAAACATTATTGGTGGACTTTTAACATAGAAAAGATAATAGACCTTATGGTCTATTTGACTCTTCTAATGGATTTCTCGTTCCGCTGCAACTATGGTTGAAAAGTTTTATCATCTACCATATGTTCTAAATCTCTGATTTATTATTGATGAAAGCTATTGATAATTTAATTATCTTTAGTCATGATATTCTTTATCGGGTTAGTTCTCTTTCACCCTTTCTCGCTTCACAATTCCTTCCGTAATAAGAGTGTTTGCCGTAAGAGTGTTGCCGTGTCGAGCGGGGATAACAGGGGGATAGAACAAAGGGTCTCTAGTCATGGAGGTTCTCCCTAAACAGATAAGAAAAGGTGTTGTATTCTATACAACATTTAGTAGTTATATTTGGTGAATCAAATAGGGTGAGGTGAACCCAACTTTGGAAGGGTGTTTTGCCACTATCATACAAGATGTCTAATGACATACAACCTCATGTTATCATAAGACAGGGTTGTGCGCATCCACTTGCTGAGTATATTTACGGGCACTACCTATATGATCTTGGAGTTTATTTGAAATATAATAATCACTTGGAGACAGTGGAGATAGTTATATGTCAAGAGAAGACTCACCATTGGAAAGAAGATGATAGTAATCTTCTCGTTTTTCTTTGGGGTCTATTGGGTCAACCAAAGATAATTTTGTGGTCATATGATATCTATTATAACCTAGACGCATGGCCTCCCATATACGAAGGTTTCCTTAAGCACTTCCCAAAGATTTTAAATTCTAAAACAGTTTTTGACTATACTTTTATGTAAAGTACCATTGTAAGGTTGTGGTCGAGGCACCATGAGAGTTATATACATTTGTATTAAAACTCACGCTTAATCGTGGTCATATTCTATACGACATACCAACAGCAGTATAAATGAAGTTGTATTTGAATTTTGTACCATGTATCTGGCGACTCAGAATGGGTGATGTATACCTAATTTTGGGGGCGTCATAGTTGGGTCCACCAATGATTGCGTCGTCGTACGAATATTCTCTGCTAAAACGAATATTCTCCGACCAATCGAATATTATACAACCACTTGCTTACTTTGCAAAATTTGTAACTATTACCCACAACTATAACATTATATCAAATCCATGCCATAATATTCAAAAATATATTTCGAGAAAAATTAATCTGTATTCATAAATGTTGGGGTCTTACAACCTCCCCTTCTTATGAAATTTCGTCCTCGAAATTAGGGTGTGTACCTGGTATGTCGAAGAGGTGAGGATACCTTGACTTCATTTCAGATTTTAACTCTCAGGTCATTTCCTCAACATCGTGGTTTCTCCACAAAACTTTGACTTGAGGTATAACCTTGGAACGTAGAATATGATCCTTCTTATCCAAGATTTTAACACGTATCTCCTCATATGTTAAATCTTCTGCTATCTCATCTATTTCTAATTCAATATTATGGTTCGGGTCGTTCACATAATTACGTAACATCGATACGTGAAAAACGTTATGAACACGCGACATACTTGGCGGTAAAACAGGTCTATGGGCCACAGTTCCTACTCGATCGAGGATTTCAAATGGACCAATTAAATTGAGGGTTGAGATTTCCTCTATTCATCGATTCTTGCTTCTAAAATAACGCCCTCTTTAACCTTCTTCTTCACATTCATCAGCTTCGGGTGTGTAGTTTGAGCGGCTTTAACTTTATCGATTAAAGTCGATTCTAATCGTATATTAGTTATCTTCATGTGGGTCCCTAGATTCTTTAACTCTATCTTCATCATTTGTAAGTTATACAAAATGGGTTTTTTGTGTTAACAACATCGCACTCATAAACGCATATGATCTTCTACTCAACGCGTCAGCTACCACGTTCGCTCTTCCACGATGATATTGAATGGTATAGTCGTAATCTTCAACAGCTCGAGCAAACGTCCTTGGCACATGATACGTTCGTTTTGGTTGAAGAAATATTTAAGGGTTTTAGAAATGGCTTTTGTACTGGGGTCAACACAAAATTCGATTTCACGCTCTAGGGGTAGGCTAAGAAGTCTTCAAGAATACGTAAGGAAATTTATTAACAATAGAAATATCATTCAAAACTGTGACTCATCAAAGACTTGGATAGTACGTCACATTGATACCTATCAACTTGCCATCGTCATTCACGAAGTCGCTTACAGAAAGTCTGGCTTCGGTACATTCCACATAAGGAAGTCACCAGATAAAGGCTCGGGGCTCTTTACTTATGGCTTGATATGACAGTGATTGACTTTAGTGGTTTGGTTGCTTGAATTTGCATAACAGGTTGGTTAGGAATATGAAAGCTAACAACCTTACGAAAAGCATGATGAGTAGTTAACCAATCGATTCCTAAAATCGCATCAAAGGCAAGTATTTTCAAAGAGATAAGATCGACAGGTAACGTGAAAGTGTCGATTTGAATCAAACAAGATTTATAAACAGTGGAGGTAATGAAGGTTTCTCCTAACGGAGTTTCAACCGATAAGTCAAAGTCTAATTTTTCTGGAGTCAAATTTAAACGTTGAGCGCAAGCAAGAGAGATAAAAGAATGGGTAGAACCAGTATCTAATAAGGTATAGACTTTGCAAAAATTTATAATTAACTAACCCGTGCTAACTTTGTTTGGGTTACTCGCCTTGTGAGAAGTCACGAAAAATACTCTTCTTGAAACCACCGACTTTGTTTTGTCCGTATCCGCCTTTGGTGCCACCGTCTCAGCTGGACTTGACTTTGGTGCACGAAAAAATCAGGCTAGGTGACCTTCTTTTCCACAATTGTAACATGCTTTGGACTGCATCACGCAGTTTGGACTGATATGTCCCTCCCTCCACATTTGAAGCATACAATTGGTGGTCGCTTCTCCTTCCTTGAAAACGGTGTTGGTCCGTCATTGTTTTCCATCGTTGTTGAACCTTCTCTTCTTGAAATTTCCACTCCTATTATCTAGGCCATGATTACCACCGAAGTGGTTACCATTCTTGGCATGATAATTTCCCCCACGATGGTTATTATTGTTCCGATGGCCGCCGCCACTTAGCATAATTATTATCGTGTTGTTGCTCGTTATCCTTTGGTCAATGACTCATTATATCGCCCAATAATCGAGCCCTATTCACTACATCTGAATACAAACACAATTTGTGAGAAATGAGGTATTGACGTATTTCGGGTTTCAAACCTCTTAGAAACATTCACGTCATTCGCTCCTCATTATCGGCCAAATGGGATGCAAACCGATAACTCCGCAAATTTAGCCTCGTATCATGCATTACTCGGCCATATTGTTTTACTCCAACTTGATGAATTCCACCTCCTTCATGTGACGAATACTTTCGGGAAAGTACTTGTCGTTGAATAACTCTTGGAACTTCTCCCAAGACATCTTGAGTGCATCAAGCTGGGTACATTTTACAGATTTCCACCAGTAATCTGCCTCTTCACGCAACATAAAGGTGGCGAAGGGAACCTTTTTCTCCTCTGAGCATTCCAAGACATCAAATATCTTGGTGATTTGCTTTATCCATGTCTCCACCTTAAGTGGTTCTGGCTTTCCCAAAAACTCCGGCGGTCCCAGCTCCTTGAACTATTTAGCGGTGACCGTCCGAGAGTTGCCAATGTTTCCACCTGCATTTTGAACAGAACCGCCTCTCCCTTTGACGTTGCATGAATTGCATAAAGCCTCCGAACATCCCATCGCTCATCATTTGGTCATTGTTGTTTTTTTTGAGGATTATTACCATCCTGATGCACATTATCCTGGGTATTGATCGTTGGTGACTCAACGGTCTCATGTGCATTGCTTATCTCAACATATTCGGATGTCATTTTCAAATTCTGCCGCAAAACAAGGGTTAATTGACATGTCACATTTTATCCCTATACTCTAACCGACCAAATAAATACCAAATAAACTTAGGTAGGTCATACTAGGGAAGGAATTCCCCGTCTCTCCCCTCCTAGTTCTTGTCGCACATCTCAGCCAGGGATCATATCCCTAAGCTTTTATACTAACTGTGACGCCCCCAAAATAGGTATACATCACCCATCTTGAGTTGCCAAATACATGGTACAAAATTCAAATACAACTTAATTATACAACAAATGTAAAAAATACGACAAAACATAATCTAAGAGTTTTAATAAGAATATTATCATCTGCATAATATCCACACTCAATGGAGTCCTCATTACATTTATTGTCACACTATTTTATAGAATAGTGAGGACTACTAAAACAACCATCTGGACCGTCAATCCGTTCCCCGACTCGTCCCAGCTATATTCTCATTTCCTGAAGAGAACAATGAAAGAATAGGTGAGCTCAACTAGCCCAGTAAGAAATATTATGACTAAGATAATGCAGAATAAATTATCCTTAGCCTTCAACAGTATAACAACTGATAGAATATAATAGACAACAAGTTTTAGATCAACAACTATAGCAAAACAAGCAATCCATTAGAAGAGTCAAATAGGGCATAAAATCTACTATCTTCAATTTAAAAAGTTTTTCATCAACTTTATCGCTGAGACTCAGCATAATAAATAAAATCGAATCATCCATACATCACGGCCAAGGATATTCATGTAATCATCAATGGTCATGATTATACCGAATAATTCCTGGTCATAATCATACCAACAACTGTTCATCAATGAATTATAGACCAATAAGGACTTTCACCACATCATTCGTCACATTACGGTTATGATTATACCGAATAATCTATGGTCATAATCATACCAAGTCCATCAATGCACGTAAGCCAGAGATGACTTTCATCACAATATAAGCATGAGGATGATGACAATGACATAATAATTCAAAAAAACAAGTTCAAGATAAATTTTAAAGATTTATAATTTAATTTATCCAGAAATAAATAATGTCCAAATTGTCAGCATGATACTACTTTGTGGAGTAAAATTCAAGAATGCTCAGAAGAATATTTTCATGAAAAGATACTGCATGAAGCGCAAATATCCAGGATATTCTACTAATTTCATGGAGTATAGAAGCCAAAACTTTAACCAACTGAGTATAATAGAATATATGAAACTGCAAATGGATTTTTATCCGCCATGCGGTAATCCACGTAGACAGATCATTTTCACAATTTAATAAAGAATGAATACGAAGGATCATTCACCATGCATGCGGTAGTCCACATAGACAGACTATTCCAACAGAATAATAAAGAATCGAATAACAGAAGAATTCACTATGCATGCGATAACCCACGTAGACAGGTTATTCCAACAGAATAATAAAGAATGGAATAACAAAAGAATTCACCAGGCATGCAATAGATCGCATGCATAAAGTTATCCCAATGTAATAATAAAGAATGGAATAATGTAAGAATTCACCGTGCATGCGATAGACCGCATGCATGTGTTATCCCAATGTAATAATAAAGAATGGAATAATGTAAGAATTCACTAGGCATGCGATAGACCAAGATGCATAAAAGTTATTCCAATGTAATAATAAAGAATGGAAGAACAACCCTTACGAGTATTGAAAGAAAATAACTCTCTTCATGAATACAAAATAAATAATACCCCTTACGAATATTAAATGAAAATAATATTAATACGAATACGAAAAATAATTACTCTTCAGAATATGAAATAAATAATACCCCTTACCTTAGAAGAAACTGGATACTGGAATAGTGATGTAGCAGACTTCTCTTCTTCTTTCTCTCTATAATTTCTCTCTATGATAATGCTCTTGTGAGACTTAGTGAATTAGTGAGAATGAAAGAAGAATGAGCTTCTATTTATAGGAAAATATAGTTTCGATAATTGCACGTTTTGGGGCTCGAAATATTACAATATAATACCTTCCTCTTTTTCTTCATTTTTAATTTAGTCCTACAAGTATTATCAAATTTGCACCACCTCCCCTAATAGTAAATCATGTGAATCAATAGTTCTATACATGTGAAAATACGAATTACAATATATTACCGCCATCTATACCTCCATTTTTAACTTAGTCATGCAAGTATTATCAATCTTGCACCACCTCTCCTAAAGTACAAGAATGTGAATCAATAGTACACATATGTGAACAAATAGTTATAATCATGTGAATTAATAGCAATTAATTGCTCATTTATCCGATTAATTACCCGATTGGTCAGTATAACTTCCAAACATCAATTAATATCGAAATAAATGTCGATTTCCACAAACACTAATAATTCCAACACAATGGAACTATCCATTTCATCTTTAATCAACACGAACTTATTCATCATTAATATTATAACTCATAATATTTAACAACCAAGTAGTTCCTAGGAAAGAGGGGGCTTTTCGATAAGGATTTCTCCTTATTGGCGCGCAATTAGGTGACCAAACCTCTCCTTGACAGAACTTCTAAATATTGTCAATATTGTAAATAATAATATGAATAACTTTGTTGTCTCAATTATTGATTTAACAATATAAAATATTATGCAGATGATACTGTGACAATAATTGAATCAATAATATGAGAGATATTATGCAACAATTACTGTAGCAATAATTAAGTATAACTGAGTGACTTCTCACGTAAGCATCAATAATCAATACGGGTGCTACTATGCAACCACGCCAGACATCTTGTATTTTTTACCATCGGGTAGTTCAACAGCTTTAACGGTAAAACTTTCGTCGTTATTTTTATAAAAGATAATTTTGTCGCTTTCTAACTACGACAATAATTTTTCGCTGTGGGGTCCACTTAATGATTGTGTCGTCGCATTTAATATTCCCTATTAAAACGAATATTCCCCAACTAATCGAATATTATATAACCACTTGCTTACTTTGCAAAATTTGTAACTATTACCCACAACTATAACATTATATCAAATCCACACTGTGACGCCCCCAAAATAGGTATACATCACCCATCTTGAGTCGCCAAATACAAGGTACAAAAATCAAATATAACTTTATTATACAACAATCATCTAAAATACGACAAAACATAATCTAAGAGTTTTAATAAGAATATTGTCATCTAGACAATATCCACACTCAATGGAGTCCTCATTACATTTATTGTCACACTATTTTATAGAATAGTGAGGACTACTAAAACAACCATCTGGACCGTCAATCCGTTCCCCGACTCGTCCCAGCTATATTCTCATTTCCTGAAGAGAACAATGAAAGAATAGGTGAGCTCAACTAGCCCAAAGAAGAAATATTATGACTAAGATAATGCGTAATAAATTATCATTAGCCTTCAACAAAGAAGTTAAATCGATAAAATATAATAAACATCAAGTTTAATCATGCGGTGAAACAAACAATCCATTGAAGAGTCAAGTAGAGAATAAAATCTACTATCTTCTATGGGTTAAAAGGTTTTTCATCACTTTTATCGCTGAGACTTAGCTTAATAAATAAACCACATCATCCCTGCACTACGACCAAGGATATTCATTAGTATCACGACCACAAATTATCCATGCACTACGGGCCAAGGATATTCGTGTATTCATCAATGGTCATGATTATACCAAATAATCCCTGGTCATAATCATACCAACAACTGTCCATCAATGAACTACAGGCCAATGAGGACTTTTACCACATCATTCATTACATTACGGTTATGATTATACCGAATAATCCCTGGTCATAATCATACCAAGTCCATCTATGCACTATAGGCCACAGATGACTTTCAACATATTATAAACATGAGGATGATGACAATGATATAAGAATTCAATAAAAACAAGTTCAAGGATAAATTTGTAAAGATTTATAATTTAATTTATCCAGAAATCAATAACGTCCAAATTGTCAACATGATACTGTTTTGTGAAGTAAAATTCAAGAATTCTCAGAAGAATATTTCCATGAAAAAATACTGGATGAAGCGCAAATATCAAGGATATTCCACTAATTTCATGGAGTATAAAAGCCAAAACTTTAACCAACTAAGTATAATAAAGAATGGAATAACAAAAGAATTCACCAGGCATGCGATAGATCAAGATGTATACGTTATTCCAATGTAATAATAAATAATGGAACCAGGTCATGCGTAAACGCACAGATAGGATATTTCAACTGAATAATAAAGAATGGAATAACAGAAGAATTCACCATGCATGCGATAGACAGCACAGACAGGTTATTCCTACAGAATAATAAATAATGAAACCAAGTCATGCGTAATACGCACAAACAAGATGTTCCAACAGAATAATAAAGAATGGAATAACAGAAGAATTTCACCACGCACATGCAGTAGATTGATGTATAAAGTTATTCCAATGTAATAATAAATAACGGAACCAGTGTTGCGTAATCCACACGAGATGTGATATTTTAATGTAATAATAAAGATTGGAATAATGTAAAAATTTCACCATGTATGCGGTAGATTTCAGATGCATGAATGTAATTCCAACATAATATTAAAGAATGGAATAATGTAAGAATTTCACCATGTATGCGGTATTTAGATGTAGACAAAGTTATTCCAACATAATAATAAAGAATGGAATAACGTAAGCTCTCTTCATGAATACGAAAGAAATAATACCCCTTACCTTAGAAAAAGACTGGATACTGGAGTAGTGAGGTAGCAGACTTCTCTTCTTCTTTCTCTCTATAATTTCTCTCTATAATAAATGCTCTATAGCTTAAGTGAATTGGTGAAGAATAATGAAGAAATGAGCTTCTATTTATACGAAAATATAGTTTCTATAATTGCATATTTTGGGGCTCAGAATATTACAGTATAATACCTTCCTCTTTTTCTTTATTTTTAATTTAGTCCTGCAAGTATTATCAAACTTGCACCACCTCCCCTAATAGTAAATAGTGTGAATCAATAGTAAATCATGTGAGTCAATAGTTCTAGACATGTCAAAATACGAATTACAGTATAGTACCTCCATCTATACCTTCATTTTTAACTTAGTCATGCAAGTATTATCAATCTTGCACCAACTCCCCTAATAGTAACAAGAATGTGAATCAATAGTACACACATGTGAACAAATAGTTATAATCATGTGAATTAATAGCAATTAATTGCTCATTTATCTGATTAATTACCCGACTGGTCAGTATAACTTCCAGACATCAATTAATACCAAATTAAATGTCGATTTCCGCCAACACTAATAATCCCAACACAATAGAACTATCAATTTCATCTTTAATCAACACAACTTATTCAACATTAATATTATAACTCACAATATTTAACAACCAAATCGCTCCCAAGAAAGAGGGGGCTTTCGATAAGGATTTCTCCTTATTATGCGCGCGCAATTAGGTGACCAAACCTCTCTCGATGTAACTTTTAGACATCATCAATATTGCAAATAATAATATGAACAACTTTGTCGCCTCAATTATTGATTTGATAATAATAAATATTATGCAGATGATACTGTGACAATAATTGAATCAATAATATGAGAGATATGATGCAACAATTACTGTAGTAATAATTGAGTATAACTAAGTGACTTCTCACGTAAGCATCAATAATCAATACCGTGTATGCTACTATGTAACCACGCCAGACATTTTTTACTTTTACTAACGGGTAGTTCAATGGCTTTTAAAGGTAACACTTTCACCGTTATTTTAATAAAAGATAATTACGCTTTTTAACTACGACAATACTTCCGCTAGGGTCCACCAATGATCAGTCTTTGTCATTATGAATATTCTCTCGTTAAAATGAATATTCCCCAACCAATCGAATATTATATAACCATTTGCTTACTTTGCAAAATTTGTAAATATTACCCACAACTATAACATTATATCAAATCCACACCATAATATTCAAAAAAAAATTGAGAAATTTATAACTTTATTCATAAAATCTGGGGTCTCACACACACCATAATATTCAAAAATATATTTCGAGAAAAAATAATCTTTATTCATAAATGTTGGGGTCTTACAGATACTGTGGCAATAATTCAATCAATAATATGAAAGATATTATGCAGTAATTACTGTAGCAATAATTGAGTATAACTGAGTGACTTCTCACATAAGCATCAATAATCAATACCGTGTGTCTACTATGCAACCAATGCCAGATTATCGTATTTTTTACCACCTTAGTACTTCAACAGTTTAACGGTAAAACTTTTGCCGTTATTTTTATAAAAAGATAATTCTGTCGTTTTCTAACTACGACAATACTTTTATTGTGGGGTCCACCTGTAATAACCCGATATTTTCTATGTAAATAAATAAGAAATTTTGTATATAAATTTTTTTTTGTTTGAAGATGGGAATATGTGCCAAGTAATGTGTATGTATATATGTGATAAATAACATTTATTTATTACATGAATAATTTCAAATAATTTTGTTGGGAGAATGCATATTATGATTTGATGTTTTAATATATATGTTCATGATTATTTGTAAGGTCCTTAAATGAATATATGTACAAGGACTTAGTGATAGATCAAAATTGTTAGGTTGATCTAATCTTTCAACATGTACCATTCTGATAAAGAATGTATAGATAGAAAGATCAAAACTATTAGGTTGATCTTAAGATGTAATAGATTAGTCTTGAAGAAATTGTAGTGCATCAATTTGATAAACATTGCAGGAGTCAAGGCAGAAAACGTAGAGCCTGAAGATCGTAGTGTGCCTGCCTTGAAGGGGACTCTTCGGAAATCGTAGAGTGATCCCAACGTTTTCCGAGCCAACTCCACGATCGCAGTATGCTAAAGGAAACATGAAGTTTACAAGTCAACGATCGTAGTGTACTCTCAGGAACGTAGAGTCAACAACACGAACAAGTGAAGATCGTAGTGTAGAAGGGTTTAAGGGAAATCGTAGTGCTCTCGACTGATAGCATCGTAGTGTGCAAAGATGTCAAAGATGCTACGATCTAAATCGTAGAATGATAAGTGGATTTTATATACACGAATTGATATTCATTTCAAGATTTCATGATATTTTATGTGTAGGGTGGTCATGGATGCAATTGGTGAGGAAAGGTGGTCTTTTTGGAGCAAAAGTGGAAAAGTTGAACTTAGAAATTTTGAAGTCAAGGTGACCATCACGCCACGGGCGTTTATTTAGTAGTTACAGTACCCGTCACGTAGGGGGTCCCGCTTCTTGAACTTTCCTGCTTGGTTTCAACTTCGCTGGGGCTCGGTTTGTTGGGCTTGGCGGCAAAAGCGCTTGGTCTCTAATAAAAGAAGAATTCATCCGTAAGAAAGAGAGAGCTTGCTATTACGAGAGAAAACAACAATCGATAACACAAAGGCAAGAATTCAAGAGCGATTTCAAGGATCAAGAGCTTAACGTTGAGGAGTAATTTTCGAGATTATCACGACGGTTGCAAATCGAGGCTACGTGAAGGGGTTTTCCATAATTCCTCTTTTGTTTCATCTATTTGTAATTGGGATGATAATTTCAACAAATTATTCAGTTTTTAATTCATTCGTTATGAACTAATTTACTTATTAGACTTGTGATGGATCTTTGGGCAAAACGATGATTCTATAACTTTGATTTTCAATTCAATAAGATATTTTCAGTTTATCTATGTTAATTTGTGTGTGAATTTATGAATTGCCTAATCAATAGCTTCTTTGTGGATTTGAAAGGAATCGAGAGAGAGATTCAATCTGCACCTAGTTAATATAATACATGTGTCATGAATTTTGTCGATAGCAGATTTGTGATTATTGTTAAGGTAGAGATACGCTTGACATCGCATGTAATCGATATAGAGAGCTTAAACTTCAACCTTTTTGATTGCAAATCACATAGAGATATAGTGAGTTGGTTAATTTAGGTGTTTAACGATTTCTATCTTTATTGTGGATTGATGTTAATATGGTATTAGTGCATCGAGAGGTGGCTCTTACTACGCTCGTGTTCTTGATTAATAAACCGGGATATTGAATTGAGTTGAATAAAGGTTTGAAAATCGTGAGAGTGAAGCTCAAGGTGAAATCATAAGTCTAATTCTCCATTAATTGTTTGAAATTTTGATTTCGTTATTGGTGATTGTTTTGTGATAGTTTAATTATTTATTAATTTAGTCTCTTTTATTTATTTTAAAACCATCGAATTGATTAGTTTAATAAAATTAGGTTAATACAAAATTGATAATTGTGAAGTTAAGATTCTCGATATTTTGTCCTCGTGGGAACGATACTTTATTCACTACTATATTACTTGTTGACCACGCGCACTTCATGTTTTTTTAAGCCGTATTGATTTTACCCAACAAGTTTTTGGCGCCGCGCTGTCGGGGACAATTTTAGCCGAGATTTTAATATTTGTGTTTACAATATCGCTTTAATTAGTCCAGCTTTTTTACTTAAACATTTTTATTTTTGTTTTCTATTTCGTGTTTTCGACATTGGTTTATGCAAACACGATCTAAACATCCGCATTTGCTTCCTTTTGAGGACGACATCGATGCATTTATTTCAAAAGTTGAATAAGTGGATTGAGGAAACGAGGAACGAAATTCAAAAATTTCGATACTAAAGGAACGATGGTCGCCAAGACCGTAAAGCGCTGAGGATTTTGCCACACCTAGGGTGACCGATCCGCAATGAGCATTACTAGGCCCGCAATTGTCGCGAACACTTTTGAAATAAAGCTCGGGACTATTCAGATGATGCGTAACTCATGTCATTGGGGGAATGGCAAACGACGATCCGAATGAGCATTTGATCGGGCTCGAAATGTGCGACACGCTCAAGTACAATGGGGTGTCTGATGAGGCAAAGGAGACTTCGCTTGTTCCCATTCACTTTACGGACAAGGCGAAGAGTTGGTTACATTCTCTACCACCCGTTTCGATCACTACATGGAGGATTTGGCTCAAAAATTTTTTGCCAAATTTTTCCCACCCCCAAAAGACCGCAAAAAATGAGGAATGACATCACAATGTTTGAGCAAAGCAGAATGGAGAGTCACTATATGAGTCATGGAGAGATACAAGGAATTACTCGTAAAATGCCCACATCATGGATTGCCCAAGTGGTTACAAATGAACACCTTCTATAATCTGCCACATGGAAATGTCGAACCAGCATTGATGCGAAGATCAAGCAGGTATTCATGGCTAAGAGTTACGAGGAAGCCTACAATTTGATAGAAACAATGTCGAAGAATAACTACCAAAGGCCCACAAAGAAGAATGACACAGTAAAGGCTACCGATCTTGGAATTAGATGGAGTAACAGCTATACAAGCAACTCTTTCTGCACTATCCATGAAGTTTGATACGATGAATGAGAGGGTGAATACGATAACAGAGGCTCAAGCTCAACAAGTTCAGCAGGTGATGGTAGTATGTGAATTGTGTGCGGGTGATCATCCGACAGAGCAAGCAGTGCAATAAATCCAAAGATCCGCTCAGCCTATAGGCAACTACAACAGAATTCACAAAATACCTACCAAAACACCTACAACTGTGGGAATAGAACCACCCAAACCTCTCATGGAGCAATAATCAAGAAACTCAAGCTCCACGACCATCATATCCCCCCGTTTTCATAGTCATCCACAACAGATTCAACAAAGAGACAGAAATCCGATGGGGAGGAATCATGGGCAAGGTACATGACTAGCAACGATTTGGCTATGAAGAATCAAGCTATCATATCAAAAATATAGAGAATCGATAGGTCAAATTGCATTGGCATTGAATAATAGACCACAAGGAACATTACCTAATGACACCGAAAGAAATCCAAGGGTAATCATGAGCAATGTCAAGCGCTTATGTTGAGAAGTGGAAAACACCCTCTATGGGAATAAAGGCGTAAAATTCAAAGAACACCGAGGAAAAAGTTGATGACAAGAACGCAGCGGAGGGTAACAAAAATGAGGAAATAAAGTCAAACAATGAGCCGATTGTTTATCCTCCACCGCCGCTTCAAAGCAGAGAGTCCAAAAATGTAAATCGATAAGGGTTCAAGAAAGTTTTTGGATGTGTTCAAGAAACTCCAGACAACATCCCATTCGCAGAGGCCCTAGAACAAATGCCGAAGTTATGCAAAGTTTATGAAGGGGATCCTATCGAGGAAGAAGAAATGGGAAGACTTCAAATAAAGGCACTAACAGAGGAGGTGTAGGCAAAGTGTTACGTAAAAAGCTTCCACCAAAACTCAAAGACCCGGAGCTTTACTATCCCGCACGATCGGAAGTTGTCGCTTAACAAGTGCTTATGTGATTTGGGGGCTAGTATAAACCCGATGCCATTATCGTGATATTCGTAATTGGGTTTGCCCGCCACCAAAGCCTCACGAATATTTCATTGCAACAAGGATAGGTCACCACATATCCGAGAGGCATCAGAGAGGACATTTTGGTAAAAGTGGATAAGTTTATATTCCCCGGACTTTATCATACCGATTTCAATGAAGATAAGAATATCCCGATCATCCTAGGGAGACCTTTCTTGGCTTACTTGGAAGGACACTCATGTATCGCGCAAAAAGGAGAACTTACAATGAGGGTCCAAGATCAAGAAGTAAAATTCAATGTGTTCAAGGCCATGAAATATCCCACTGACGAGGAAGAGTGTAATCGAATGGATCTAATGGAGCAAATTACCAAATAAGATATGAGCAAGAGTTTGATCAAAGATCCGCTGAAAACAACTTTACTAGGGGATGAGGAAAAGACGACCTGCATTTGTGGACTTATTACAGATGCTAGACTCAAGCTGCCACGAAGTTAGCCGATTCAGAGCAGCACCGGCCAACCTCTCCGCACACCGAGGAGACAAATGCGTAAAAATTGAAACCATCATCGAGGAGCCACCGCATTGAACTTAAGCCACTCCCTAAACATCTCTGTATGCGCGATTTAGGCGATTTAAATTCTTTACCTATAATTATTTCACCGCACTTAACGAATTGCAGAAGAAAAGTTGTCAGAGAGAGTGCTTAGGATCACAAATCAAGAATTGGATGGACGATCATGATATAAAAGGCATTAGCCCATCATTTTGCATGCACAAGATTCTCGATGGAGGATGATGCAAGTCCATCGCGTGAGCATCAACGCCGACTTAACCCAATCATGAAGGAAGTGGTCAAGAAGGAAATTTTGAAATTATTGATGCTTGCGGTCATATACCCAATTTCCGACAAGAAATGGGTAAGTCCGATTCATCAGGTGCCCAAGAAAGGGGGAATGACGGTAATTCGTAATGAGGACAACGAGTTAATTCCAACAAGGACAAGAATAAAGTTGGAGGGTGTGCATTGATTATAGAGATTGAATAAGGCAACCTTTAAGGATCATTTCCCGCTACCTTTATCGATCAAATGTTAGACAAAGTTAATGGACATGAGTTTTACCGCTTATTGATGGATATTCGGATATAATCAGATTGCTATCGCCCCCGAGGATCAAGAAAAGACAACATTCACTTGCCCTTACGGCACCTTTGCATTCGTGGAGGATGTCATTCTGACTCGCGCAATGCACCCGCAACTTTCCGTGAGGTGTATGATGGCTATTTTTTCTGATATATGTGGAGAAGAACGCTGAAGTCTTCATGGATGATTTCTGGCCTATGGGGACAATTTTGACACTTGCTTAGAGAATCGGGTCATGGTATTGCAAATGGTAAGGATACAAACCTCATACTAAATTGGGAAAATGCCACTCATGGTCAAGAGGGCATAATTTTGGGACATAAGGTGCTCGGCCAAGGATTGAGGTGGACAAGGCAAAGTTGACACGATCGAGAAACTACCTCCACCGAGCTCGCTTAAGGGTATTCGCAGCTTTTTGGGGCATGCTGGTTCTACCGAGGTTCATAAAAGACTTCTAAGATTGCAAAACCTCTATGCAATTTTTTAGAGAAGGATGCGACTTTTTAGCTTTATCGCGAATGCAAGTCCGCGCTTGAATTGTTGAAGAAGAATTAACTACAAACTTCGTGATAGTCGCACCTGACCGAAAATGCCATTCAACTTATGTGTGATGCAAGCGACTATGCTATTAATGGGGCTTTTTGGGCCAAAGATTTAGACAAGGTGTTTCACGCCATTTACTATGCAAGCAAAACACTCACAGAGACTCAAATGAACTACACTACTACGGAGAAGGAATTGCTTGCAAAGGTATATACGCTTCGACAAATTTCGCATATTTGATCGGGACTAAGGTAATAGTCTACACTTTAATTATTCTTGCGATTCTAAGACTTAATAGCTAAAAAGATGCTAAGCCACGCCTTATCCGATGGATTCTCCTACTTCAAGAATTTGATTTAGAAATTAAAGATAGAAAGGGGACGGAGAATCAAGTTGCCGATCATTTATCAAGACCGGAAAATCCAGAGAAAAAGGATGAAGATAGATGCGATCAACGAGACATTCCCGATGAGCGCTTATTTGGGTTGAATGCGTAATTTTCGTGGTATGCAAACTTAGCGAATTATGTGGTAAGCAAGATTCTTCCCTGATCTTACACGACAAATGTAAAAAGAAGTTTCTTCACGACGCCAAGTGGTACATATGGGATGAGCCATATCTATTTAAACAATGTGCCGATAAGATGATTCAACGATGTATCCCATACAAAGAAGTCCACAACATATTACAAGAATGCCATTCATCTAAGATACGGTGGACATTACTAAGTGAGCGCACCGCATGATGAAAGTTCTTCAATCCGGTTTTATTGGCCTACTTGTTCAAAGACGCCCACCAATTTGTGAAAACATGTGATAGATGCCAAAGGGTGGGAAACATATCGAAACGGAATGAGATGCCCCTATAAACAATTCTTGAAGTGGAAATCTTTGATGTATGGGGCATCGATTTCATGGGACCATTCCCGCCATCTCGAGCAATCAAGATATTCTCGCTCATGCATGGATTACGATCGAAATGGGTTGAAGTCGCAAAGATTACCATCTAATGATGCCAAGGTGGTCCTCAAGTTTCTACAGTAAAAACATTTTCACGAGGTTCTAAGACGCCAAGAGCAATAATTAGTGATGAAGGCAAATACTTCGCAATAAGTCGCTTATGCCTTTTTGGCTAAGTATGGGTAAATCACAAGGTGGCTACAACAGATCACCTCAAACTAATGGGCAAGCCGAGGTATCGAATGAGAAGTTAAGAGGATATTGAGAAAGTCATAACCGAGTCTGAAAGATTGGTCACTTCGATTGACGACGATTATGGGCGATACGACCGCATACAAAAAAACGCCAATCGGGATGTCACCTTATCAACTTTTGTACGGAAAGGCATGTCACTTAATGGTGGAGCTACAAAGACAAGGCTTATCAAGCAACACAGAAACCGAATTTTGATCAAGCCACCAGAGGAGAAAAGAGGCTACTCCAACTAAATGAGCTCGACGAATTCCGCCCCAAGCCTACGAGAATGCCAAGCTATACAAAGAAAAAGTTAAAAGGTGGCACGACCGTAAAATTGTGCAACGAATATTCGAGACGGGTCAAGCAAACCTCTTTGTTCAATTCACTACCGCGTTTGTTCCCTGAAAGCTTAAGTCGAGATGGTCGACCATTTACTATAAAACGAGTATTTCCTCATGGTGTCGCTGAACTCTACAACAGAATCCGCTAGAAACGTTCAAAGTCAATGGTCAACGGATAAAGCATTATTGGGGTGGCGAAGTCGAATTGGGACGCCGACAACATCATCCTCGCCGATACACAGTAAAACAGGGAGTAGTCAGGCTGAACGACTTAAAATCAAGCGCTAATTGGGAGGCAACCCAACCTTTCTTTATTTTTCATAGTTCATGTTCAATTTGTTAGGATATAGTTTATGAAGCAAGAGTTAGGACTTGTCAATTATTAAGTTTTGCTAAAAATCTCCGAAAAGTACTAAAAATCTCATTGAAACTACAAGTTGTCATTAATCTAACGTATTGCATGTTTTTGGTTTCAGGAGAGGTCCAACGTGAGTCGAGCAACAACGACTACAAAATGGAAAAAAAAATCGTAAAATTTGATCTCCAAAATTTTTGACCAAAAGTTTAGCAAATAATAATCACGGGGTGCGGCCTTTTTGGCCTAAGACCTTCACGGGGGTCCTCAAATCAAGTGCATAAGTCACCGACACGCACGTCCCTTCCTTATTTCCCCACACACACGCCTATTGCCATTTCAGTTTTCTTTCTCCTATACACAACCTACGATCGACATCTACTATTAACCCACTTCACCCTTCACAATTCCACTAACCCACACAATCCACCCCACGAATTCCCTTAATCCCACCTTCAAGATTGGGCCACTTCCTCTACCCTACATCACCTCTATATAAACCCTAACCCATACCTCCAATCTTCATCACCAAAAATTTTGAATTCTTCATGAAATTGGGGAACATATAGCACAATTGAAAGTAAGTTGCATTCCCTTTGTGTTTTCATCTTCTCTCCACTGACAATCCATAAAAACAACCTAAGTTTCGGGGAAGAACGGGCTGTGCACGCAAAGTGTTTGATAAATTGACTGAACCAAGTGTAAGAGAAGGAAGTGTATGCTAGCAAGTTTCAAACATCCAGCAATCAATGGCTTCACAACCAACATCAAAACGCCAACGGGGGGCGAGTTCTAGCACTGCTCCACCGCCACTCACTTATGACCGCCGAAAATTTGTGAGTGCCGCCGACCGTTACGAGTACATGCACTCTAAGGCACTTACCCCAGAACGTGGCTTGGCCCCCGAGGGCAATGATGGGGAGATGATGTCCAAAATTCATCAAAATGGGTGGCTAAAATTCACCGAACATCCGGTACACCCCGTGGTCAACCTCATCAAAGAATTCTATGCAAACGCCGAAGACAAAGCTCCTTTCAAAGCGCTTAAAGTGGTCGATGGTTCCATTCAAAGGATGACGCTTATTAATGCGTATTATCAATCATGGGTGCCACGCCATTGTCAAGATGCCCAAATGAGGGATTTTGACCCGGATTATGAGGAGGTTATTACAAATATGACAAAGCCGCAACATCTTGGACCAAAGGTAGGGAAGGGCTAATGGTGTTTAATAGCAAGGACTTGAGCTTGTATGGAAAGATATGGTACGATTTTTATGTGCAAAATTGCTTCCGTCCCAACACACTTCGGACGTCACTAAAGAGAAGGCGCATCATTATACGCCATCAGTGCAAGATTTCCATATCGACGCTCGGGCCATCATTAATTTCTCCATCCGCTTGGTGCTTACGGGGAAATTTTTCGGGTGGTTTGCCACACCCTTCACTGATTTGTGTGTTGTGCCGCAATGCCGGGGTGTGTTATTCTGATGATGAGCCCACTCAACCGCCGCTTGCTTTGCTTGATTCGAGATTGATTGTGCGGTATTCGGTGTGGCCTGGAGGCGAGTCACATCCACGGGGTTTGGGTTTTATTTTTCCATCGGTGTCGGAAGATGAAGTCGATGCCGAAGATACCTCGAGGGATGAGGATGAAACAATGGGAGAGCATGGAACCGAAAGTTTCCGCAGACGAGGCATTTTCTAGCACTCGCCTCGAGTTCCGTAATCAAATGAATGCAAGATATTAGGGCAAAGACGCCGAAATGCGGCGATTAGCGATGCGCCAAGATCACATGTTCGATGCCATGAACGCTGCTTTTTCGCTTCATTCAACACAACGCCTCCAAAGTTTCAACCCGGCAACCCAATTTTCGTATCAATGCCCGATCCATTACCTCGATTTCTCCTAGTGATTCCGATGAAGAAGAGCACCAACCAACCACCGCCTGCACTTAGACAATTCCAGTGGAAGTCCTCGCATTTTTATTTTTATCCAATGAGGGCATTGTCTTTATTTAAGTTTGGGGAGTTAGTTGTTTAGTTGCATACATGCATTTTTAAATTTTGTCATATCTAGTTTTGCATTATAGAATAGGTATTTGCATAGTAGTTAGGATTTTGCATTGTTTTCATATATCTATTGTTAAAAAATATATATATAATATATATATATAATAATAATAAATAAAAAAAAAAAAGTTAAATAGTTTGTTTGCATATGTCCAATGGTGTCGCATTCTACAAAAGTTATTCTCGCCAATGATGAGATTGTGAATAAGTTAACCAATATAGTATGGATTATTAGAACTATGATATAATTATCATTATGAATCGATTCTTGACTTGTTTGAAATCATTATAAAAAGGGTAGCACTAATAACATCTTTGTCGACCTTGCTAGTTCAAATTGATACATAAAGGGTTTCTAAAGGATAAGTGCTAAGGAACCGTAAAAAATGACAAGGATAGGCAAAGAAGGCTTAAATTAGGCAAGAACCTAAGTTTGGGGGAATATATGGATATATAAGCTTTGAAAAAAAAAAAAAAAAAAAGAATGAAATATGTCGAGTCTTGTGGTGGGTTGAGGTGAAGCACTCCCCATAAACACAAGCGTGAGATGGAGCGAAAACGACTCACCAACCATCTATGAAAAAAAGATATAAGAATAAAACGGAAAAGTGCAAAAAGCCCCGTGATAAAAAAAAAAAAAAAAGAAGAAGAGAAAGTATAAGTATCCTCGCATGTACCCTTGAATTTGGTTAAGTTTAATTTTAGTTGAATCGCGCCTATCTTTGAGATTTTTAAGTTTGCACCATATAATTCCTTCTAAGAAGTTGTTTATGTATTGAATTTGGGTCCGACGCTTATCTTAGATGTTGATCACACACGCACGCTTATACCAAAGAATAGTTGTTCAAGAATTGAGAATTAATACGTAATTGTGGATCGGGTTTGATAATTTGTACTGTAAAGTTGCTTGTTTTCTCTGAGGCCGATGGGATAAGTTAGTTTATGCGATGTTGTTGGATTTTTGGGCATTTAGATTATTGCATTTCATTGCATATAGTTGTTTTGTGCTCGGGGACTAGCACTGGTTTAAGTTTGGGGATTTTGATAAGTGGATTTTATATACACGAATCGATATTCATTTCAAGTTTAAATTGTAGTTATTTTCATGATTTGTGTTCGTTTTTACTCGTTTCATGATATTTTATGTGTAGGGTGGTCATGGATGCAATTGGTGAGGAAAGGTGGTCTTTTTGGAGCAAAAGTGGAAAAAGTTGAACTTAGAAATTTTGAAGTCATATTACATGCCACGGGGCCTATGCCTATTTAGGTTAGATACCTTCGACGTAAGGGGTCCCGCTTCCTAACTTTCCTATTTGGTTTTGACTTCATTGGGGCTCTGGTTTGTTGGGCTTGGTCAAAAGCGCTTGGTCTCTAATAAAAGAAGAATTCGTCCGTAAGAAAGCAGAGCTTGCTTTTACGAGAAAAAACAACAATCGATAACACAAAGGCAAGAATTCAAGAGTGATTTCAAGGATCAAGAGCTTAACGCTGGAGGAGTAATTTTCGAGATTATCACGACGGTTGCAAATCGAGGCTACGTGAAGGGTTTTCCATAATTCCTTTTTTCTTTCATCTATTTGTAATTGGGATGATGATTTCAACAAATTATTCAGCTTTTAATTCATTCATTATGAACTAATTTACTTATTAGACTTGTGATGGATCTTTGGGCGTAACGATGATTCTATAACTTTGATTTTCAATTCAATAAGATATTTTCGCTTATCTATGTTAATTTGTGCGTGAATTTATGAATTGCCCGATCAACGCTTCTTTGTGGATTTGAAAGGAATCGAGAGAGAGATTCAATCTAGACCTAGTTAATATAAAGATGTGTCATGAATTTTGTCGATAGCAGATTTGTGATTATTGTTAAGGTAGAGATACGCTTGACATCGCATGTAATCGTATAGAGAGCTTAAACTTCAACCTTTTTTATTGCAAATTCACATAGAGATATAGTGAGTCAAGTTAATTTAGGTGTTTAACGGATTTCTATCTTTATCAGGATTGATGTTAATATGGTATTAGTGCATCGAGAGGTGGCTCTTACTACGCTCGTGTTCTTGATTAATAAACCGGGATATTGAATTGAGTTGAAATAAAGGTTTGAAAATCGAAGTGAAGCTCGTGGTGAAATCATAAGTCTAATTCTCCATTAATTGTTTGAAATTTCGGATTTCGTTATTGGTGATTGTTTTGTGATAGTTTAATTATTTATTAATTTAGTCTCTTTTATTTATTTTAAAACCATCAATTGATTAGTTTAATAAAATTAGGGTTAATACAAAATTGATAATTGTGAAGTTAAGATTCTCGATATTTTGTCCTCGTGGGAACGATACTTTACTCACTACTATATTACTTGTCAACCACGCACTTGCGTGTTTTTAAGCGTATTGATTTTACCTAACAAAGCTAAGGATAGTAACATGGGTAAGAGGGAAAAACACCTTTTCGGTGTTAGGTGAGAAAGCGACCTACAAAGGTCAGGTGGGCCGTAATGCGAATTCGTAAGATGTGCGTAAATGTCTCCATCACAAAGATGAAAAGTTCGTGACGCATTTAATGCCACAACGGATGGATCCAATCGGATAGTTTTCAACATCACATATATATGCATCGGATGTATGAGAGAGATTTTAGCAAGCATTAAATAAACAACGTGAACATCTCTCTCAAGCTCAACTATATGATCTGAGATATTGCAAAGCTTGGTCAGCTACTCAGTTCTTTAGAACAAGTGCTTACACAACTGAGTAGCAACCATCAAGAACACAACATTATCAACCAATCGAAAAAGAGTACCAAGTCTGCTTGGACTTGAAGAGTTCATAGTGAATCGTAGAAGAAAGCCAAGTCTGCTTTGGACTTGAAGAGTTCAAGAGTGAACTAAGAAGTTCCTAGATCGGCGGTCTAGAAAGAATCAATGTGATTCGAAGTTGTAATAGACATCCTTAGTGGATATCCTACTCATTGAGTAGAAGAGTGGACTAGAGCTTTAAGTGCTCAACCACTTAAAACGACTGTCATTTTACATTCGTGATCATAACTTCTATAATCATTATAAGCGCCATAATCGCCTCACCCTCATTACTCCAAAGAGCTGTAAAGAAGATTAAAACTAATATTAATTCCGCTAAGTTTTAATCACTATCAAAGAACTAGTTTAAAAAGAAAACATTTTAAATATCTATTCAACCCCCCTTCTAGATAACTATTGTGCCAACTAGGAACTAACAATTGGTATCGAAAGGCGTTCTATTTTACGACCACAAGCTTTAGTAGATCCAATGGCACTCATACCAAGCGAATCCAGACCTGGGAGGTAGCAAGCCACCAATGTGCAACAAGGATAAATTTGCTAACTGGAAAGTCAGGATGTAAGCATACATGGACTCAATAGATGAAGATCTATTTGAGACCGCTCAAAATGGGCCCTACATTCCAATCAAGTTCAGCACCAACCACCTCATCGGTCCAAACCGTAGCACAGATCAAAGTTAAAGAAGAGTGGATGTATAACGAGAAGAGAGCTATCCAACTTGATAAGAAGGCTAAGAACATCCTGCTCCAATCCTTGAGAGGACGATCTGCTTAAAAATGTTGTAAACAAAGAAAAGCGACTAAGGAAGTTTGGGAAGCACCGCTGATCATGCATTAAGGAACTCAAGAAGTCGAGAGAATAACAAAGCCTCCCTCTCACAAAGAAGATGAAATCTTCACTCATGTGCAAGGAGAAAACGTGATCGCAACCTATGAAAGATTCAATGTTCGCTTTCAACTCTCTACGAAATAGTATGGGAAGATCTATCCTAACAAGGATCTAACCATAAAGTTCATGAGAGCCCTACCGAGCAGGTGGGATGGAAAGACCACATCAATAAAATAATCAAAGAATCTTAATGAGATGACAGTTCAACAACTGTATGGAAATCTCCGACCATTTAATCGAGCTAACCCAACGCGCCAAAACCTTATCAGAAGGAAGAAGAAAGGATAAGGGCGTTGCTCTCAAGGCAAATGAAGGTGTATCAAAAGTCATCACTGAGATTGACTATGATGATGATGAAGACGAAGACGATGACTTTGCTATGCTGGTAAAGAGACTAAGAAGGTTCATGCGACAAGGCAGAACCGGCAAGCCAAAGAAAGTCAGCAACTACGTCAGCCAGGAACAAATGAATGATTTATGCTACAACTGCAAGAAACCTGGTCATTTCATTTCCAACTGCAATAAGCCTATCAAAGAAGAACTAAAGAAGAAATCTCATGCAAAGAAAGAATACAAAGGAACCAAGAGGCCTCAGAAAAGAGACAAAGGCCTGGTTGCCGGAGGATCGTGGAGTGATTCAGATAATGACTCAAATGCAAACTCCGGAGATGAGGAAGAACTACATATGGCCAATCTGTGCTTAATGGCCAAACATGCAAAGGACAAACAAAGCCTAAACATACATGATGTAAGTCTCGATGAGGTATTTGATTTTAATTCTCTTGATGTAGATATAAGTGACTTAAGAACTGCTTTGCATGGCATAACCACTGATCTACATCAATACATGAAGTGGTTCAGAGTCTTGTCTAAAGATCATTCACTTCTTCAAGAAGAAAAGAAGAGAATTCAAGAAGAGCTTGAAAATGTTTCTTCTAAGTACCAATCTTCTCGCCCAAGCTTAAGGTCAGAATGAAACTTTAAAATGCATAAAACACACTCAATGCACAAAGAGAGTTTAAGCTAACCTCTAAAATTGAGGATCTAGAGAAGACTATCTCTGTATGGAACAAATCCTCATCATCCATGGATCTACCGCTCTCTAGTCGGGAAAGCATATTCTGATGTAATGTGTCTAGGCTTTGGGGAAATTCATCTCGAAACCTTGTGTGGAAAAGACAATGGAAACTAGCACTAGTAATGCCTCAAGTTTTGGTAGAGGCATTACCTTTGTGAAATCCTCACAGTTGGAAGAGTCAATTCAACCTTGTTCTACTGTTTCTAGTTATATTCAGAGAAGTAAAGGATCTCACGCTGGTCTGGGTTTCATAAAGGAGAAGAGTAACTCAACCTCTACTCACCAACCTCGAAGAATCGTAGAGCCAAGCAAAACCAACTCTACGAATCAACTGGGAAGGTACAATAGAGGTAAGGCACACTCATCACTATTTATGAAACCTAAGGACACGTGGAAGAAAAAAAATCAGTTTAACAGAAGGTTAACTAAGGAACCACACAAGTCCAAGTGGAAGATGAATCACCACACACACACAGGCATGCATCATAATAGATGTTTCATATGCAATAAATATGGTCATAGGGCTACAAAGTGTTATTATAACTTCATGCATCTGAGACCCAAGATTAGACAAATTTGGGTCCCCAAAGGCACTAACAATGAAGGACCCATGCAAATATTGGTACCAAAATGAAGGTTCAAATGTTTTGACAGGAAAAGAGCTCCACGACCTCAACATGGTATCTGGACAGTGGATGCTCAAGGCATATGATAGGGAACAAAGCTCTACTATCTAATTATGTAGAAAAGGAGGGTCCCTCAGTCATCTTTGGAGATAACGGCTCGGGCAAGACAAGAGGATTTGGCTCTGCTGGCAATGGTGCAGTATCTTTTAGCAAAGTTGCTTATGTGGAAGGACTCCAACACAACCTTCTAAGTATCAGCCAACTCTACGACAAGGGTCACCAAGTAACATTTCTCAACAACCAATGTCTAGGCAGAGATTTGAAGACATCCGCCATAAAGTCAATTTAACAAGAGAAGGAAATGTCTACACAAGAGATCTTGGTCAACTAAGCTCTGATGAGACAATATATTTTACGCAAAAACGTCAGGAAATGAGTCAAGCATGGCATAGAAGGTCATCTCACTTAAACTTCAAAAGTATGTCCAAATCGGAATCAAAAGACCTCGTGAAATGGTCTACCCAAGTTCAACTTTGTGAAGGAAAGGCCATGCAATGCATACCACCACTTGGAAAGCAAACCGAAGCTTATTCAAGAGCAAGACCGCTTAACTCCATTGACAAACCCTCATCATTCACTCCACATGGATCTCTTTGGGCCAATCCCAACAACTAGTCTTGGAGGAAAAAGATACTCTCTAGTCATAGTCGATTTACTACACCGATTCATACGGGTATTTTTCTTAACCTCAAAGGATGAGACAAGCTCAAGAATTAATCAAGATGTTCGGTGGTAATGAACGAGAAAGGAGAGAAATCAAGGCCATAAGGAGTGATCATGGAAGAGAATTCGATTTCTCAAAAATAGACAAGTTATGCTCGAGACAATGGAATCAGTCATAACTTCTCAGCTCCATGAACTCCTCAACAAAACGGAGTTCTTTGAAAGAAAACAGAACCACGATAGAGGCCGGAAGGACTCTACTAGCGATGAGCTCGTCTGCTGAATACTTACAAGCGGAAGCCGCCAACACCGCATGCTGCTACACTACGAAACAGATCATTAATTCACTCTACGATCAAGAAGACACCCTACTTTGTGGAAAGGAAGGAAGGAAGCCGAGTGTCGCCTATTTCCATCTCTTTGGGCAGTATATGCTATATTCTCAACAATGGAAAGCGATTCGACAAAATTCCAACCCAAGTCGATTTAAGGATTTTTCTTGATATGCCATGACAAAGAAAGCTTACGGGGGTTTAACAAGAAGACACTGAATGTCGAAGTCTCAATACACATCATCTTTGATGAAACTGACTTATACAAAGTAGTGCCTCAAGACACTACGGCCGATAGTGTAGACACTACGAATATAATCGTCGAGCTCAACACTACGATCGTAGTGCCAAATAGTGAAATCGTAGAGCATGATAATGAAATCGTAGAGAGGTCCATCCAAGGCAGCGAGCCTCCACTCCAAGAAGAAGAAATAGACCTTGAAGATTTAAGACAGGAAGGCATCAGGACAGATGTCCCAACTGGTAACAGATGGGAAATAGATCACACTCAGGATCTAATCATTGGAGATCCGAGTGCCAGAGTCAAAACAAGAGCTGCTACTTAGAATGAATGTTTTTATCTAAGCTTCCTGTCACAAATAGAGCCAAAGAAGATAGAGGATGCTATAGAAGACTCTAGCTGGATAGAAGTAATACAGGAAGAGCTCAACCAATTTGAACGAAGTAAAGTATGGAGATTGGTACCAAGACCAAAGAGCCATCCTGTGATAGGAACTAAGTGGGTCTTCAGAAAAAAAATGGATGAAGATGGGGTCATAACCAGAAACAAGGCAAGATTAGTGGCAAAGGGTTATTTTCAAGAAGAAGTATCGACTACGATGAGACATTTGCACTGTTGCTGCACTAGAAGCCATCGAATCTTTCTTGCCTTTGCGGCACACATGAAGTTCAAAGTCTTCCGATGGATGTTAAGAGTGCATTTCTAAATGGAGAACTCCAAGAAGAAGTCTATGTAGAGCAACCTCCAGGTTTCATCAATCCATCTCTTTCCAATTATGTCTATAGATTAGATAAAGCCTTATATGGTCTTAAACAAGCACCTAGAGCATGGTATGAAACACTGACTAACTTCTTAATCGAAAATGGGTTCACTAGAGGTAGAGTAGATACCACACTTTTTCTTAGAAAGAATAAAGACAAAGTCTTACTAGTTCAAATCTATGTTGATGACATTATCTTTGGTTCTACTGACGAAAAGTTATGCAAGAGATTCTCTAAGCTAATGCAGAGCAAGTTTGAAATGAGCATGATGGGTGAGTCAACTTCTTTCTTGGACTGCAAAGTAAGCGATGAAGAAGGAATTTTCATAAACCAAGCCAAGTACATCAAAGACCTCTACTAAAGAAGTATGGCATGGAATCGGCCTCTCACATAAAAACACCAATTGCTCCTGCAACCAAGCTTGACAAGGATGAGAAAGGTAAAAGAATTGATATCACTCAATATAGAGGTATGATAGGGTCTCTTTTATACCTAACTGCCAGTAGACCAGATATAATGTTTGCAACATGCATATGTGCTAGATTTCAGGCTAACCCTAAAGAGTCACACTTGTCTGCTATAAAGAGGATCTTCAGGTATCTCAAGGGTACACCCTACTTGGGGCGGTTGTATCCCAAGGAATCCTCATTTAAACTAATAGGATACACAGATGCTGATTTTGCAGGATGCAAAATAGATAGAAAAAAAACCAAAGATGGCACTGTCCAACTTCTTGAAATGCATCTTGTCCTGGTTTAGCAAAAAGCAAAACTCGGTGTCTACTTCAACTGCGAGTTGAATATATTGTTCTTTGGCAAACTTTGTACTTTCAGATCCTATGGATGAGAAATCAGCTAGCTGACTATGGGTTCGATTTCAAATTTATTCCCATACACTGTGATAACACAAGTGCCATAGCAATAACTCATAATCATGTCATGCATTCTAGGACCAAGCATATAGAAATAAGGTATCACTTCATTAGGGATCATGTGCAAAATGGAACTATATCTTTACAATATATCCCTACTGAAAATCAACTTGCTAATGTTTTTACAAAACCACTAGATGAATCCAGATTTAATAAGTTAATAAGTGAGCTAGGAATGCTAAATCTACAACCATGAAATATATGCTCTAGATTGTGCTAACCATGACAGATACAAAGGTTGAACTCAAAATTGTAGACATGATTAAGGGAAGTTCACGATTGTAGAGTCGTGATGAATAACTACCTCAACGATCGTAGCAAGGACTCAACCATCTTAGTGCGCACTCAACGATGACAAAAGCTCATCCCGTGATGACAAGCTTCATAACAAGGCAATCTCTCTCTAAGAGGTGGCTCAGAACAAACCTAATCCTTGAATCTCTCCAAGAGGTTGGCCCTTCCCGAGTTGCCTTTAAAAGAATGCTTTATCAAAACTCATCACAAGGATTCTGGACGACTCGACGATCGTAGGAAAACTCGACGATCGTGGGGGACGAGACTCAACGAATCTTCGACGACTCGACGATGCGCCGGATAGACTCTCGACGATCGTAGGACAGACTCGACAATGGTAGGACAGACTCAACGAATGCTAATCAGACTCAACGACTACCAGACAGACTCGACGATCGCAGGACAGACTCAACGAACAGAAGACTACCTCTACGATCGTAGTCATCCCAAAGTCACCTCAGCTCTGAAGACACAAAGGACAAATCAGTACATTCCTACTCAGTCAAAATCGTAGAGCCAAGAAAAAGGCGACACCTGTCCCACTAAGTCAAAAAGAGAAAGGGAAGTTACAAGTACAAATTGAAACTGTGTTTTTGAAATCTGAAGTTCAAAAGATTATCTCTCCCATTCTCTCTCTCTCTTAAAGAAAAACCCTAAATCGGTAGAAAAGCTCAACAGATCTCACTTCTCAACTCTGAGAATCAATGGTTGCTTCAAAATGTAATTTCGTCTGAGACTTTCTGCTTTGCGAGTTCAAGAATGCTCCACCAAAATTTCACAAGACGCAGCCTTACTTAAGAAGGCGGGTCTCAAGAGGCGTTGAGCAATCGATACACTCATCTATCCCAAGCTAGTGAAGGAGTTCTATAAGAATGGTATGTTCGAACACAACACCATCACTACTCGAGTAAAGGGAGTAGAAATGAGACTAAGGGAAGAGGACTTCAATCTGGCCCTAGGTTTTAAGAATGAAGGGCATTCATTTCTAGACAGCATAAGCTTCTAAGAGGGATTGAAGAAAATGCACCACAAGAAGAATCCCTCTGTGAAAGGCTACAAAAAGAAGGAGTTCCCTCAAAGGTACAAATTTTTGGCTGATATTATTGGGAAATGCATCTGCTGCAAGAGCTCAGGTCATGACTCGGTAAATGAGACTCATCTTAAGCTCATGACGGCCATGACTTATGGTACACAACTCAACTATGGGGTTGTATTGCTCGAGTGGATCGACAAGTGGATCGTCAACTCGAAGAAATCAAAGAGCACTCCAAAGATGCTGTATGGGAGATTCATAAGCATCATTCTGCAATCTGCACTGGGTGACAAAATTGGGGATAATGAAGGAGAAGCCATCAACCCAAATCGAAGAATGACCCAGCAGTTGTTTGAGAACTGGAAGAGAAACCCTGCTGAGTATGTTCGAATGATGACAGAGTCCAGTGGGAGAACTGGAGAACTAAAGGAGGCAAACTTTCCAGGAGACATGTCTGTTGTCAGGGAAGTTAAAGAAGAAGGAGAAGCAGACAAGGGAGAACCCTCTGCTCTTGCCAGAAAAAGCAAGGGCAAGACAAATCGAAGAGCCTCAAGGATCTACAACTGACATTCCTGTAGAGTCCTCTGATATAGAGACTCTAAGGAGGCTAAGAAAGAAGCAACAACAAGAAGAAGCTGAAGAGGATCAAGCCACCATATCACAGATCCTAAAGAAGAACAAAACTGGTCATAAGTCCAAAAGACCAACAGTTTCTTCAATCGTAAAGTCTCTGCTGTTCTCTGAAACCAAGCCAAGTGTAGCAGAAATGGAAGAAGCTGCTTCAAGAATAGTGGTTGTTCAACATGACAAAGCTAAGACTCAAGAGAGTCCAGAAGTTGTGGCTAAACCCAGCAAAGCAAAAAGAAAGCTGGTCAAGAAGTATATTCTTAAGAATGAAAAGGTACTGAAAAAGGAAGCCAATAGTGTGGCTGCAAAAGAAGAACAGCCCCAAGCAAATAAAGAGGACAGTGCTCCAGCTGAGGGGGAGATCCTTGAAATTCTCATGATTGAGTACACACCAGCTGAGGGGGAGAAGTCTAAAGCTCAAGAAGATGTTCCAGCTGAGGGGGACTTTCTAATCTCTCAAGAAGATGTTCCAGCTGAGGGGGAATTTCTGAATCTACAAGAGGATGACCATGTTGAGGGGGAGCTTCATGATATCCCAGTGGCAGAAGAAGAGGTTCCTGCCCAAGATAAAGTTGAGTCAATGCCAAACTTTCCAGAGACCATTGAGATAATGGAATCTTCAGAAGAGACCAAAGAAGAGGAAGAAAATGATGATGATGAGCTTGAAATCACTGGTGTAGGGAAAGATGGATTTAGGAGCTATCTGTACACTCAATTGTTTTCCTACCTACCCATGATGGCATACCATCAAGCTCAAATCCTGAACTCATGGGATCACATGTTGCGAGCTTCAGGAATATCCAAAGAATCTCGCCTACGCTAATGGATTTCGAGGAAAGTCATCTTTGCCAAGAAGTCGCTACCAACCATTCCTCATCCAAGGATAAACTTGAGGTATTGACTATTCTGATCTCTTTCAAAGTTAATCACTTGCCATCATCTTCATTCAAATAATTCTATGAATTTTCTCGATGGATGGAAGTGATTCTTCACCCACTCAATCAGTTTCGATTCTGAAATCTCAAAATTTCAGAATCGAAGAACCAAAAGAAGTCAACCTTACCCTGCTTCCACAAATCACCAACTCTAAGATTCAAGACTCCAGCCACATCGTAGAATCCAACATTAAAATCATAGAGTCACCTATCCCAGACATCCAAACCCAAGCCCCTCCAGCTGATGTACTATCCTCCTCATCACATGACTACTTCAGTCATGATCTCGCTCTTTACAATTTGCAAGATCAATCTCAACCGAGAACCCCTCCAATGAACAATCCTCAAGCAAATTATACTCTCCCAAGCCTGCCTACCAAGGATGACTTGAAAGACACCTCTGAGAAAATTGTCAAGTCTATAGAAGCAAGTATGGAAACTCACTCTGATCTCATCAATATCCGGCTGAATCAAATGATCACAGCTGCAAATAATTTCCCTGGCACTATGAATACTGAGGTTACAAAGAGGCTAAGAGAAATTATCAAAGAGATTCTGAAGAGTATGTCGGACAGAGATGAGATCCACTTCCAGAGAACTGCCCAGCAAAGAGAGGTTGTTCTCGAAATGCAGAAACACCAAGACCTTCAACATAAAATTATGTTGGAAAACATCCTCAACTTGAAAGCTTTTGTCTACGACTTCCAGTAATCTTATGCAAATCAGGCCAAACATAATGATATGATTCTTTCAGTTCTCCAAAACAAAGAAACAAGATCTGAAAAACAGATCAAGGAAAATAGAGAGGACATTGCTCAGACACAAAGCCAACTGAACGAGCTTTTCCAAGGTGTTAATTGACTGTCTGCAGATATTCGAACCCTTGATCTTTGACATAAAGGGGAGAAGAAGAAAGGAAAAAATTGTGGAGGACAAGGCGGGAGCGGAGGAGGTCATGGAACTCAAGAAAGGGAAGAGGAAAATATCAATCTCAAGCATCACGAAGCCCTCTGCAAAACAATTCCACAAATCGACTCAACGATCGATCAGATCAATAGAGAATTGTAATGGCTATACCATTAAGCCGTCGAGTCGAGATGATGTGTCTCTTGTATGCATAAGAATGCCAACCGGAGATCCCGCATTCATGCACGGCATGAGGAGAATCCAATACTAAGTCTAAGCGAAATGGAAGAGTTAGCGAAACGAGGAAGCTCAAAGAAAAGAAGGGGTGAGGAGAATGCCAACCCACCTCCACTAAAGAGGTCGAGGAAAGCGGAGATAAGTTAAAACTTAAATTTCCTATTGATGTAATGCTGAATTGTAATATCTTCTGATCATCAATAAATTCATGCTTATTCTCTAGAAATTTCAGCTGCTCACTGAAATACTAAGCCATGTTTAAATTTCCTGCAAATGCATTTAGTCACTAATAATCATGACAACAAATCTCCTTGGTTATGTCAACATCAAATAGAGGGAGATTGTTGGGAGAATGCATATTATGATTTGATGTTTTAATGTATATGTTCATGATTATTTGTAAGGTCCTTAAATGAATATATGTACAAGGACTTAGTGATAAATCAAAATTGTTAGGTTGATCTAATCTTTTAACATGTACCATTCTGATAAAGAATGTATAGATAGAAAGATCAAAACTGTTAGGTTGATCTTAAGATGTAATAGATTAGTCTTGAAGAAATTGTAGTGCATCAATCTGATCAACATTGCGAGTCGAAGGCGTAAAACGTAGAGCACGAAGATCGCGTAGTGTACACCTCGCTTGAAGGGGACTTCTTCAAAATCGTAGAGTGGTCCCAACGTTTACGAGCCCAACTCCACGATCGCGGATCTTTGAAGGAAACATGAAGTTTATAAGTTAACGATCGTAGTGTGCTCTCTGAACGTAGAGTCAACAACACGAGCAAGTGAAGATCGTAGTGTGGAAGGGTTTAAGGGAAATCGTTGTGCTCTCGACTGATAGCATCGTAGTGTGCAAAGATGTCAAAGACGCTACGATCTAAATCGTAGAACACCACGATCCAAATCGTAGAGCATCATCTATCTCATGTCAGAAAACGTGGAGCCTCATGATCTGTGTTTTCAATAAGTGAGGAATGGATCCCAGATGCTGCAGTGCTCATCAGTCCCAGAATATATGAAATATCCTTAGTATGCAAAAAAGAAGCGTATTGAAGAAGCTAAGGATAGTACCATGGGTAGGAGGGACAAAACACCTTTTCAGGTGTTAGGTGAGAAAGCGACTGCAGCAGTCGGTGGGCGAAATGCGAGAATTCGAAGATGTGCGAAATATCTCCATCACGATCTGAAAAGTTCGAGGGACGCATTTAATGCCACAACGGATGGATCCAACGGATAGTTTTCAATATCACATATATACAGATCAGACAGATGAGAAAGATTTTAGCAAGCATTAAACAAACAACGTGAACATCTCTCTCAAGCTCAACTCTACGATCTGAGATATTACAAAGCTTGCTCAGCTACTCAGTTCTTTAGAACAAGTGCTTACACAGCGACTGAGTAGCAACCATCAAGAACACAACATTATCAACCAACTGAAGAAGAGTATCAAGTCTGCTGAACTTGAAGAGTTCATAGTGAACTGTAAGAAAGCCAAGTCTGCTGGACTTGAAGAGTTCAAGAGTGAACTAAGAAGTTCCTAGACCGCTTTCGTGCTAAGGAATTTGTGTGATTCGGAAGTTGTAATGAGACATCCTTAGTGGATATCCTACTACATTGAGTAGAAGAGTGGACTAGAGCTTTAAGTGCTCAACCACTTAAAACGATCGTGTCATTTACATTCACATCATAATCGCTATAATCATTATAATCGCCATAATCGCCTCACCCTCATTACTCCAATTAACTTGGTAAAGAAGATTAAAACTAATATTAATTCCGCTAAGTTTTAATCACTATCAAAGAACTAGTTTAAAAAGAAAATATTTTTAAATATCTATTCAACCCCCCCTTCTAGATAACTATTGTGCCAACTAGAACTAACTAATTTTATTTTAGAATTATTGATCATTATAACGTATATACTTATAATAATTAATTTTATAGTAGAAATGTCCTTATTATTTATTTTCTATGAAAATATGATTTTTATATTATTTAAATAATATATGAAATGATTATTGGAATTATTATAATTACAATTTTATTATATGAATTTTAGTTCGATTATTATGTTAATTATTTTAACTTAATTAATAATGTTAGATATGAAAGATAAATCAGATATAGAATCCAAACCCTAAATTTGGATTTTGATCAAGGGATGAGAATAATAATATAATATTAATTATATTTTGATTTTTCAGTGCTATAAATATGTACTGTAAATGTGGAGACTGATAATGGTTGGTCAATTGTGATAAATTATGTCATAACCCATATATCATGTTATTAAACCCTAATTGTTAAACTCGGTTATGAGTTCAAGACTATGTAGTAATTGTGTTATATGAATTTTATTGTGTATTATATAATTTTTGTAATTAGGAGAAACCCTAATTATTATTTGACAACCCTAATTGGCAAAAATTAGAAACCCTAAGGATTATTTTTGTGAATTATAATGATAATTAGGAAACCCTAATTATTAATTTGGGAACCCTACTAGTATTAAGGAACCCTAATTTTAAAAACCCTAATTTTTTATTAAAAACCCTAATTTTAAATTAGTGTGTTTAATTAAAATTTTAGTACACTTTAATTTTTAATTGTCCAAACCCTAGTAATTATTTGGGAAACTTTAAGGTGTAAAATCTAGTGAATAAATCCTAGATTCAAGCACCTTAGACAAGAATACCCTTGAGATTAAAATGAAATTACTAAAGTGCCCTTATTGTACCATTAATTGAATTATTGCTAGCCAAATCCTTGCAAAATCTGCAGCCACCCTACCCTAGACCTACCTATGAGCCTACAATCTATAACACATCACATGATCAGCCATCACATACATTGCATACATGATTTGCATAATTTAAGAGAGAAAATCCTCATTTTGGCCTAATTTGTTCACAAATACCTAGCCATACTCTCTCAAGACCAAACCCACGAAATTATAGTTTTAGATCAGTCACAAATCAGGCCCCACGAACACCAACATCAAATCAGAAGCATAGAAGTCAGAATTGGAGCATAAGAGGTAAACCCTAATCTAGAAAGTTGACTTTTGATCTTATGTTAGATGTAAATTTTTTTTTGTGTTAAATATGTTGTATGGGGTGTTAATCAATGATCTGGGTTTCTAGATGTTAAACCCATAACATCTAGAGGCTCGGATTTGATGATTTTTCAAATCTGGAATTTTTTGAAAATAAAGAGGTCCGACGGTGAATGTCGAGTCCCATGATCACTGATCTGTTATGTGTTTTTGTGTTTTGAAACTTTGTACTTGTACTCTGTCAGGAGATCTTTAATATGAAACTTGAATCATGGTCATATCTGTTGTAGATTAAAAGATATTCGTGGTCAAAGTGAGTTGACCGATCAGAAATTCTAAGTTTCTGAGCAACCCAGAAACCCAAAATTTCTGACAGTCATTTTTGGAGCTTCTGTTCTTGTTGATCCGTTATAGTATGGACATGTTCTTGTTATAGACTTGTTGTTTGACACGAATACTACATCTTAAAACTCATAGAACAACCAGATCTGTTACATGATCAAAGATATGGGTGGTCAAACTAGGGTTGACCACCAGCCTTATGAGTTTATGGGAAAAATCCAGATTCATTAAGAACAGTTTCTCTGGCATAGTTTGACCAGATTATATCTTCTTGTTGTGTTATTTTTTTTTAGTAATGTTTTGTAATAGATCTATTTAGTTACATGTGGTCTACAACCTAGAACTTTTAGATCACAAAAATGTTGCATGATCATCATGTAGTGGGAGCTCAAAAGTGAAAAGTCGAACTGTTCTTCATTTCTGGGTAAACCCAGAAATGAAGAACAGCTCTGACAGTGTTTTGGTTAGCTTAGATCTTTCATTTGATGCATGATATGACCTTAATTATTAGTGTATCTTGTAGTATTACATTAGTTCTACAAACTATGATCATTATTTAGTCCAGAAACACCACGATCTGATATGAAATCTTAGTCAAAGTACCCCACTCGAAATCTAACATGAAAATCTGGGTTTGAGCGAAGAACACCATTAGCGACAGTTTTGTCGCCTATTGTACCTTTAGCGATAGATTTATTTCTAAATTAATTATTTTAATTAAATAAATAGAAAAAAATTAGTTTTAATTATTAAAAATACCAAATAAATTATTAAAAATTATTTTAAAGTCTGAAAATTAGTTTTTAATTATTTTAAGTATATTTCATAAATATTTAATATTTTTGGAATATAAAAAGTATTTAATTTATTTAAGTATAATATTAAATAAATTATTTAAAAATGATTTTTATACATAAAAAATCATTTAAAAATATATTATGATATAAAAGATATTTTAAGTTATTTTCTATAACTTTTAATATTTTGTGATGTATTTCATTAATAATTAAATATTAATGATGATTAAGTTATTTAATAAGGATATTAAATAAATGATGAAAAATAGAATTAATGATTTAAAATTTATATAAAAATAATTTAGAGATTATAAAAATATTTTAAGTTATAAAATATAATTTTTGATATTTTTCATGAAAAATATTAATATTTTAATATTAAGGATACTAGATTTAGTTAATAATTATATTAAATAAATAGTTTTAAATGATTTTATTAATTTAAAATCATTTAAAAAGGAAATAAATGAATTAAAAATATTTTAAGTTATAACTAATGACTTTTAATATTTTGATAAATAATAAATTAATATTCTAATATTAATGGTAATTATTTAAAAATAATTTTAAATGTTTTAAAAAATCATTTAAGGGTAATATTAATACTTTAAAAATATTTTGAGTTATTATAAATAACTTTAATATTTTGGCAATAGTTTCATTAATAGTTTAATATTAATTAAATATTAATGATAATAGAATTAGTTAATATTTAAATCATTTAATAATGATTTCGGTGTTTGAAAATTCATGATAAAGTATAATAATTATTTAAAAATTATTATAAGGCTATGAAAAATAATATGACTGATATTTAAAATATCTAAACGACTATTGAACTACACGATAGAGTCTTAGACTCGATATTCATCCGATAAAATCGTCGGTACACCGAAATATTTTAGAAATTGATTTGAACTTAGATATTTTGACTGTATTAATGATTGTTTGTGATTCAATGACTGTGGGATATGTGTGACAAGGTGATTAGGTTATGTGATGACTGTAATTAGCAGTACTATGTGATATGATATATTATTCTAATTGAACGAATGATCTTATTACTGATAGGTCGTTGTATAAAAGATTAATCTAAGTTGCGTTATTGTAAGCAGTAGCTCAGGCAAGTATCCTACTTTTGCATTTACTTTATGGAATGGACATAAGTAAGAAAGTTTCAGAATCATATTATTATTGTGCCAGATTATTAACTTTATTATTATTGATTATGTATCCAATCTTTGAATTCATACACGTTCTTACATTATCCGATCATTGTATTATTGTATAATTCAGATATTTATTATGTTCGTTAATTCGTATATAGGGTTAGACAAGTGTCCCCACTTGGATAACCTTTGTATTTAACCATATGTTGATACATACTTATTGATTTCAAGTATGTATACGTTGACTTAAAAGCCGTCTAAGCTATTTGATTCAGCTAGACATAAAAATATTGTTGAACAAGATAGAACGTTATTGTATCCAACCAGATTGTTTTGGTTCGGATTCCTGACTAAGTATGAACATCCCGAACCTGGGAAAATTTTGTGCACCTAAGGTGGATAGAGTGAACGATAATATCGTTATTACATGTAGTATTGATCAATACAGGGCATAATGGGCTGATCACCCCCCGTGCCCGTAAGTTATGACGGTTTACAGATGAATTTTTGTTTAACCTTTTCAAAAATAGAAAATAATGTTCATAGTATGTTGAATGATCTCCAGTTATAGTCAATGCGTAGTTTCAAAAATTTCATATAGAAGTGTGATGTTGTTATTATTGGTTCAGCTTACTTCACAACTGTTGATTCGTTGTAGAAGTGTCTTTCAAAGAAAACATTTAATTATTTCAGCTAATATATATTGTTGGTATTACTTGATGGGCAATCAAATGCTCATTCTTGCTTTAAATTTAAATATTTTCAGCTAAGTATGATCAACTATAAGGTTCAGGCAAGAACAAGGGGAAAGGAAAACTGTTCGAATGAATTTTATATTATCCTATGTAATAGCTAAAGTTTATTAAGACAATGATACTTATTATCAATGATGTAATGAATGTTTAAAGGTCTCGTACCTGGGATTTAGACTTTGATATATGTAAATTAAGTTTGATATTTATATTATTGTTATTATTATTAGTATTATTTCGCTCATAGAAATGGTATCATGAAGCACCGAGTTCGGGTTTTAAGTACCCGGATTTGGGGGCGTCATAGGTTGGTATCAAAGCTTTAGGGTTAGAAACCTTAGGTGAGATCGACCTTAGGCTATAACCTTAGAACAGGGGGGAAACGTTAAAAATACAGATAACTCATATAGTGTTTAAAAGGAGATGAATTGAATAAATTCATCGTTAAACAAAATAAAAGATAACTCTTATAAAACTATTGTTTGCTGTGTATATACTATTTACTAATCAAGATAAGTTGTGTGTAGATGTCAGGTGGAAAAGAATTAGGATACTCTCTGATCGTAAAGAAGGAGCCGATATCAAAGCCAAAAGCTCAAATAGAGGCTCATAGTGCGCATAACCTTGATGAAGTGGTGGTATTTGAAAATGTAGTACCGATCCAAAAATGGTGGAACCGACGGATAGTGATTCGATACACTAAAGTTGGAGTGATCAAGCATCAACTAAGTACAATAATCAAGAACAAGGTTTCTTCTCTAGAAAAGTCGTGGAAAATAGAAAAGCTACTAAATAACCAATTGCGAAAGGCATTAATAGAAACTATGGAAGAACTAGATAAGCTTAAAATCCAAATTGATCAAATGGGAGCCGGAATTAACAAATCGTGTGCAGCTCTGAGCAAGAAAGGGAAAAGAAAGAGGAAAGACCGTGACTTAGGAAATTAGTAGGATTAGTAGTTAATTATGTATGTTTGATAATGTACGGGTGTAATGTAATATTCTCAAACTTTTGTATAAGTTATTACAGTAATTCTCGACTTTTGTGGTCACAAAGGGATAGCAGTATGTGTTATGTTATGTAAAGAACTTTGAATTAATCTATGTTTGATTAATGGAATAAGTTTTAGATAAAACTTCGTGTTACATGTTAAACTTATACAATAAGGTTTAGAATGTAAGTTAAATTTATGATTTTATGTAATCAGATAATGTCGCCAAGACGTCAAACACGAAATCAAAGGGCAGAAGAATCTGTCAACAACGCTGAGGGACAACCGCAAGACCCAATGCAAAACTTTGCGAACATGGTAGCTCAAGCTATGCAGCAGGGAATACCAGCCACAGGGAACCGACCAGACAATCGCTTGGAAAACTTTAAAGACTTCAAGGCAGTAGGACCACTATTCAGGGGAACAGCTGACCCTATAGAAGCCCAGACATGGGTTAACGAGATAGAAAAAGCGTTCGTAGTTGCTAGGGTAGATGAGGGGCAAAAGACCTCTTTTTCCACCTATATGATGAAAGGAGAGGCGAACTTTTGGTGGGAAGCAAATCAAGCGAGGGCAGGAGAGGGAGTAGTTACTTGGGCTAGGTTTAAGACTTCGTTTTTCGAAAACTACCTCTTAGCTAGCATGCAGGCTAGGATGGAGGTAAAATTTCTGGAGTTAAAGCAGGAGAACATGACTGTTGCGGAGTATGCCGCAAAGTTTAATGAGTTGGCTAGGTTCGCTCCGCATCAAGTTGATACGGAGGCTAGGAAGGCAAGAAGGTTCGAGCTGGGATTAAAACCCTGGCTCTACAACAAGGTGCAGTGTTGCAAATCAATACTTTTACAGCACTCATGGAAAAGGCTATCATAGCTGAGGAGGGGAGTGAGGTCATAAGCCTCTATAACAAGGAGAAGATGAACAAAAGCAAGGCTGTAGGAGTTGTGAAGGTGGAAAGTAATAGTGGGAATAGGGGTGAGAAAAGAAAGGGGAATTATTTTGGGAATGTTCAGGTGAAACAGGAAGGTGTGAAGAAGCAGGTAGTTCAGTGTGGGAAATGTGGGAAGAATCACTCTGGTGAGTGTCTGAAGGGTAAGTTTGTATGTTACAAGTGCGGGCAAGAGGGTCATATCTCTCCCAACTGCCCCAACCCAAGGATGAACAATGGGTGTTTTCTATGTGGATCGACTGAACATAAGGTGGGGGATTGTCCAAAGAGGAAAATGGAGGCAGGGAGTGTAACCACGGGAAAAGGAAGCGGGACTATGGCAATCACAGGACCGACTTCAACCAACAAACCAACCGCACGAGTCTTCAATATGACGGTCCAGGATACTGTGGCAGTTGGGAATGGAACTTCAGGTATTATTCGAATAACTTGTATATTCTGATATATATGATTTTCCTATAAATAACAAATTATTTTATAAATAAATTTTTGAAGGAGGAATTTGAGTTCTTTTAGAAATAAAATTTCCGTTTAATCAGATAGACAAACTTTATATGAATAGTTAAAGATTTGTTCGATCAAATATGATCGAGATCTACTTGCAATGATTGTGTATGTTACGTACCCCTGTATGTACGTATGAGTTTTAACACGGTGATTCCAGGGACGGAATCCTTATAAGGGAGGGTGAATGTAATAACCCGATATTTTCTATGTAAATAAATAAGAAATTTTGTATATAATTTTTTTTTTATTTGAAGATGGGAATATGTGCCAAGTAATGTGTATGTATATATGTGATAAATAAAATTTATTTATTACATGAATAATTTCAAATAATTTTATTTTAGAATTATTGATCATTATAACGTATATACTTATAATAATTAATTTTATAGTAGAAATGTCCTTATTATTTATTTTCTATGAAAATATGATTTTTATATTATTTAAATAATATATGAAATGATTATTGGAATTATTATAATTACTATTTTATTATATGAATTTTAGTTCAGATTATTATGTTAATTATTTTAACTTAGTTAATAATGTTAGATATGAAAGTTAAATTAAATATAAAATCCAAACCCTAAATTTGGATTTTGATCAAGGGATGAGAATAATAATATAATATTAATTATATTTTAATTTTTTAGTGCTATAAATACGTACTGTAAATGTGGAGACTGATAATGGTTGGTCAATTGTGGTAAATTATGTCATAACACATATATCATGTTATTAAACCCTAATTGTTAAACTCGGTTATGAGTTCGAGACTGTGTAGTAATTGTATTATATGAATTTTACTGTGTATTATATAATTTCTGTAATTAGGAGAAATCCTAATTATTATTTGACAACCCTAATTGACAAAAATTAGAAACCCTAAGGATTATTTTTGTAAATTATAATGATAAATAGGAAACCCTAATAGTTAATTTGGGAACCCTAATAGTATTAAGGAACCCTAATTTTAAAAACCCTAATTTTCTATTAAAAACACTAATTTTAAATTAGTGTGTTTAATTAAAATTTTAGTACACTTTAATTTTTAATTGTCCAAACCCTAGTAATTATTTGGAAAACTTTAAGATGTAAAATCTAGTGAATAAATCCTAAATTCAAGCACCTTGGACAAGAATACCCTTGAGATTAAAATGAAATTACTAAAGTGCCCTTTTTGTCCCATTAGTTGAATTATTGCTAGCCAAATCCTTGCAAAATCTGCAGCCACCCTACCCTAGACCTACCTATGAGCATACAATCTATAACACATCACATGATCAGCCATCCCATACATTGCATACATGATTTGCATAATTTAAGAGAGAGAAAATCCTCATTTTGGCCTAATTTGTTCACAAATACCTAGCCCCTACTCTCTCAAGACCAAACCCATGAAATTATAGTTTTAGATCAGTCACAAATCAGGCCCCACGAACACCAACATCAAATCAGAAGCATAGAAGTCAGAATTGGAGCATAAGAGGTAAGCCCTAATCTAGAAAGTTGACTTTTGATCTTATGTTAGATGTAAATTTTTTTTGTTAAATATGTTGTATGGAGTGTTAATCAATGATCTGGGTTGCTAGATGTTAAACCCATAACATCTAGAGGCTCGGATTTGATGATTTTTCAAATCTGGAAATTTTTGAAAATAAGGGTCTGACAGTGAATGTCAGGTCCCACAAATCTCGATCTGTTATGTGTTTTTGTGTTTTGAAACTTTGTACTTGTACTCTGTCAGGAGATCTTTAATATGAAACTTGAATCATGGTCATATCTGTTATAGATTAAAAGATATTCGTGGTCAAAGTGAGTTAATGGAGATCGAAAATTCGAGTTTCGACAACCTAGAAACCCAAAATTTCTGACAGTCATTTTTAGAGCTTCTGTTTTTGCTGATCCGTTATAGTATGGACATGTTCTTGTTATAGACTTGTAGTTTGACACGAATACTACATCTTAAAACCCATATAACAACCGGATCATTATATGATCAAAGATATGGGTGGTCAAACTAGGGTTGACCACCACTTTATATGAGTTTCGAAAAACCCAGTTCATGAAAACAGCCTCGGCATAGTTTGACCAGATTATATCTTCTTGTTGTGTTGCTTTTTTTAGTAATGTTTTGTAATAGATCTATTTAGTTGCATGTGGTCTACAACCTAGAACTTTTAGATCACAAAAATGTTGCATGATCATCATGTAGTGGGAGCTCAAAAGTGAACAGTCAAACTGTTCTTCATTTCTGGGCAAACCCAGAAATGAAGAACAACTTCCGAACGATGTTTTGTTAGCTTAGATCTTTCATTTGATGCATGATATGACCTTAATTGTTAGTGTATCTTGTAGTATTACATTAGTTCTACAAACTATGATCATTATGTAGTCCATAAACACCACGATCCGATATGAAATCTTAGTCAAAGTACCCCACTCAAATCTAACATGAAAATCAGGTTTGAGCGAAGAACACCATTAGCGACAGCTTTGTACTGCGCTAATATTATTTTAGCGATAGATTTATTTTTAAATTAATTATTTTAATTAAATAAATAGAAAAAAATAGTTTTAATTATTAAAAATTATTTTAAAGTCCTAAAATTAGTTTTAATTATTTAAAGTATATTTCATAAATATTAATATTTTGGAATATAAAAACTATTTAATTTATTTAAGTATAATATTAAATAAATTATTTAAAAATGATTTTTATACATAAAAATCATTTAAAATATATTATGATATAAAAAGATATTTTAAGTTATTTTCTATAACTTTTAATATTTTTTTGATGTATTTCATTAATAATTAAATATTAATGATGATTAAGTTATTTAATAAGGATATTAAATAAATGATAAAAATAGAATTAATGATTTAAAATTTATATAAAATAATTTAGAGATTATAAAATATTTTTTAAGTTATAAAATATAACTTTTGATATTTTGTCATGAAAAATATTAATATTTTAATATTAAGGATACTAGATTTAGTTAATAATTATATTAAATAAATAGTTTTAAAATGGTTTTATTAATTTAAAAATTATTTAAAAAGGAAATAAATGAATTAAAATATATTTTAAGTTATAACTAATGACTTTTAATATTTTGATAAATAATAAATTAATATCTAATATTAATGATAATTATTTAAAAATGATTTTAAATGTTTTAAAAATCATTTAAGGGTAATATTAATACTTTAAAATATATTTTGAGTTATTATAAATAACTTTAATATTTTGGCAATAGTTTCATTAATAGTTTAATATTAATTAAATATTAATAATAATAGAATTAGTTAATATTTAAATCATTTAATAATAATTTCGGTGTTTGAAAATTCATGATAACGTATAATAATTATTTAAAAATTATTATAAGGCTATGAAAAATAATATGACTGATATTTAAAATGTCTAAACGACTATTGAACTACACGATAGAGTCTTAGACTCGATATTCATCCGATAAAGCCGTCGGTACACCAAAATATTTCAGAAATTGATCTGAACTTAGATATTTTGACTGTATTAATGATTGTTTGTGATTCAATGACTGTGGGATATGTGTGACAAGGTGATTAGGTTATGTGTTAACTGCAATTAGCAGTACTGTGTAATATGATATATTATTCTAATTGAACGAATGATCTTATTACTGATAGGTCGCTGTATAAAAGATTAATCTAAGTTGCGTTATTATAAGCAGCAGCTCAGGCAAGTATCCTACTTTTGCATTTACTTTATGCAATGGACATGAGTAAGAAAGTTTCATAATCATATTATTATTGTGCCAGATTATTAACTCTATTATTATTGATTATGTATCCAATCTTTGTATTCATACACTTTCTTACACTATCCGATCATTGTATTATTGTATAATTCAGATATTTATTCTGTTCGTTAATTCGTATATAGGGTTAGACAAGTGTCCCCACTTGGATAACCATTGTATTTAACCATATGTTGATACATACTTATTGATTTCAAGTATGTATACGTTGACTTAAAAGCCGTCTAACTATTTGATTCAGCTAGACATAAAAATATTGTTGAACAAGATAGAACGTTATTGTATCCAACCAGATTGTTTTGGTTCGGATTCCTGACTAAGTATGAACATCACGAACCTGGGAAAATTTTGTGCACCTAAGGTGGATAGAGTGAACGATAATATCGTTCTTGCATGTAGTATTGATCAATACAGGGCATAACGGGCTGATCACCCCCCGTGCCCGTAAGTTATGACGATTTACAGATGAATTTCTGTTTAACCTTTTCAAAAATAGAAAACAATGTTCATAGTATGTTGAATGATCTCCAGTTATAGTCAATGCGTAGTTTCAAAAATTTCATATAGAAGTGTGATGTTGTTATTATTGGTTCAGCTTACTTCACAACTGTTGATTCGTTGTAGAAGTGTCTTTCAAAGAAAACATTTAATTATTTCATCTAATATATATTGTTGTTATTACTTGCTGGACAATCAAATGCTCATTCTTGCTTTAAATTTAAATGTTTTCAACTAAGTATGATCAACCAGAAGGTTCAGGCAAGAACAAGGGAAAAGGAAAGCTGTTCGAATGAATTTTATATTATCCTATGTAATAGCTAAAGTTTTATTAAGACAATAATACTTATTATCTATGATGTAATGAATGTTTAAAGGTCTCGTACCTGGGATTTAGACTTTGATATATGAAAATTAAGTTTGATATCTATATTATTATTATTATTATTATTATTATTATTATTATTATTATTATTATTATTATTATTATTATTATTATTATTATTATTCCACTCATAGAAATGGTATCGTGAAGCACCGAGTTCGGGTTTTAAGTACCCGTATTTGGGGGCGTCACACCACCAATGATCAGTGAAATTTTTTTTGGGTGAGGGTTGGGTGGGGTGAGGTGGGGGTTGGGGTTGTATACATAATCATTGAATTTTTTTTGGGAGGAGAGAGGGTGTGGGTGTATACATAATCACTGAATTTTATTTTTTTGAATCAAAAATTTCTGAATCTGGGGTGCAAAGAACTTTTGATTTTGATTTGGAATGAAATATGAGTCGAAAAATGGTTAATTATTTTGGACCTATATTTCTTTTAAAAAAATATGGTTCCAAACCTTAACCAACTTAAATATATGAGAATTGATATTTCCACAAGTTAATTTGATATTTTCACAAGTGGGTCCCATTTTTAACTAAATCAACCCTTTGTGCAGTAAACTAACTATAGGATTTAGTTCTTATGTCCAAATTACCCCCACTAAATAAATAACTAAACATATAGTTGCTGAACTTTATTTGATTAGTAGCGTTACTCAATTGAATACAACTTTTATTTATTTAATTATTATGATAGTAATAATATTAATAATAATTAGAAAATAGTTAGGAAATAAGTGAGAAAAATTATTTATACATAAAATTTGGGATTTAAGGCTTTCTCCCACCAGGAAAAAAATTTTATTTTTAGAATTTCTATTATCATATCATATTACTAAATTAATATTTTTATGAAACGAATTATACTTAAAATGTGTAAACTTTATTTATAAGACTGTAAATTTATATATAAAACTATGTAAATTTAAACTTTATATATAAGACTGTGTAAATTTAAGATTTTGTAAACTTTATATATAAGATTTTGTAAACTTTATCATATCATATTACAAAATGTGTAAATTATTTTCAAATTTTCTATTATCATATCATATTACTATATTAAGATTTATTTGCACATTATAATTGAGTATAATGTGTAAACAAATTATACTTAAATTAAGATTTTTATGAAAAGATTATACTTAAGATTTTTATAAATGTGTACATTTTATATATAAGTCTTGTCCCATATATATCAAATGTTTATTAGGCTACCCGATGGATCATAAGATGCTAAAAACTTTCATATCTTGTGGTCCGAAGACTCCGAATAAATAAACAATTTGAAACTTCTATTCTTTCTTATTACATCAATTTTTATAAGATTAATTCAGATGAGCGGTTCCAATGTCAAACTTAAATTAATATTTACAATCTTATAAGATTAATTTTTACAATCTTATATATACAGTTTACATATTTTAAGTATAATTTGTTTCATAAAAATATTAATTTAATAATATAATATGATAATTAAAATTAAAAATAATTTTTTTTTCCCACAGTGGGGAAAGCCTTATATCCTAATTTTATGTGTAATAATTTTTCTCACTTATTTCCTAACTATTTTCTAATTATTATTAATATTATTAATACCATAATAATTAAATGGCAAAACTAATGAAATACCCACTATAGTAGGCACATTTTACTGATTACACCATTAAACTTTTAATTTTTCAAGTTATCCCACTAAATTAATTAATATTTTGAAATTGGGTCATTCCGTTAAAAAAAATAAACGGACGTTAATTTTTTATCGACAAAACTAATGAATTACCCAATGTAGTTGACACGTTTTACTGATTACACCATGGTATGTACCGTTTGTTTTTTTTATAGTACCTCTCAAAAAATGTATAGTATTTATTTTAATTATTTTTTTTTATAAAAAATAGTGTTTTAGGTGTAATTCGGATATATATAAGAAACATATGTTTATTTTAAAAGAACTTATTGCCGAAAAACCCCTTAAAACTGTTGGATCTTTAGCCGATGCCAGGCGCCAATTAATGAACTATCGTGCGCTTTGTTTTCCAACGTTCAAGTTCATTTTCCCACTTCCTTCCTACTTTTGGTGATTCCATTTAACAGGTACATATCAGACATAATTTCAAAATCTCTTTCAAATTTGTATGTACTACAAGAGTGATCGTTGAAGCTGTGGATCTGGACTAAATAAGAACTACATTTAGCCACTCTATTCTGGTAAAATCTTAACAAATTCTCAGTCTTATATAATTTCAAAACAATTTTTGATTATTTGGGATTCCTATACACGTTAATCTCCTTACAAATTTGGAATTCCTTTAGCTGAATGGTTCTTTTATGAAAAATTCAGCGGATCTGTGTGTAGAATGAATGTAATAAAGCTAATTACTATATCTACAGCGTATACTGATCCTAGCTAGGGTTTCACATCATTAAAAGTACTGGGTGTCATTAGGTATGTGTCAAAATGTGAGATGAGGGTAGTAGCATTTATATTCTTAAAAGCTGAAAAGTGTAAAATTAAAAGAAAAAGAGCAGCCAGACAAAGTGTAGTTGTAAATGGGGCTTCAAAATCAATTGTGATGCAATTTATGATGAACATGTTACCCTTTTTGTTAATTTGATACTCCATAGTATATTTATGGTTATGGAGTTATTATTATTTATTTTTCCTTTGTTGGTTGTTTGTGTGACATGTTTAGTGTTTTGTTCAGCTTATTAGCTCATTGGCGAAATTTTTAACCATGTCAAGGAGGCCAGTGAATCCATCTCGGCCCTCTGCGGATAGTGTAGCTGTTCCACTGTCACCATCACTGCAATCAAAATCACGTTCTTCCCCGATTTTGTCAGTTGGACTTCTCATTGTGGTAAATGTTGGCCAAGCAATGTCCTGTCATTAGTATTTTACAGCTTCTTATTGTAAAGTAGGAATAACAATGTTTGGTCTTCCGTGACATATAATTAACTTAAGTATATTATTTTTCATGAATTATGTGTGAATTATGATGTAGTGAGACATTAGTTGACTTTTTTGGGAGTCATTGCTCTATGAAGTAAGAGGAAATGATTAATGTTTACACATGGGTGACGATTTCCTGAATATAAATGTTTCTTCTTTGGAACTTTTCAGGGGACACTGCTCTTTATAGGATATTCATATAGAAGCTCAGGTTTGAATTTCTTCCCTGCAGCCCTATTTCTTATTTTTCCGAATTTAAATTTATTTTCTGTGGAGTTGGAATCAAATTCAATAAAAAATCACATCATCCCTTCTATTTATGTAGCTGTTTTTTTGTGTAATTGTTAATAATTTATTTAGAAAAATTACCGTGCTGCCAGTTGTACGGAACAACTAATTGATACTTACATCAACATTAACACTCTCGTTGTTCCACAAAAAGAGTCCCATTTGCAAAAGTTTCAAACATTAAGGATTTATTTATTTTTCCAAGCTCACCCCTACAAATAATAAGTTGTTAGTTTATTAGTGATGACTTGATAATTAAATTATAATGGCAAATTGGAGGATATTGTGTATTTTATACTACTACCAATAAAAAGAGGTTTTTTTTGGATGACAGTGCTTATGTTACAGTAACCGATACTAATATTGTTTTACCAATTTCGATTAATCATGAATTGATCTATACCAAATGATATAACAGGCTAACAGGTGCCGGTATTCTGGATAATAAACAAATATTTACAGATTGGGTGCTAGTAAAATGTACCCAACTGCATATTCTCAGTTCTTTGCTGTCCCAAAATTTCATGCAAAGGTCAGAAATTCATAATTGAATAGAACACCATGAGAAAATTCCACTCCATTATTGCATTGCTAGTAAAATCTACCCAATTCCATATTCCCTGTTTTATTCTTATCATAAATCATGCACTCTACAACCTTCCTTAAAAATTCAAGTTCTCATGGTGCAACTGCTGTTTATGCACGAGTTTTATATGGATGCCACAGCACATATAAAGCATGATAGTATATGGCCTATTTATAGTGCGTATGTTGGCTGTTAATATAACACTTTCTGGATTTGATATTGCTTGTCCATGCATCAACTGAGTGAAAAGTTTTTGCTTGACAGGTGGATTTGGTAATAAAGCAGCTATTAGCAGGGTTGAAGGTAACTCTTTTTGGTTTATTAGCATGTATTCAGATTGTGCTCTCTGACATTTTTTATTACACTTGACATAATATTTTGTTGTCATTCTATAGCTATTTTTAAGGAATCCATATGCAATAAGCCAAACCAGGTAGCTTTGCAAACACTATTGATTAATTAACATCTTTGATCTTTATTGCAGTGAATATGCAAGACTTACTGCTGATTTTTTATTTCTTAGATAAAAGATGGAGAAAATATTTTGATAAGGAGAGATGAAATTACAAATCATGTGGGGAGGCAAGAAGTTATCCCAAAAGAAAATCAAAACAAATAATTGAAAATTAAGTGGGAGAAACATGGAGGCATTAGTGAAGCACAGTCCAATCCTTATGAAGATATGAGAAAGTTCCTAAAAAGCTCCCATGCCTAAAAGAATTTTAAAAAAACTAGAGACACTTTCTCAATATAAATTGATATTCAATGTCTGTCCAAAGATAATCCTTGCATTCCTCTCGATTCAAAGTTCCGAACTCCCCCACAAAATGTCGACATAATGAATTTTGAAACTTTCTGAATATAAATTTGATAATTCTTTTAACTTTTTGGACTGAGATTCCCCCCCCCCTCCCCTCCCCCCCCACCCCCACCCCCACCCCCACCCCCACCCCCACACATAAGTTTACACATTGAGAGTAGAATTTAGTTATCAGTTTGACTTAAAAGAGTCGCCAAAGCATGTTATCCCTATCTTTCACATGCTTCTAGTAGCAGGTGTAAATCTTCTCAGTCTCACTATTTAGGAGTCTACTGCCTTTTTCTTTAATCATTATTGTTTATTTTCCATAGAAAGTTTTACCTGCTCACTAAATTTGCATGACATGGCCTAAAGCCCCCCACTCCCAAACAAAATTAATAAAAATAACAAAATACAAATAGCTCCACCAATTTAATTTACAGAAAACTATAGAAATTTTAGGGTGCCTGTTATCGGGATTTTATTTTCAAATTATGTTGTTGAGGAATCTTAGAATGCCTTAGTTTTGAGGGACAAATTAAGCGATTATTTCTGGTATATTTTGCCTATCAACCTGCACTTGTTGTTTGGATTTGTTATTACCGATAAGGGTGTAAATGAACCGAGCCGAGCCGAGCCGAGTATTGAGTTCCTCATATTTGGTTCACAAAATTTATCGAGTATAAAATAAGGTTTGATTAAGGCTCGTTTAGCTACCGAATCGAGTACGATCTCGAATCGAGCATGAACAATTTGAACTTTTAGAACTAATATGATCCGAGTATCAATAGAAAATTGGATGTTCGAGTAATTTATCGAACTTTAAAATTTGCTTATATTTGAATCATTTTTATTTCGAGTCAAGCTCGAATCGAACTTTTAGTCGAGCGAGTACGAATCGAGCCCGAACTGTTTGTTCATTTTACAGCCTTAATTACCGATTATAAATAGATTTTCTAATATCATGTGTCTTGAATAGCTATTTGTATCAGTCCTCTTAGTTGGCGTAGTATTTTAAATTGGTGTATTATAAATATTGGGATGGAATAATAGTTGATGGCCTTTATTCAGCTTGCAAAAAGTTTACTTCCTAGGAGTTGACGGCCAATCCGTAGATTTTGGGGATTAGTACTGATTTCAACAAGGCAAAGTTGTGGAGTATTTATGTAGTTCCCGATATTTACTGTGTTAGATGCATTAGCATATTTTAGTCCTTTCACCATTTTTGCTTTGGCTTCAACTTCTTAAGTTTGTGAAGTGAGGAGGCTATACGCTGATTTGTACCATTGCATAAATTGAGAAATGTCCATGATTTAGCTTTGCACCACATTCTAGTAGACAGTAATACAATGAATCTGAAGAGAAACTTTCAAAAATCGTAATCCCTAAATTATACCCATTTTGTTCCCTTACTGGTTGAACCCTACAGTCGGAAATATATTAATATGTATGTGGGTTACAAAGGAAAAGTTTGAATACATAAGGGATCCGGATCCTATTGGTCCAAGTCCTCTGCTACCACTTTCAATTTTCTTTCCCTTCAGGCTGGCACAAAACTTAGATTTAACCATGTCAAGGTTTGAAAAACACCTAGCAGTTGGTTGCAATTCAATTTCCTTATCTCGTGGAAGTTACTGATTCGGAAATAGAGAAAGTAGTGGTTTAAGGTTTTCAGTGCTGACTTAATGAAATCAGGTTTCTCTATGTCAGTTGTCAACTTTCTTTTTGCTTGGTTTTCAGTGCTGCCAACTGAGTCTGTTTCTCATCCGAAAAGAGTTTCATACTAGATGCGTAAATTTTACTTTATCTCTTTTAATTTTACCAATATTTCTTTGCTTTGAAGCACTTTCTTTTTGCTCAGCGATTTTTGTCTTTTTTTCTTCCTGTGTTATTCAGTGATTTTATGACCATGTGTCAAAAGCTATGAATTTGTGGTAATGTTTGTTCAATGAAACTACCTCTGGTAATTTGACAAAATAGGGCTGTGAACCTGTTTGTGGATGGTAAATCGCTTATGCATCTCAGTGGTCAAAAGTTTTAGCACTTGTGTTACTAGTAATACATCCAAATCAAGTTATTTTTAATAAGATTTAATTATTTAAATTTTCCCATATGCAGGTGAATTTTCATGCACGAGAGAGATTTCACAGGCAATTCCTATTTTAAGGAAAGCATATGGTGACAGCATGCATAAAGTTTTGCATGTTGGGCCAGATACTTGTTCAGTTGTTTCTGAACTGTTAAAAGAAGAGGAAACTGAAGCCTGGGGTGTGGAACCATATGATTTTGAGGATGCTGATAGAAACTGCAAGAGTCTTGTGCACAAGGGCATTTTACGTGAGGCTGATATCAAGTTTCCTCTCCCATACAGGGTAAAAATCATTTTCTCTTGTGATTGTCTCAGATGCATTAGATTACTCGTCTCCGAAATATCTCAACAGGACTCTTCCTGAGTTGGCAAGGATATCGTCCGATGGGATTGTTATCTTCACAGGTAAAAGGGCTTATGTTGTTGTGTAGACTAGATGATTGCAAATTTTACTTTATTTTCATTTAACAGAATTGTGTTTGGATTAAGTATCTTTTGCTCTATGGACATTGTTTTGGTTCTGTTTGTAGTCTGTTACTTTTTGAATGTGTTTTATTATAGCGACATGGATAATAAAATGTCTACTTGAGAATTACTTGATCTAGTTTTATTTATTTAATTTTATTTTAATAATTCTTTCCTAAACTCTAAAGCCATATATATTGAGAAAAGAGACACCAATGAGTATACTAAAAGTATGGACAACAGCCCAAGAACTCTACACTAGGGAACACAACTAAGACAACAAAAACCATGTCAGGCTCCTTGGTTAAACTCCACAACAAAATCGACAAAAGGCTAGCTTGTATCTGGACCAGATTTACCAGATATTCTCATAAACTTAGCGAACCGCGTATTGGTACTTGCGTACTGAAACATGATACTCTTACGTTCTAATACTCTAAATTTAGTGTACCAAAAAAATTGTTTGTTGTTTAATTATAATTGCACAAATATTAATATTATAACCTAGTATTGGGTTCTCAAACATTACATTTGTACTAAAATTTTTGTAAAACAATGATTCAACTGAAAATCTTCTATAAAATTTAGGTTTATTACAAATTCTAAAAAAATTCCTAACTATAAGAACTTATATAAAGATACTCCAGCGTATCGCGTTTTAGTTATGTAACGTACTGCGTACTCGTATCCGAACTGTGTATCGAAACGTACCACGTTTTAGGTAACACTGATCCGGACAAGATTCATGAAACCAAGGAGGCTCAAAAATAAAGATCTAATCTGCACAATAGAACTCAACTCTCCCTCGAAACATCTACAATTTGTCTCTCTCCATAACATGATTACCAGGAATGCTGGGTACACAAAACGAAAATCTGCCATTTCTGTTCTGAATCCAACTCTGCCAGTTCATCTTTTCCTGAAGTGACCCAACTCAACTATTGGTAACAAGCCGTCACCTCCTCAAGTACAGTCCTGAAATTGCCTCCTAAACACTGGTTGCCAAGACATATGCCCACCTAACACAGTAACATAATCCGCTAGTACTGCATCAGGATCCACCGTAGACGAGAAAACATTCAGAAATCTAATACACAACGCTTCCATCCTTATCAAAATATCCTTCCAAAACTGGATTCTCCCCATCGCCAGCCAACCATAGAGGCAACATGCCTTGGGAACTCCTACCATCCACCACAATGCCCTTCCACAAACCCCCTCCATAAGAAGCCTCAACTCTTAGTCATCCAACCTTCCCACTCCAACCCATATCTGATCACCATCACCCTCCTCTGCAATCTATCCTCCTTCGAAAGGAACTGCCACAACCATTTCCCTCTCATAGTCCTATTGAACAACCCAAAGTCCCTCACCCCAACCCTTCTTGTTCCAAAGGTGCACACTTTTGCTTCCAGTTCACTAAATTGTACTTCTCCATCATCTCATTTCTCCAAAAAATCCTGAACAAGCTTCTTCAAACTCCTTACTGATGTAGGCAGCTTAACTACTGACAAGTAATAGGTAAGCAAATTTGAAATAGTACTATTGATAAGGACCATTCTACCTCCTTTTGAAAAATAAGATTGCTTTTAACCCGTTAATCTTCTTTCTAAGCTTTGCAACTTCTGCCACTGGATCCGAGTAGGTTTCGCTTTATGCCTAGCCCCCAGGGGAAGAACCAGTGTTCTAAAAGTTGTTAGGCGACGAAGGGGGCGCCTAGTGCCTATGCGTTTTCCTAGGCGGACAAAACTTTTTCTTAAACAGTCTCATTTAATTTTTTCTATTATACATACTTGTTATATTGTACAAAACATAAAATAGATGTAGTTTTCTAAAATTTTTCATATAAATTATCAAAAAATATATATATATTTTAAGACTTGAAAATTCATTTGAAGTATTATAGAGCTTCAAAGTAGAGGTCTAGTTCTGCCTGCACTCAACCAAATCTAGGCGGTAGAGGCCTAGCGCCTAGACAGGTTTTAATCGGACCTAGGCGAAGAACCAGATACAATTAAAGATGGAAGAGATCCCACCTGGCAGCCCTAATAATTCTCAGCTAACTGGGTAACGTTATGCAACACGCCCACAGGAATCAACTGACTTTTGCCACACTGATCTTCAAGCAGAACAGACTCAAAGCACAAAAGACCGAAAAGAGCACACCTCAAAACACAAAAGAATACATCTCAAAAATCACAACTGTTGTGCTTCAGCCTCACAAAAAATGACTATCATCTGCAAACAACAAATGTGAACAATCACTGATCCGTTGCCCAGCGGAAAAACCACTAGTACTAGACGTCTTGACTTTAAATGAAATAAGAAAACAGGCAGTTTTGATATTCGCACCTGAAAAAAGCAATTCAATGGGCTTCTTAAGAAAGTTATTGGTAATGCAATTCAAAAGGAGGCGTGCAGAAAGTGGAGAGATCATTCTGAATGCTCAACTTCTTTTTGAATAAAGAGAAGAAGATTTTTATTAAAAAGGAGTGAACAGACAAAAGAGGAGGATGAGAGAAATCCTCCAAAACAGAAAGTGGAAAATTACTAGCCCTAATAAAAAGGCTATCACCTCCATTTCTTTTGTTAATCTGAAATCGAAATTCCTCCAAAAGTGCACATGGCAGAAGACCACAATGAGGAAAGGAAAGTGACCCTCTCCCAAATAAGAAGTGATTGTTAAAAATCAGAGGCATTCCTTTCCATCCAAATACCCAAATAAAATGATAAATAGAGAAACAACAACATTGCCAAAGGACCTTCCCATCCTTCTTCCTCCCAGACGTCAAGCTTTCATGTACTGAAATCTTGACTTGGTATGTAAATGTTAAGTTTATTGAATTAGTCTTAGAGAAGTGTCCATGTGAAGTATATGACTGTTATGGCTTGTATGATCCAACTATAATTTAGAAACACTCAAAATTGAACCAGGAGAAGTTTAGATATTAGGTGCATTATGGTTCGAAAAGTGAGATAATTCTGAAGCATGCTGAGATGGATGGAAGTCTATTTTTCATGTGATATTCTGTGATCCTAATACTTCTTATGAAGTAGAAAAGCGTACAAAGACTTGGATGTAGGGAATTCTGTTGTATTTTCTGGGATTTTAGTTTCCAGTTCTTTAGTTCGTTTTCTATTCTTTCTTAAGGAAATGTAAATGCCAGCAAAACATTGTGTAAATTATTTATAAGAATTTTAGGTCAAAAATGAGTGGTGAAAAAGCATTATAGTATTTGATACCCTCTCTATCTTATACTCATTAACATAAACCTCAACATAGAGCACGATGGGATCTTATCCTTTTTGGCCCTGAAGGTCGTTCCATTCAAAAGAAACATATTGAATAAGTACTCCATTATTTAATCTTATCTTTTGCATTATAACAAAAATACTGCCTGGGCGTTTCTGTTAATAATAAGGCTAAAGAAGACAATTTTGAAAAGTATATCAACAACTAAATCAATGTTTCCTCTTATGCATTTTTGCACCATTTCTTGTAAGTGGATACGTTTTGTTTTCTTCTCTACCTACTCTTAACGTATACCAAATTTGCCATTGTTTTTTATGCATAATTCATAGAGTAACTTCTCAAGTTTGTGGGACGAATGCGATAATTGGTTGTTGTACAAAAAGCATCTATTGTTTTATGTTTTAGGGCTGAACCTTTCATTATAAGGTGCTAAGAATCTATTATCTGTATGTCATTTTTTTAAAATTAATAATCTTCATCATTTTATATACCTTTTGCTTAAACAAATGTAGGTTATCCGGGTCATCAGAAAGGAAAAGTAGCAGATAGTTCAAAATTTGGTCGGCCGATAAGTGTGCGTCCGGTAGATTATCAGTGTTACTTGATCACTCTTTAGTAATTGACTTTATTAATCTGGATCTAGTATGGATAAATGATAATTTAGTCCTATATCTAAATTTTGTGTACTTTTACTTGTTAGCATACTGTTGGCACTGGGGTCTTTTACTGAGCAGTATGCTTTAGTTCATCTTTTGGTAGTTCATGGTTTTAATAAATCGGGTTTTTTTGTCTCTCTCCTCTTCCATCTCTCTGATTTTGTACTCTTCTTTCTTCAATTTTTGTAATACTTTTTTTTATTTTTTTATTTTTTTATCATAATTGTTCCCTTCAAAATATTTATATAGTTTTAATGAAACAAGCATTTTGGATATTTTGTTAGTATCATTATTTTTTTGGGTAATCATGTCAAGGATTTGTTGCATCCTTCTATGTAAAACTATATCATGATAGCAGGCGATTATTTTATTTGTAGATGCCTATAGGCCTTTAAAAGAAGTACCTGTATAAAGTGTCTTATTTGAGTTTTGTGAATTAAAATATACCATTTACATTTCTGCCCATAAAAAGAAAGAAAAGCGTAGGACATGGTTGAAAGTTTTCTCGTCTATTTCTATAGGCTAAATTGAGGACCTCCTCATGGTGGGTACGATACTTTGTTCAGACCAGCTTAGAAGAATGAAGCTGCCGTCAAGAAGTTTGAACAGGCTGCAGTTAAGAGCTCCTACAAGCCAGGCTGTCAAATATTTCAGCTAAAGTCATATCGTTGACATAGCAACAGAGTTTCCTAGCAACATTTGAGCTTCTCCATCAGCTAAGATAAGGCATCTTCTGCTCTCTTTGAAATTTCACACCATACAGAAATCACAATATCATTGAATATATATAATTATCAATCAACATAGTGTCATGAAATTCTTTTTCAACATTAATATGTTTTATATTAATTAGCAGAAGAATAACATGTTTATATTCTTTGATTCTATTTATGAGAAAGTAGAGAATGAATCAACAAGGTTTCTGCTTAGTTGTATTGATAATATTAGACCGGCAGTTAATTGAGTTCTTTTATTACAAATAAATATGTTTTTTTATAGTCTATAATCCCTTTCATTCTAAAATATTTTACTGGAGCAAGTTTTGCAGTTTCTCATGTGGAAATGATGAGAGATTTCTCTATGTTGGTACTGTTTGGAGACTGCAGTAATTGCGATCATAGTTGTCATGTCGTCAGCTAGGCGACGACTAGGCGTCCTGGCGTTGGAGAAGAGCAAGACAATGCTTTAGACGCCGAGCCGCCAAGGCTTACGCATTGAGCGGACCCAAATTAAGTGATTAAGTCATTTTTTATCATGTCTCATGATAACCCATGGACTTTTCCAATTACTCAAGTAACTCAACCCACGACTCTAACCTAACACAACCTATGACCCTACTCCTTTGAATGAGAGTGATGCTCGTGAGGGAAACGGAAATGACTTCATAATTGATGACTTTGTTTGAGCTATTATGACTAGAGACAACAGAAAGTGGAGACGAGTTATTATGTTTCGGGTTTTAGTATATATAAAATTTTATTGTGCAATATACTTTTGAAGTAAAATAAATAATGTATAAAATACACATTTTTACGACTTGTTGCCATACGAACGCCCTGGTGAGTGTCTTATCGCTTAGGCGTCCTAGCGGTCAACTACCGCCGCGTCCTGCCCGTGACAACTATGATTGCGATGCTTATTGACTTAACAAAACTCAACGCCTTTGATCCCAAACTAGTTAAATAAAATAAAAAAGGCAAGGGAAAATATAAGATCATAAAACAGATAAAACAAGAAAAAGAGTAAAATAAATAAAAATAAAAAGAGATGGAAATATAGACTCTATCTATTCCAAAATTAGAAATATATTCTTTTTTAGTTAATTCCAAAATTAGAGATGCATTCCTATTAATTATCTTCTAGGTAATTTTGTTTCACCACTACTACATTTCTAGCAATTATTAGGGATATATTATTGTTAAAAGTCGGTTGTTTTAAAAATGTATCTCTAATTTTGGAATGGAGAAAGCATATAAAAAAACACCCCCTTGTAGAAACATGTATGTAAGTAGCTAAAATGAAAACATGAAAAAAAAATGATGCTTAGTATTGGGCGTTGGATTGTACTCCTTTTGTCCATAAAATGCAATATTGTTTGCCATGTTAATTGATGCAAGTTTTTTTCTTGTTCTTTATGCATCTATATATTGTGGCCTAGCACTCTAGAATTTATCCTCTCTTTGCAATGTTTTTATTGTTGTAAATTGTAACTTGAGTAAATTGTCCATATGATCAACTTGCATACTTCAAAAACAGGAATACATCATTCAGTATGAATATTTATTCTTGTAAGCAGTAGGTTCCAATTGTTTGGGGGTTAGATGTAGAAACTTGATAGTCTAGTGTAGGGCATTATAGTTGAATCATGTCATAATGGTAATCATTATTCCAACTATCCCTGATTGAGTGCATGTTTCAAAAAGATTTTTTCCCCCATCCCTAATTGAGTGGGTGTCAGGCATGTCATGTATGCAGAGTGATGCATAATAAATGTTTACTTTGATATTATTTGGACATTTATCTTTGTCTGTCCATTAGAGAAACAGTATTTTGACATTTATCTCTGCCCGTCCATTAGAGAAACAAATGGTCCAAATTTAAATCTTTTAAAACCTTCTATCACTATTTGTAGCGGATAACACTTTTTGGGTCCCGTGACTCCGGCAGTGTATGAACGGTGAGATTTATCTCAAACTTTGAACGGTCCGGATGATTTATTGAGTGAGCGGAAAATTCAAAATTATTTGTATTTTATTAGATAGATATTGTAATTTAGATCCATGCCAAAAACACGAGCTTTCAAAATGACACTATATGCGGCAAGGATTTATTTTTATTTTTTTCCCTTTTCTTGGTCCAATTGAATAAATTACTTCAATTCAGTGGCTGGGTTCTCTTATTATTGCGAGTCCTTGCATGCTACAATGGTGATATTATTCGGAAACAGGGTGACTCGGTTCCTATCTGTCCAGGGGTTATTTTCTATCTACATTACTACTGAAGCAAATTATTGTAGTTAAAGATCTTTTCTATTGTGAAAGAAACATCATTATTACTAGGTTTTCTTGTTTTTACAGTCCCAGATCGACGTTACGTTTGTTTTAAAAAATGATAGTAGATAAGATACGGGTATTTGTACTAATTTAATATTATTACGATTATTTTAATCCATAATTAATTTTTTATTTATTCTCTCACAAATTATGTTGTCATTTTTAAAATAATTTGATGATGTATTATAATTCCAGGTACTAAAATAGTATTCTATGATCATCTTTTTGATGTATCAAAGACTAGAAATAATAACAATAGTCTATGGATTAATTAAAAACTAATTAGGGAATAATCTCAACAATTTAGCTCTAAATGCAAGAAAATTACAATAATTATCAACGTGGCATTAGAGAGGAAATAAAATCTCACGTAAACAAAGAAATACAAATGTACATGGTAACAATAAGAATTGAACCTGAGCAAATCTTGAACATCAAGTTAAGACCTCATTGATGCAATTTTAACTGCTAATTATGGTATTACCAAATATTTTCCTTTTGCTAATAAAATGTGGAGAGTTTTTCTTTTTTCTTTTTTGGCCATTTGGAAACTCCTTGAGTGTGGAATGAGAATGTCACTTAAAAGGAATAAGACAATAAGATTAATAGAATATTATCGCCTAATTCATCATAATTCTCTTAAGTCAATTGAGCATTAATTTGAATGTATTTTTGTCTTGAGTTGAAGACAAGATACAATAATTGGTGGTGCCATTTGAACAACTAGACATTCTTCATCTCATTTAGCACCAGACCTAATCATTCACCTTTTCCATTTAGTTTTTTGGTAAATACTGAAGATCAGAGTAGGTCATGTTTCACCAAAAATGATCCAACAAGGTGGCAGGAGCAAATGCAGAAGTTAATTAATGGCTTAGCCCCTGTCACATAGTACAATTTCAATCAATTGAGAAAACCTTGTATAATATGAGTTTTTGTGTGTGTGTATATATATATGGGTAATGATTTATATCTATTTGTTAGAGATCAAAAATAAGCATACACCATCTCTATCGTTCAATATAAGAACCAACGATCGAGATTAAAACTGAAAAATTCACGTATGCTACTATTAGTAGCGGACGACGCTACTATTAGTAGTATTAGTAGCGGACGACGCTACTATTAGTAGTTGACGAGGAGTTACGTCTGCTACTAATAATAGCTTAGTAGCGGATGACGGTATTATTTTCAGCGTCATTAATTCGCTACTATTAGTAGCGGACGTAACCCGTCGTTTGTTACTAATAGTAGCGAACGTGATTTTTTTAGTTCTAATCTCGGTCATTGGTTCCTATATTGAACAATAGAGATGATGTATGTCTATTTTTGATCCATAACAAATACTCCCTCCGTCTCAAGATAAAAGTTCTTATTACTATTTTGGATAGTCTCATGTTAAATGTCCACTTTCGTTTAATAACCAAACTTTTACACAATTTTTTCTATTATACCCTTAGCATTAAATATCTTATACTTTCCTTATTCTAATCCTCTCTCCATATTTAATAAGTATAATAAGTCACTCTCTCACGTACATTGGGAATGATTAATGAAATATTATTATGGACAATTTTGTCATTTCATTTCTCTTCTTAATATGCGTGAAAAGTCCACCAGGACTTTTATCTTGGGACGGATGGAGTATATGTTATAGATCATTCCCTTATAACGATAGTTCATCCGTCGCTAAATTACAGAAAAACCGATTTTCTAAACTATAGCGACGATACGAATCGTTGCCATAGCTGTGGCATCGATTTCTATGCTATCATTTTCTAGGAAATTTAATTATGTAAAATCTTGTTATCCAAAGTCAAGAACACGAGTAAATTTTTGCCACTGAATTATATTGAAATTTCAACATGTAGAGTAAGATGTTTCATTTAACCGTATTACAATAAGATTGCTGATTCTCTTATTTTTAAATATAAGAAATTGTTGAATTCACAATAAAAATTATTATATATTCTTATTATCTGCGCTGTTGTATTTTTAAGAAAACACTTACAAAAATCGTTTTTAAAATAATTTACAATAAATTTAACTAAGATATAACTTAGATTCCGTTTTCTCATATATACTTCAGTTCTCACATGCATGATTCCAGATTATTTTTAACCTTTTGACTCGTGACTGACGAGTCGATATAGATAAGATATATATGTGTGAATTACTCCCTCCCTCTCTATTTAAATGACGTTTTAAAGTTTTTTATTTGTCTCTAATTATTTGACGTTTGTTTAAATCTAGGAGAATTAATGATAATTTTTCTAAAATTACCCCTCATTACTCTACCTATTTTTTTATTACTTTAAACTCTATGATAAATTAATGATTTAATGGTATTATAGACAACTGAGTACCATATTTAATGTTTTCGAATTATTATCTTAATTCTTGTGTCCATCTCTAAAACGTCATTTAAATAGGGACGGAGAGAGTAATATTATGTACAAATGGTACCAGTCAATAATTAAACCCCATTCCATTTCTGTAACTCCTTGAAGAGTTGGATCTCTATTGCTGTTTGTTCACTTAAAGGCAAACCTGTTTGTTCTTCCTAACTATAGGTAAATGTTGTTTTCTTTGACTTGGTGTTCCGAGTACAGCTCCAACAAATTAATGTGTTTTTTTTTGTGTATTGGATACATACATTTACATGTGTATGGGATCTATATATGAAAGTGCACGGTATACGTTGGAAATAGTTGCATTTGTATGTAAAAATTGACAACCATGATACAAAATAAATATAATTTTTTTTAAAAAAAAATACAAATTTAACAATTTTCTATAGTACCATGCATGTGCAAAACTGTGCACCTCCATTATATATATATATATATATATATATATATATATATATATATATATATATATATCAAACTTTTGTTTTCAAATTGGCCACCATACATGTCAGTCTCGTAGTTTAATACCACGAACGGAGACTTTTATAAGGAGAGGTATTTTGGTCATATGTCCCGTCCGTAGTACTAAACTGCGGAATACTGGAAATTAAACTGTGGACGAAAGCTCTATTAAACCGTTCAATCTTAAGATGGAGGGTCACGATGTGTTGTAAGACTAGACTTTTTTTTACACGTTAGTTATGAATCGATCCCTCATATATATATTTAGATTGTGTTACACGTTTAGATTTCCCAAAATTAGGTATACATCACCCATCTTGAGTCGCCAGATACATGGTACAAAATTCAAATACAACTTAATAATACAACTGTCAGTGTACAATACGACAAAAAACATAAACCGTGAGTTTGAATACAAATATTGTCTACTTAGAGAGTATACAAACTCAAAAGGAGTCCTCATTACAATTATTATCACACTATTTCACGTAAATAAAGTGAGGACTACTAATGCACCATCTAGACCATCACTCTGCTCCCCGACTAGTCCCAAATTTATATTCTCATTTCCTCAAGAGAATAAAGAAAGAAAGGGTGAGCTCAACTAGCCCAAAGAAGAAATATTATGACTAAGATAATGCGTAATAATTTATCGTTAGTTAGCTTCAACAAAGTTAAACCGATAAAATATAATAACTATCAAGTTTAATCACAATGAACAAGCAATCCATTAAAAGAGTCAAGTAGAGAATAAAATCTACTATCTTCTATGATTTAAAAGGTTTTTCATCACTTTTATCACCGAGACTCAAATTTTAATAAATAATCCACATCATCAAATCATCCCCGCACTACGTGCCAAGGATATTCTTTAAGATCACGACCACAATTATCCATGCACTACGCCCAAAGATAATCATGTTTTCATCAATCTATCCCGATCATGCCATAAAACAATTCATCTTTGCACCACGTCCAAAGAGAATCCATAGCCATAATCATACCAAAAACTCGCCCATCAATGCACTACGCCAATGAGGACTTTTTTTTCACATCATTTGTAACATTACTACCATGATTATACCGAATAATCCCTCGGTCATAATCATACCAAGTCCATCTATGCACTACAAAGCCACATATGACTTTCAACATAATATAAAACATGAGGATGATGACAATGATATAAGAATTCAATAAAACAAGTTCAAGAATTAATTTATCCAGAACCAATAACGCCCAAATTGTCAACATGATACTTCTTTGTAGAGTAAAATTCAAGAATGCTCGTAAGAATATTTCCATGAAAAGATATCGATGAAGCGCAAATATCAAGGATATTCCACTAATTTCATGGAGTATAGAAGTCAAAACTTTAACCAACCGAGTATAATAAAGAATGGAATAACAAAAGAAATCACCATGCATGCGATTTCGTGATGTATGCAAAAGTTATTCCAATGTAATAATAAATAACGAACCAGTCAAAGTAAATTTGCACCGGCTGTGATGTTCCAAATGTAATAATAAAGAATGGAATAACAACAAAATCACCACGCATGCGTATTAATTGATATATATGTGTTATTCCAATGTAAATAATAAAATCTAATCAGTGTATAATAGTAATAATAAAATTTTAACAGCATCCCACATATATATGTGATATATTCCAAATGTAAATAATAAAGAAATGTAATGTCCCAAGATAAACGCATGCATATATGTGTTATTCCAATAATAATAATAAAGAATGGAATAATGTAAGAATTTCACCAAGTATAGGTAGTCTCACAGATAAAAGTTATTCCAACATAATAATAAAGAATGGAATAATGTAAGTTCTCTTCATGAATAAGAAAAAGAAGAATACCCCTTACGAGAGTACAACAAAATAATATTCCCTACCTTAGAAAGAAGAGTATCGATATAAAGTAGTGAAGTAGCAGTAAAGTACTTTTCTTCTTTCTCTCTCTATAGTTTCTCTCTCTAGAGTTTCAAAGAATTCGTAAGAAAATAATGAATGAATGAGCTTCTATTTATAGAAAAATGGACTCAGATAAGAATTAACTCATGAACTATCCCGTATTGATTTACTTTAATCGACTATTCCATATTTAAAGCAAAATCTTTTAAATAAAATATAATATATTCTATTTATAATCTAATAAAACTAATAACTTTATAAAAGATTTTACTATGCAAACACTATGCGTAGCACTATGCAAAACACTATGCATAATAAAATATAATATATTCTAATTATTGTCTAATAAAATGTATAACTTTATAAAAGTATTCTGCTTTATATAAAAAGATTTTACTATGCAAAACACTATGCAAACACTATGCAACACTATGCATAATAAAATATAATATATTCTATTTATAGAATAACTTTATAAAAGTATTCTGCTTTTATATAAAAAGATTTTACTATGCAAAATACTATGCAGATACTATGCATAATATGCATAATATAATATATTCTATTTATAGAATAACTTTATAAAAGTATTCTGCTTTATTAAAAAGATTTTCATTATTACATTAATAATACAATAAAACAAAACCGAGTGACTTATCACGTAAGCATCAATAATCAATACCGCAGTGCTACTATGCAACCACGCCAGACATCGCATTTCTTTACTACCGAAAGTAGTTCAACAAGATTAACTGTAAAACTTCCGCCGTTATTTTCATAAAAATATTTTTGTCGCTTTCTCAATCCGATAATAATAATTCCGCTATGGGTCCACTAATGATTGTACCGCCGCATCTAATATTCCCCGATAAAAAGAATATTCCCCCACCAATCGAATATAATATAACAACTTGCATACTTTGCAAAATTTATAAATACTACCCACAACTATAACATTATATCAAATCCACACCATAATATTCAAAAAATTATTTCGAGAAAATTAAATCTTTATTCATAAAATCTGGTCTCACAATCTCCCTCCTTATGAAATTTCTGCCCTCAAAATTTACGTGACGCACTGGTATGTCAAGAGGTGAGGATACCTCGACTTCATTTCAAATTCTAACTCTTGAGGTATAACCTTCGAGTGTCGAATACGATCCTTCTTATCCAAGATTTAACACGATCTCCTCATACGCTAAATCTTCCGCTATCTCGTCTTAGTTCTAAATTAATAATGTGGTTCGGTCGTCCACATATTTACGTAACATCGATACGTTAAAAAAACGTTATGAACACGCACATACTTGGCGGTAAAACGAGTCTATAGCCACGCTTCCTACTTCATCGAGGATTTCAAATGGGCCAATTAAATCGAGGGTTGAGATTTCTCTTCGTCGATTCTTGCTTCTAGAATAACGCCTTCTTGAACCTTCTTCTTCACATTCATCACCTCCGTGTATGTAGCTTGAGCGATTTTAACTTTATCGATTAAAGTCGATTCTACTCAGATATTCAAGTATCTTCACGCGGGTCCCTGTAGTCTTTAACTCTATCTTCATCACTTGTAAGTTATACTTTAATGAGTCTTTGTGTTAACAACATCGCACTCAGAAACGATACGATCTTCTACTCAACACGCCACCTACCACGCTCGCTTTCCCACGATGGTATCAATGGTACGATCGTAATCTTCAATAAATGAGCCAACGCTCTTTGCACGTTATACGCTCATTTTAGTTGAAGAAATATTTGAGGGTTTTAGAAATGGGTTTTGTAATCGGGGTCAATACAAAATTCGATTTCACGCCTAGGGTAGGCTAAGAAGTCTTCAAGAATACGCCAGAAATTTATTAACAATAGAAATATCATTCAAAATCGTGACCTCATCCAAGACTTGATAAGACGTCACATTGATACCTATCAACTTGCCATCGCTATTCACGACGCCGCCACGTAAAGTCCGCTTCGCAGCATTCCACACAAGGAAGTCAACAACGAAAGGACCGGGGCTCTTTACTTATGGCTTGATATGACAATGATTGACTTTTAGTGGTTTGGTTGCTTGAATTCGCATAACAAAGTTGGTTAGAAATATGAAAACTAACAACCTTACGAAAAGCATGATGAGTAGTTAACCAATCGATTCCTAAAATCGCATCAAAGGCAAGTATTTTCAAAGAGATAAGATCGACAGTAACGTGAAAGTGACAATTTGAATTAAACAAGATTTATAAATAAGTGATGTAACGGGTTTTCTCCCAACCGAAGTTTCAACAGATAAATCAAAATCTAACTTCTCCTGAGTTAAATTCAAACATCGAACACAACTAGGTGAAATAAAAGAGTGGGTAGAACTGGGTATCTAATAAGGTATAAACTTCGCAAGAGTTTATCATTAACTTACCCGTAATAACTTCGCTCGTGTTCCTCGACAAACGCCTCACTTAAACTATCGGATTTGACTTTTTGCTATAGGTACATTCCACCCTTAAGTGCTTCGTCCCCATTCCCCGATCCATGATTTGAATCATTATTCTCCTCATCCATATCGAATTGGGGTCGACCGCTATGCATGTGGTAATTCCGAATTCGATGTTGATTCTCCCAATTGTTGTCCAAAAAGAAAAATCCATTTCATCTATTTTGGCTTTATCGATCGGACGCCTTTTTCTACAATATCTACACGTCAGTATGCTTTTTACCCATGCGCCATCTATTCTCCTTCGCTCATTTGTTTCGCTTTCATCGTAACTTTGATCATAGCATTCTCGATTCCAAATTTCTAATATCTTATATACTCGCCAAAGAGTGCTTCTGCTCAAGCATCGCACACTCCAAACACAATTTTGAATGGTTGATCTCTTTGCTCCACGACCGCCGCCGCTCTTCAAAAATTTCGCTTCTTCTAACTCATGAATACGATTTTGTAATGCTAAATTTTGATCATAAAATTCTTCTAATAAATTCTCCTCGTGTTCCTCTTCTTCTTCTCTTCTTCACTCTCACCGCTACCTCCTCAAACTAGCTCGTGTGCAACTATTAGTTCTTCACGCACCACGAGATATCTCTAATTTCTTCTTCGTCTCGACATCACATTAACTCGTTAGTGATTAAAGGTGTCTCAACTGGCCTCATGTGCTTCATTGCTTATCTCAACATTTTCTTGATGCCATTTGCAAATACCGCCACAAAACAAAGGTTAATTGACATGTAACATATTATCCATATACTCCGACCGACCAATTAAATATCAAATAAACTTAGGTAGGTCATACTAGCTAAGGAATTTCCCGCCTCTCCCTCCTAGTTCTATTCTCACATCTCAGCCAGATCATATCCCTAAGCTTTGATACCAACCGTGACGCCCCCAAAATTAGGTATACATCACCCATCTTGAGTCGCCAGATACATGGTACAAATTCAAATACAACTTAATAATACAACTGTCAGGTACAATACGACAAAAACATAAACTCGTGAGTTTGAATACAAATATTGTCTACTAGAGAGTATACAAACTCAAAAGGAGTCCTCATTACAATTATTATCACACTATTTCACGTAATAAAGTGAGGACTACTAATGCACCATCTAGACCATCACTGCTCCCCGACTAGTCCCAAATACGCTCTCATTTCCTCAAGAGAACAAAGAAAGAAAGGGTGAGCTCAACTAGCCCAAAGAAGAAATATTATGACTAAGATAATGCGTAATAATTTATCGTTAGCCTTCAAAAAGTTGTTAAACCGATAAAATATAATAACTATCAAGTTTAATCATAATGAACAAGCAATCCATTAAAAGAGTCAAGTAGAGAATAAAATCTACTATCTTCTATGATTTAAAAGGTTTTTCATCACTTTTATCACCGACTCAAATTTTAATAAATAATCCACATCATCAAATCATCCCCGCACTACGTGCCAAGGATATTCTTTAAGATCACGACCACAATTATCCATGCACTACGCCAAAGATAATCATGTTTTCATCAACTGGCCCGATCATGCCATAAAACAATTCATCTTTGCACCACTTACCAAAGAGAATCCATAGCCATAATCATACCAAAAACCGCCCCCATCAATGCACTACGGCCAATGAGGACTTTTTTCCACATCATTTGTAACATTACTACCATGATTATACCGAATAATCCCTCGGTCATAATCATACCAAGTCCATCTATGCACTACAGCCAGCCACATATGACTTTCAACATAATATAAAACATGAGGATGATGACAATGATATAAGAATTCAATAAAACAAGTTCAAGAATTAATTTATCCAGAACTAATAACGCCCAAATTGTCAACATGATACTTCTTTGTAGAGAGTAAAATTCAAGAATGCTCGTAAGAATATTTCCATGAAAAGATATCGATGAAGCGCAAATATCAAGGATATTCCACTAATTTCATGGAGTATAGAAAGTCAAAACTTTAACCAACCGAGTATAATAAAGAATGGAATAACAAAAGAAATCACCATGCATGCAGATTGCAGATGTATGACAAAGTTATTCCAATGTAATAAATAACGGAACTGTGTCAAAATAAATTTACACCGGCAGATGTTCCAATGTAATAATAAAGAATGGAATAACAATGAAATCACCATGCATGCATATGTAATGTATAATGTGTTATTCCAATAATAACAATAAAGATCAATAATCAGTCCCCCCAACGAAACCATACGACAAAGATATTCCAATGTATTAATAATAATAATAATAAATATGTCCCAGAATCAATAATGATGATATTCCAATATTAAAGAAAAATATGATATATTATTAAAATGATGTATATAAGAAAGAATGGAATATATTCCAAATGTAATAATAAAGAATGAATAATGTAAGAATTTCACCAAGTATAGGGTATCCTGTAGATACATAAAGTTATTCCAATGTAATAATAAAGAATGGAATAATGTAAGTTCTCTTCATGAATAAGAAAGAAAGAATACCCCTTACGAGTACAACAAATAATAATATTCCCTACCTTAGAAAGAAGAGTATCGATATATAAGTAAAGAAGTAGCAGTAACACTTTTTTCTTTCTCTCTATAGTTTCTCTCTCTAGTTTCAAAGAATTCGTAAGAAAATAATGAATGAATGAGCTTCTATTTATAGAAAAAAATGGACCGCATAAGAATTAACTCATGAACTATCCAGATTGATTTACTTTAATCCGACTATTCATATTTAAAGCAAAATCTTTTAAATAAAATATAATATATTCTATTTATAATCTAATAAAACGAATAACTTTATAAAAGATTTTACTATGCAAACACTATGCAGCACTATGCAAAAACACTATGCATAATAAAATATAATATATTCTAATTATTGTCTAATAAAATGTATAACTTTATAAAAGTATTCTGTTTTATATAAAAAGATTTTACTATGCAAAATACTATGCAAACACACTATGCAACACAACACTATGCATAATAAAATATAATATATTCTATTTATGAATAACTTTATAAAAGTATTCTGCTTTATATAAAAAGATTTTACTATGCAAAATACTATGCATATATATGCATACTATGCATAATAGAATATAATATATTCTATTTATAGAATAACTTTATAAAAGTATTCTGCTTTTATTACATTAATAATACCAATAAAAAAAACCGAAAGTGACTTATCACATAAAGCATCAATAATCAATACCGCGTGCTACTATGCAACCACATGCCAGACATCGTATTTTTTACTACCGAAAGTAGTTCAACAAGATTAATAATGTAAAACTTCCGCCGTTATTTTCATAAAATATTTTTTTGTCGCTTTCAATCCGACAATAATTCCGCTATGGGTCCACTAATGATTGTACCATCGCATGGATATTCCCTCGATAAAAAGAATATTCCCCACCAATCGAATATTATATAACAACTTAAGATACTTTGCAAAATTTATAAATACTACCCACAACTATAACATTATATCAAATCCACACCATAATATTCAAAAAAAATTATTTCGAGAAAATTAAATCTTTATTCATAAAATTTGGGTCTCTTATGGAAAAATTCCGCCCATAAAATATTAAACTTTTTTTTAGTTGTTTTAAAAAAAAACCAAAAAAAAAGTCCGCATTTTAGTATCGTAAGGGAGTCCTTACCTGATTCGGACCCTATATATATATATATGGATCCCCATCTGTGACAATTGATTCCCACATATACTATTCCAGCAAACACAATCTACACTGTTGATCTCGACATTGGATGTCACGGATTGAAATGGATTTCCCCTGCTGCAAGAGGCTCTAGCGGCAACTATATGACTTGTAGCGGCACAAGAAAGTACTCATTTTGTAAGACCTAGAATTTTATGAAATAAAAGTATTCAATTTTTAAAATAATTAGTATTTTATTCAGTAAATGATTAAATTGATAAAAAGGTTAAAGTTAAAGGTGATATGTGAAAATTTTACAAATTAAGCAAGTTGTCATAAAATATTCGTTGTATCAGGGAATATTCGTTTGGTTGGGGAATATTCTTTTTGTCGGGGAATATTCGTACGACGACCTAATCATTGGTGGACCCCACAATGGAATAACGGTCGGATATAGAAAGCGACAGAAATAACCTTTTTATAAAAATAAAGATAAAACTTTTACCATTAAACTGTTAAAATACCCGATGATAAAAGTACAGTAATACGCGTTGTTGCACAGTAGCACATGGTATTGCATAGTATCTTTGATTATTGATACTTACGTAAGAAGTCACTCAGTATTCAATAATTGTCATAGTAGTTGTTGCATAGTATCTCATATTATTGATTCCATTATTGTCACAGTAACATCTGCACAATATTTTATATTATTAAATCAATAATTGACACGCCACAATTATTCATATTATTATTTGTATTATTGACAATATCTAGAAAGTTTTGTCGAGGAAAGGGGTTAGATTATTTAATTACGCGCCAGTAAGGAGAAATCCTTATCGAAAAGCCCCCTCTTTCCTGGGAATGATCTGGTTGTCAATATTGTGAGTTATAATATTAATAATGAATAATTATTGAAAGATTAAAAATGTGTTATATATATTTATTAGCGATAAATGATGAGATTTAATTTAATAGTTAGTCAAGACTAATTAAATAGTTTGAACTAACTAAGAAAATAAAAGTGTGTATAAACACAAGAAAATGAAATTAAAACTCGAATTTGAGTTCGGAATAAAATTTTGATGAGCGGACTACTCGGTTTGATCCAAACCGATGAATCTAGTAAGAAAAGACTGTAAACTCAATACGGTTTCAAGGTTGACTTTTTGGTCAAAGTCAACAGTTAACTTTTATGTAGAAAAGTTAAACATAGAGTTCGGAGTTGAATTTGGAGACGCGGACGAGATATTTGAGTCCGGGATGATGAAATTAGTCAAAATAAACTTTAAACACAAGGGTTGATTTTTTGGTCAAAAAGGCAACAGTTGACTTTTTTGGAAAAAGTCAAACTTCGAAAATTCAAAGATGAAATTGTTGATAAAAATATTTTCATTGTGCTGAGAATATTAATGTTAGTGGAGATCGACATTTATTTCAATAATAGTTGATTTCTGGATGTTAAATTGCCCAAACGAGCAATTAATCAGATAAATGAGCAATCAATTACTATTGGTTCACATGTAAGGAACTATTAGTTCACACGCAACTAAATATTAGTTCACATATAAGTACTATTAGGGGATGTTATGCAAGATTAATAATAATTGAGGGACTAAATAAAAAATGGAGGCAAAGAAGGTACTAAAGTATAATTAAACTTGTAATTTGCTACCTTTTTCTAGCCTATAAATACTCCTCCATCCATTCATTATTTCCTACCATTTTTGAAGAGCAAAATTATAATCACAAGCTATAGTGAGAGAAACTATAGAGTGAGAAAGAAGAAGAGTATTCTGATACTACACTATTGCAGTATCTAATCTCCTACTAAGGTAAGTGATATTATTTTTTGTATTTGTAAGGGATATTATTTCTTTCGTATTCGTAAAGGATGTTATTTTCTTTCAATACTCGTAAGGTTTGCCATTCTATTCCTATTAATTTGTGGGAATAACCTGTCTAAGCGGACTATTGCATGCTTGGTGAATAACCTTCGTATTCATTCCTTATTAATCTGTGGGAATAACCTGTCTACGCGGACTATCGCATGCCTGATGAATAACCCTTCATATTCATTTCTTTATTAAGCTGTGGGAATAACCTGTCTACGCGGACTACCGTATGCCGGGTGAATAACCTTTCGTATTCATTCTTTATTAAGTTGTGGAAATGATCTGTCTATGCGGATTACTGCATGACGGGTGAAAATCTATTTGCAGTTTCGTATATTATTTCATTTCATATTCCTAAATCTAAACTTACTATGGTAAGTATTGCTTTTATAATTCCTGAAATGATTAGAAATTATTTGAGGTTGCACTTCATCTACTATCATTTCACTGGAATATTGGTCTGAACTTTTTTATTCAAATTTTAATATTTTTGTGTCGGGGTACTATTCATTCGGGGAACTATTCATATGGTACTATTTATATGATACTATTCATGAGTACTATTCACAATGGAATTTAATTTTCTTTTCTTTGTCCAATTTATCTTTTATGAATCTTATTCTTGAAATTGAATCCATATTTTGATCTTCATGTTGACCATTTAGACATTCTTGAACTCTGGAAAAATTAAATTATAAATCTCTTATATTTATCCTTGATCTCACTTGATTCATTCTTTATATCATTGTTATAATCCTCAGACTTAAATTTGTGTTGGAAAGTTATCTATGGCCTGTAGTGCAAAGATGAACTATTGATTGGTATAATTATAACCAAGAATTATGCATTGGTATAATCATGATCGGAATTGTGTATTGGTATAATCATGACCACTGGTGATTTAAACGAATATCTTTGGCCCGTAGTGCAAAGATGAATTGTTGATTGGTATGATTATGACCAAAAATTGTGTATTGGTATAATCATGACCGAAATTGTGTATTGATATAATCATGACCATCAGTGTTACAGTTGTATATCTTTGGCCTGTAGTGCAAAGATGGACTATTGATTATTGGTTTTACAGTTGTATGTCTTTGGCCCGTAGTGCAAAGATGGACTGTTGATTATTGGTTTTACAGTTGTATGTCTTTGGCCCGTAGTGCAAAGATGGACTGTTAATTGGCTTGGTTATTGGTGTTACAATTGAATATCTTTGGCCCAGAGTGCAAAGATGAATTTAATGGTATAATTATAAACATGAACTATGAATTGGTATAACCATGATCTTTGGTGTTTCAGGTAAAGACAGATAATGAAAGTTCTCTTTGTCTTGGGTACAACAAAGAACTGTTGATGGGTATTACAAGAATGAAATATTAATGATGGACTTTTAATTTGGAGGAGATAGTAGACATTATGTTTTACTTGACTCTTCTAATGGATTTTTGATTTCGCTGCAATTATGGTTCAAAAACCACCGCTTACAGGCGGTGGCAATGGATGAAATGACGCAGTAAATGAGTTTTAATTGAAACAGCCTGTAAATGTAATCTTAATCTATTTTAGCGATTATAGTAAATGTTGGAAGATTGCATATTTAAATTTGATGTTGAAAGTAAATATTCATGATTATATGTAAAGTCCTTCAAGGAATATATGTACAAGGACTTAGTGATAGATCAAAATTGTTAGGTTGATCTGAGCTATTAATGTTTATCATTCTGTGAATGAATGTATAGATGAAAAGATCAAAGCTGTTAGGTTGATCTATATCTTGAAGTGTAATAGATAGGCTTCAACAAAATCGTAGTCTATCTATCTGATCAAGAGATTGCAGAAGCCAAGGCAAAATCGTAGAGTATCGAAAATCGTAGTGTTTCTGCCTTTAAGGGCCTCTCCCAGAATTGTAGAGTGGTCCAAATGCCTGCCGAGCCAACTCAGAAATCGTAGTGTGCTCTCGGAAGCGTAGAGTCTGCAAGCCAAGCAAGTGAAGATCGTAGTGTGCCAGTCTTAAGAGAAATTGTAGTGTTCTCGTTTGCTAGTATCAGATCAAGCACCAAGGTGGCTAGACACCACGATCAGAATCGTAGAGCATCATCAGTCTGCATCAGAAGCATCGAGCCGTACCCATTTTGTTTGAAGAATAAATCCCAACAAATGTGGAATGGATTATAGACGTTGAAGTCCTCGGCAGTCCCAATGTCAATAATCATCCTTAGTAAATAACAAAGAAGCGTATTAAAGAAGCTAAGGAAAGTACTATGGGTCAGCAGAAAACATCTTTTCAGGTGTTAGGTGAGACAGCAGTCTGCTATGTCAGTAGGCCAAACTGCAAATCAGAAGTTGTGCAAAAAGCATCCATCAAAGCTCAGAAATGTCAAACACATTTAATGCTTCAACGGATGTCTTCAATGGATACATTTCAAAGACCTCATATATGCAGAACATCAGCAGATGAGAAAACTAAGCAAGCATTGAACTAAAACGCTAAAGAACACTCAAAGCTCAACTCTACAATCTAAAAGAGAAAGCTTGCTCAGCTACTCAGTTCTTTCGAACACGAGCTTAACGACAACTGAGTAGCACCAATCAAGAACTTATCAACTACTATCAAGTGAAGTAAGAAGTTCCAAGTCAGAAGGACTTGAAGAGTTCTAAGTGAACTGTGAAGTACCAAGTTTGCTGGACTTGAAGAGTTCAAAATTGAACTAAGAAGTTCCAAGACTGCTGGTCTTGAAGGAATCTGTGAGATTCAGAAAGTGTAAAGATATCCTTAGTGGATTTCCTACTCGAGGAGTAAAAGAGTGGACTAGGGGCTTTAAGTTCTCTGAACCACTTAAAAACAATGTGTCTTTTACATTCTTGCTATAACTATCATAACTGCTTATTAACTCACTATATCTTAAAGGGAGATCAAACAAATCTTAATTTTGTTGTGTTTAAATTATTATCAAAACTAACAAAGTATTTTGAAAAGAATTTAAAATATCTATTCAACCCCCCTTCTGGATAACTATTGTGCCTCTGGGAACTAACAATTGGTATCAGAGAAGATTCTATCAAATAGCCTACAAAGCTTAAGTAGATCCAATGGCACATCTGTTAAGTGAATCAAAGACTGTAGGAGGCAGCAAGCCACCTATGTGAAACAAAGACAAATTCGCCAACTGGAAAGTTCGTATGCAAGCATACATGGATTCAATAGATGAGGATCTATTTGAAACTGTTCAGAATGGGCCCTACATTCCTACAAAGTTGCACTAACTTCAGATGACCCAAATAGAATCCAGATCAAGGTTAAAGAAGAATGGACTGACAACGAAAAGAAAGCTGTCCAACTCGACAAAAAGGCCAAGAACATTTTGTTCCAATCCTTAGAAGATGATATATTCGAGAATGTGGTCAATAGAAGAACAGCAAATGAGGTATGAGAAACATTTCTCATCATGCATGAAGGAACAGAAGAAGTCAGAGAAAATAAGAAATCTCTCATGACTCAGCAATATGAGATGTTTGCATACGTTCAAGGAGAAAATGTCACTTCCACCTATGAAAGATTCAATGTACTGCTCAATTCTCTCCGAGCCTATGGAAAGATCTATCCAAATAAAGATCTAATCATAAAGTTCAAGAGAGCTTTACCTAGCAAGTGGGATGCAAAAACCACTGCCATCAGAGAATCAAAGAATCTCCATGAAATGACTGTTCAACAGTTATATGGTAACCTTCTTACATATGAACTGGAGCTGACTCGACGAGCAAAAACTCTATCTGAAGGAAGAAAGAAGGATAATGGAGTTGCTCTCAAAGTAACTGACAACATCTCCAAAGCCAATGCTGAAAATGACTCTGACGATGATGAAGATGATGATGAGGACTTTGCAATGCTGGTAAAAAGACTCAGAAGGTTCATACGTCAAGGAAGAATAAGCAAACCAAAGAAAGTCAACAACTACAGTAGCCAGGAGCAGATAAATGACCTATGCTACAACTATAAGAAGCCTGACCATTTCATTGCAAACTGCAACAAACCTCTTAGAGATGAACTGAAGAAGAAATCAAAGAAAGAATTCAAAGGCAACAAAAGACCTCAGAAGAAAGACAAATGTCTTGTAGTTGGAGGATTGTGGAGTGACTCAGACAATGAATTAACTCCCGAATCTGGAGATGATGAAGATCCTCAAATAGCAAATCTTTGCCTGATGGCCAAACATGCAAAGGATAAGAAGAGATCTGACATTCATGAAGTAAGTATAGATGAGGTATTTGACTTTAACTCTCCTGATGTAGACATTGATGATTTAAGAACTTCATTACATGGCATAACATCTGATCTGCATTAGTACATGAAATGGTTCAGAGTTCTGTCCAAAGATCATTCACTTCTTTAAAAGGAGAAAGAGAAAGTTCAGGAAGAACTGGAAACAACCCTTCTAAGTACTGACTCTCTCTCCAAGTTTGAAGCTGAGAATAAGCTCTTAAAATAGACCAATGAGCTTAATGCACAAAAAGAGTCAAGTCTAACCTCTAAAATTGAGGAACTAGAAAAGACAATCTCTACATGGAATAAATCCTCTTCATCCATGGACTCCCTGATCTCCAGTTAGAGAAGTGCATCTGACAGAACATTTTTAGGATTTAGGGAATCCTCCTCAGAGTCATATGTGGAAAAGATAAAGGAAACTAGCACTAGCAAGGCTTCAAGTTTTAGTAGAAGCATTACATTTGTGAAATCCTCACAGAAGGAAGAACCAGTTCAACCCTGCTCTTCTGATCCAATCCATATTCCAAGGAATAAAGGATCCCATGCTGGCCTGGGTTTCAGAAAAGAAAAGAGTAACTTAGTCACTACTTTCCAATCTCGAAGGATCGTAGAGTCGAGTAAAACGAACTCCACGAACCAACTGGGAAGGAACAGTAGAGGTAAGATTCACTTCTCACAAATCATGAAACACAAGGACATAAGGAAAAAGGAAAACCAGTATAAATGAAGGAGTGCTGAGAATCCACATAAGTCCAAATGGAAGAAGAATCCATATACACACACAAGCATGCATCATATTAGATGTTTTGTATGCAATAAGGTTGGTCATAAGGCTGCAATGTGCTATCATAATCCTATACATTTGAGACCCAAAATCAAGCAGATTTGGGTTCCCAAGGGTACTAACAAAGTAGGACCCATGCAAGTGTGGGTACCAAAATGAAAGTTTAATATTACCACAGGAACAGAGCTCCACGATCACAACCTGGTATCTGGACAGTGGATGCTCAAGGCACATGACCGGGAACAAAGCCCTTCTGTCTAACTACATAGAGAAGGAGGGTCCTTTAGTCATCTTCGGAGACAATGGCTCTAGCAAGACAATAGGATATGGCTCAGCTGGGAATGGTGCAGTGTTCTTCAGTAAAATAGCCTATGTGGAAGGTTTACAACACAATCTTCTGAGCATAAGCCAACTCTGCGACAAGGGTCATCAAGTCACATTCCTTAATAATCAATGTCAATTCAACTAAGCTTAGACGAGACGATATGCTTTCTGGCTAAAGCATATGAAGAAATGAGCTGGTTATGGCATAGAAAACTGTCTCATCTCAACTTCAAAAGCATGTCTAAACTGGCCTCAAAAGATCTAGTTGCAGGCTTACCCAAGTTCAACTTCGTCAAAGAAAGGCCATGTAATGCCTATCAGCTTGGAAAGCATACTAGAAGCTCATTCAAGAGAAAAACAGTCAACTCAATTGACAAACCTTTGCATCTACTTCACATGGAAGAGATTCTCTCTGATTGTAGTGGATGACTATACCAGATTCGCATGGGTATTCTTTCTAAACTCAAAGATGAAACTAGCTCCCAACTAATCCAAATGTTCAGACTGGTGATGAACGAGAAAGGGGAGAAAATCAAGGCTATAAGAAGTGATCATGACAGAGAATTCAACTTCTCTGAGATGGACCAGTTCTGCACAGACAATGGCATCAGTCACAACTTCTTAGCTCCACGAACTCCTTAACAGAATGGAGTAGCTGAGAGAAAGAACATAACGTTGATAGAGGCTGAAAGAACTCTACTAGTAGCAGCCCATCTGCCTGAATACTTCTGGACAGAAGCTGTCAACACTGCATGCTACACTCAAAACAGATCGCTTATACACTCTACGATAAAGAAGACTCCCTACGAACTGTGGAAAGGAAGGAAACCAAGTGTCAGCTATTTTCATGTATTCGGTTGTGCATGCTACATTCTCAACAATGGGAAACAGTATCTGACAAAGTTCCAACCCAAGTCAGATGAAGGAATCTTTCTTGGATATACCACAGACAGTAAGGCCTATAGAGTGTTAAACAAGAAAACGCTGAGTGTTGAAGTCTCGATTCACACCATCTTTGATGAAACAAACTTGGATAAAACAATGTCTCAAGACACTATGAACGAGGTCGTCGAGCTTGACACCACGATCATAGTTCTAGAAAATGAAATCGTCGAGCAAGGAAATGAGATTGTAGAGAGGACTACGCAAGATAACAAACATCCACATCAAGAAGCAAAAATTGATCTTGAAGGTCTCACACAAGAAGGCATCAGGACAGATGTTCCAACAGGAAATAGATGGGCAAAAGATCACACTCAAGACTTAATCATTGGAGATCCAAATGCAAGAGTCAAGACCAGAGCTGCCACCCAGAATGAGTGTTTCTATCTGAGCTTTCTGTCACAAATGAAACCTAAGAAAATAGAAGATGCTATGGAAGAATCAAGTTGGATAGAAGCCATGCAAGAGGAACTAAATCAGTTTGAAAGAAGCAAAGTATGGAGATTAGTTCCAAGACCAAGGATCCATCCAGTCATTGGCACCAAGTGGGTCTTCAGAAATAAGATGGATAAAGATGGAGTAATAACAAAGAATAAAGCAAGACTAGTGGCCAAAGGTTACTCTAAAAAAGAAGGCATTGACTACGACAAAACCTTTGCACCTGTTGCCAGACTAGAAGCCATCAGAATATTCCTTGCCTTTGATGTTCACATGAAATTCAAAGTATTTTATATGGATGTCAAGAGTGCATTCCTGAATGGTGAACTTTAAGAAGAAGTATACATGGAGCAACCTTCAGGTTTTATCAATTCAACTCTCTCTAATTATGTCTATAGATTAGACAAAGCCTTATATGGTCTTAAACAAGCACCTAGAGCATGGTATGAAACACTAACTAACTTTCTTATTAAAAATGGGTTCACTAGAGGTAGAGTAGACACCACATTATTTCTTAGAAAATATAAAGACAAAATCTTATTAGTTCAAATATATGTTGATGACATTATCTTTGGCTCTACTGATGAAAAATTATGTAAGAGATTTGCCAAGCTTATGCAGAGAAAGTTTGAGATGAGCATGATGGGTGAGCTGAACTTCTTCCTTGGACTACAAGTGAAGCAGATTGCTGAAGGAATCTTTATAAACCAAGCCAAGTACATTAAAGACTTACTTAAAAAGTATGGCATGGAATCAGCCTCTCCCATGAAAACTCCAATAGCTCCAGCAACCAAGCTTGATAAAGATGAAAAAGGTAAAAGTATTGATATAACTCAATACAGAGGTATGATTGGTTCTCTTCTATATCTAACTACCACTAGACCAGACATAATGTTTGTAATATGCATATGTGCTAGATTTCAAGCTAATCCTAAAGAATCATACTTAATTACAGTAAAAAGGATTTTCAGGTATCTCAAGGGTACACCTCACTTGGGACTTTGGTATCCTAAGGAGTCCTCCTTTGAACTAACATGATATACAGATGCTAACTTTGTAGGTTGCAAAATAGATAGAAAGAGTACCAGTGGCACTTGTTAATTGCTAGAAAATAGACTTGTGTCCTGGTTTAGTAAGAAACAAAACTCAGTATCTACTTCAACTGCAGAAGCTGAATACATTGCTGCTGGCAGCTGTTGTGCTCAAATCCTATAGATGAAAAATCAGCTAGCAGATTATGGGTTTGATTTCAAATCTATACCTCTTCATTGTGATAACACAAGTGCCATAGCAATAACACACAATCCTGTCATGCATTCTAGGACTAAGCATATAGAAATAAGATATCATTTTATCAGGGATCATGTGCAAATTGGAACCATATCTTTACAATATATCGCTACTAAAAATCAACTTGCTGATGTCTTTACAAAACCTCTAGATGAATCCAGATTTAATAAATTGATAAGTGAGTTAGGCATGCTAAATCTACAACCATAAAATCTATGCTCTAGTTTATGTTAACTGTGCAGATATAAAGGCTATGTTCAAAATCGTAGAGATGACTAAAGAAAGACCACGATCGTAGAGCTGTCGTGACATGAAGGACCATGATTGTAGAGCCACCTTGGCATACAAGATCACGATCATAGAGCCGTCTCGACACGATAAAGAAGAACTCTGTGATGATATCATCTTCAACAAAGTCAAGCATTCTCTCAGTCAAGCGCCTCAGGGACAAACCTGATCCTTAGATCCTTCTAAGAGATTGGCTTTTCCTGAGCTACCTTGATTCGGAAGAAATGCTCAGTCAGAATTCATCACAAGGACCAGTGGACTGAACGATCGCAGTACAGTCTCAGCAGTGGACTCAACCATCGCAGTACAGACTCAACAATGGACTCAACGATCGCAGTACAGACTCAACGATCATAAAGACTACCTCAACAACCATAGTTCTACCTCAACGGTCGTAGTCCTCCCAAAGAATACATTAGCTTAGGAGGAGCTAAGGGCAAACTAGTATTTTCCACACGAGTCAAAATCATGGAGCCAAGTAGAACATGACACATGCCCCACTAAGCAGATCGAGAGGATGGAAGTTATAAGTATAATTTTAAAATACCTTTTTGATATCAAAAGTTCAAAAAGCTCATTCCTCTTTCTCTCTCTCTCTCTCTACAAGCATAAACTCTAGCTTTTCGAAAAGCTCATTCAACCTTAGTACAAAGTGTCAGGAATAAACATGTGAATGATATTCCTATTTAATATATGATTTGATTATGATATATATATATATATATATATATATATATATATATATATATGAATGAATATATACTGGTATGCTTGCATTAAGAAAAGTCAGTAAAGTCCTTTGATAGATAATAGAAATATACGTACAAGGACTTAGAATGAATTGATCAAATATGTTAGGTTGATCCTACATAAGCAAAACAACTTTGTAAAGTCCTTAAAAAGAAATGATGTACAAGGACTATAAATATAGAAAGATCAAGCTTGTTAGGTTGATCTTATGATGTAATAGATAGGCTTGTCTGATCGTCGAGCACTGCACCAGAAGTCGTAGTCTGCCCAGTGAGTCAAGGTTAACTCGAGAGCTATCGAAATTTGAATAGAAGTATGCAAGAAAGTAGATCTTGGAGTTCGTGAGACCGCTAGGGAAATGAAGAAGGATCGTAGTGTATCGGTAGAGCTTCCTCGATATCGTAGTGTCGAGGAAGTCATGTTCGTAATCGTAAAAGACACTCGCCATGAGAAGACCGATCATCTGCTTAGAAGCCAAGATGTAACGTAGACTACACTCGAGTCGTAGAGTCTAATTGATGCCGAAGCCAAGTCAAGGATCGTAGATCACACTCTGAGTTCTTAGAGCCTATTGATTACATGCAGAGATCGTAGTCAAGCAAGATCAGATAAAGACAATAAGCACAAGGCAGAAATCGTAGTGTCAAGATTTGATCTCGGGATTGTAGTGTTTGCACAAGCTGAAGCTGAATCGTAGTGTGCAGAACTACGACCTAAGCAGAAGTTCTCACAATGCCAAGACAGAATCATAGAGCATATACGGTTCTCAACGAATGAGCACTCCCGCATATCCAAAGAACTCTGCGTGCCTCTGGTTCAAGCTGCAAAGTTACATCCAAGGAAACCAGAGAGCACTCAACGAATGGCATGCAAGCTAATAGAAGATCTAAGCACCAACCCAATCAGCATCAAGATTGAGTTGTGAAGCCATTCAAGACGAAATCTTCCACAAGGAGATCAGAAGAAGACTTGAATCGACTAAGGAAAGTCGCTAAGTGCGTAAGCCGTCAGTGAATAAGACAACGATCTTGGAAGCAACCAAGATCGTAGTGTTTTCCAAACAAAGAAGGAACTGATGGAAGGTGAACCGAGATACTGGTCAGCCTCTGAAGAGCAAGGCTAAAGTGATTAAGTGTAGGGTCAGTTCATTAATGATAAGTGAGTGGGAGATCACATGGAGAAAGTAAGCTGGACGCGCCACAAATCTTAAGTGTCTTGATATTAAGAAGGGGACCAGAGAAAGGGATTAGGCCATCAGTCTCTGAGAACAGTCGAAGTAAACAAAAGTATTGAAGCACTGCACAATAGAAGGAAGATGTATACTACATTGGAGATCCAATCAACACTCTTCAAGATCGTAGTGTTAACTCTACTAGTCAATGAGCAACACTCAACAAGACACTACGATCAAGTCCTCGAAGACGTGCATCAGAATCGTAGAGTTCGAACACCCGAAGACTGAAGCATTGGCAACGGTTCAATCTGAGGGTTGGTATTCGAACAAAGGCTTATTGAGAGCATTGATGCAAAAGGACAACCTCTGATCGAGAAATCAGAAGGAGATAATAAAGTCTTCAACCTACCTAAGACAGTAAAGTGACAACTCTGACGGGTAGGTGAAACAGTAGATTGCAATGTCAGATAAAGTATGACATGTCACATCAGCAGTCTACCTCTGTTAACTTGAGATCTGTGAAGATATTTGAATAGCCTTCAACGGCTACTTTCCAACGGAAGGATTGGGAAGGAGTATAAATGAGAAAGAGCTTCAAAGATCAAGGGTTGCTGGAGTTGCCGAGTTTGGAGATAAGTTGGACTGATCTAAACCATGTGAGATAGTGAGTCCGAAGGCTCACTCTACGATACACCAAGAACACTAAGAAGACTGACAAAGAAAGAAGTATAAGTGTGAGTTCTACTATGTAGAAGTGAGAGTTGTACTACACAAAGAGTGTTCTAAACTGCCGAGAGAAAGAAGAGCATCATGTCATCTTGATGTCCATCATGGGAAGACTCTAAGTACAATAGAGAAGAGCTCACAGTCATCTTAGCAAGTCCATCATGAGAAGGCATCAAGTATCAAGAAGGGAGATCACAAATGCCATCATGGTGACAAGCATGAGAAAGTTTCTAAGTACCGAGAAGAAGAACTTAAAGACATCTTGGAAACCTATTATGTGCAGCCATCATATATCTAGAGAAAGATCTTCAAGGCAGTTCATCAAGGGATCATCCGAAGTGGCTAAGTTATCGAAGAAGTTGAGCATCATGCAACACTCAGCTGTACTTCAAGGATGATCAAGCCAAGCTGCTAAGGATAGAAGATGTTCAGAACATGAAGACATCTTAGCAGCTCAGCACCGACTCCAACAACAACTCAACAAAGCCAAGGCCTGAGGGGTCCTTGTTCGAAGAAACTAAACAAAGAAGGGCCAGAAGGGTCCTTGTCCGGAGGGACTAAACAAAGTTCCAAGCCTGCTGGGCTTGAAGAGTTCCTAGGGAACTAGAGGAGTTCCAAGGCTGCTGGCCTTGAAGAGTTCTTAGTGAATCAAGTCCCAAGGTCACCGGCCTTGAAGAAATCTTAGTGATTCTGTGGTGCCGCCTTCCTTAGTGGAAATCCTACTAGTTCAAAAAGCGGAAGAGTGGATTAGAGCTTGAGTCTCTCGAACCACTTAAAACCCCTTGTGTCTTTTACATTATGTCATTTACATTATGTACTGTAACTACTATAACTGCTATGTATGTTTTAAGTGCTTACAACTAAACTTACTCCACGAATAATGTATGTATGATTATGAATATATCAATGAAGGGGATCTTTTATTTATTCCGCTGTGCTTGAAAAGATTCTTATGTTTGTCATATGCTAATTTAATAGCTATACAAAATAAACTCTGAAAAGTATTTGAAATAAAAGGATCTATTCAACCCCCTTCTAGATCTATTGTGCCCTCCGAAACTAACAATTGGTATCGAGAGAAGGGTTCTAATGCTATATTCAAAAGCTAATCACTTTGAGTTTGATCCCAGGCACCAACATTGTTCTAAACTTAGTTTAGTAGTAAGTAACTTGTTATATGCGTATGAGCTCACATGTTGGAAATATTGTGTATAGGTTAAATGTGTATATACACCAAGTCGCCAGATTAGTCCATGGTCTCGATTGTTACATCAACAAGACCAATCCTTGCCTACAGTCAATCTTGTAGTCCAAGACCGCATTTAGAGAGCTCAAGAGACATTAATGATAAAGAGTCAAGCATCCACCAGTCTGAAAAATGAAAAGACCATACATGCAAAGAAATGCTCATCTAGAGATGAAAGAAACTCTCCTCAGATATATGTCTGGTCAACCTTCAGCTGGATGCAAGCTTCATGAACTGAGAGATGTCAAAAGAACTAAAGATGCTGAGATTCTCAGCCTACATCTTCAAGACCACGATTGATTGATTAAAGGTCAACAAGAGCAATAAGCTGTCAGGAGCAAAAGTAAAGCTATGCACATCAATACCTAAACTCAGTATATCTAAGATAAATGACTGTTTAGTAACTGACAGTAAAAAGGTACGGTTCCTCACTATTATAAATGTATACATCATAATTTCATCTTCTTATGAACTATAACAGTATTCTGTCAAGGAGTCATAATCTACCTAAAACTGTGAAGAGAGAAAGTTACCTGAGGATGGAAAACCCAAATGACTATAAACCCTCTCTCCATCCAAGTTTTAGGTTGAAGATGAAATTTTGAAGGAAATCTAAAATGGGTCATAAGAGCATCACATGCCTAATGAACTTTATGTGAAGTAATCTTTACTGGTGGGTTAGTATGTATGTATGCTTCCTATGTTCAAGAAGGTTTGACAACACACAGAGCATGATCGGGCCTCGCAAAAGGATCTTGCTGATTCGTAGAAACTGATCACCTCAATGAATCAACTAGATACTCCCAAATCGTAGAGTTGATTCTCACTCTGTGAACACTTAAACATTGTGAACATAACCCAGTAAATGATGAATCCATAATGAGTGCATTATTTAATGTCAAATCCTACACACTCACCATCATGCATCACAAAATGTATTATCTTAAGATAGTTGCATGCATGAATATGTCTGTTGGTGATAAATATGATGATTATCCAAATAAGAGGAACAGGGGTTTAGAAAACTAACCTAGCAGAACCCATTTAATTATGGGTACCAAAAATAGAAATATATTTAAACCTGCAGGTACTTGGTCAGTCTGACATACTAAGGAATGATGAAGTAAAAGACTTCAGTCAAGAAGACTCAACCAACAGAAGGCCAAGGATTGTTCAGAATTGATTCTGACAAAATTTCTATATGTCCAAACCTGTCCTTGAAGACCCTCTGAGCTAATCAGAATGAAGCTCACATGGCTGTTAATCTGTATATGGAAGCAAGCCATTCAGCCAAAGAAGGAAAGGGTCTTATGTGCTCAAAAGCCAGTCAAGAATGCTATATGGGAAGAATCCTCAAGGAAGCTCACAACAGAAGATTATCGAACATCATTTAAGAGGAACTTATTATGAGAGCGAACTTCACAAACACAATCACAAAGAAGACTACGTTCAGAATCTTTATGAAATAATCGTAGAGTGATCAGTCCTGAAAATACTCATCTCTACGATACAAGGAGATCTAAGTGATGATGGAGATTCTAGTCAGAAGGAGATATGCAAGGCTGCATTTAAATGAACCTGAAGAAGAGGGAATCACATCAATCTGGGAAGACAACATCAACAATGGGGGAGCAGTGATCTGTTAAGGAACAACATCACTGAGATATACTATGAAAAGTTATGCCAACTCTGAGTCCCAAAACTTTGTGGTCGATGAACCAAATGAAGATCCATAGTCGTGAGGAACGCCTCAAAATGTACTCATCGATAACCTTTCACCACCCAACCCATAATCGTGAAGTGCCTACGATCAAACATATGATCGTAGTGTAAGAAAGGTGAGGACACCACGATTTCGGAAAAGCAATTGTCTAAAGCTGGTAAAAGATCTCCCCACCAGAAAAGGTCGAATGAGATGATAGTACAAATCACTTCTATAGCATTGCATCTGGAGAGCGCCTCAGGGACCAACCTGACCCTTAGCTCACTCTAAGAGGTTGGCCCTTCCTGAGCTACCTTGACCCAGAAGGAATGTTTGATCTAGTTCATCTCAAGGACCAAGTCAGTCAAAGATCGTAGAGTCGAGTTTGAAGAAAACTAAACGATCGTAGTATAACCTCAGCGATCGTAGAATACAACTAGACGATCATAGTCCTACCAAAGGGTACTCCAGTTCACAAGGAGCTTGGAAAATGAGACATTTACTAAACCATTCAAGTTGAGGACATAAGTTCGAATACATCAGTGATTGATCTATGCTACATCAAAGTAAGGATAAAAGACAAAGCCATCCACTGCAGCATCTCTCAGAAGTAGATTAGTGAGTCAACAAAGGAAATCGTAGAGTTTATAGCTGCCTCATCATGCTACTCTCACTTTAATCAAAAGGTCAACCCAATCAAAGCCACGCCAATTAAACGCCTACTCTCCTAAAAGGAAATATCTAACTGAAAAGTTATAGGGAGTTACAGCTCATTACTGGGCAACGTGCAACCAACGAACGGTTGACACATCACTAATTACGCAGAGTTAGAAGGAACTACCTTAAAGACAATTTCAAATCTGCAGACAGTTACCAAAAGCTATCGAACCTTTCTCCCTCCCATTTTCAAACCCTAGAATCCTCTCAAGAGCCAAATTCAGTTAACCCTCCAGAGCCTTACTAAATCACATTCAGCCATCTCTTATAAACATCTCTAAATCAAATACCCATAGTCTTCGAACTACTCAAATGGAAAACTGGCAAGTAATCACTGGCATTCAGCTCGGAACCAAATCGTTTGAGAAACCCGAAAAGAAGTTCAGGGACATTCTCGAGCTTGTGAAGAAAGCTGGATTCTCAGAATGCCTTGAGGCAAATACTCGAGTATACATCGACCTGGTGAAAGAGTTCTACTCAAACGCCTCCATCAACTCTAAAACTCTTACTACCAAGGTTAAAGGTTAGTCTCCGAAGTTAAAATCTTCTGACCTCAATCAATGCCTAGGTTTTCCTAACTAAGGGCTGAAGAACCTTGATAATGTCAATACTGAACAAGCAAAGGAGGTTATGGGGTACCAAAGAAACCCTAATCTTAAATACATGAAGAAGAAGGAGTTTCCTGAAGAGTATGAGTTCCTTGCTGAAATAGTTGGAAGGTGCATACTGTGCAAGAACACTGCACATGACACAGTGATTGACCAATAATTGAAAATAATGTCAACAGTAGTTCTGAAGAAACAAATCAACTTTGGGGCTATCTTGTTCGATCAAATCTCCAAGTGGGTAGAAAAGGCTGAGAAGAAGAAGTCCACTGAAAAACCCCTGACCAAGGTGTTTCATGGTAGGCTGCTGAGTATTGTACTGAAGAAGAAGCCAGGAGGGAAAATCAAGGATGATGAGGGAGAAACTTTGAATGTGCACAAAGTGATATCTCAACAATTATTTGTGAACTGGAAGAAGAACCCTAAGGAGAACAAAAGGCTGACAGCTGGGAGCAGCAGCATAGCCTATGCAAAGAGATGGAAAATAGAAGAGGCAGAGAACTCTGAGTCTGATGACTTTGAACCAGCAGAAATCACACCAGCCAAGAAGAAATCCAGAAGTGTGAAGAGAGCCGGTAGTGTGAAGAAAGCTCAAAACTCATCAAGAAAAGTCTCCTCAAAGGACAAGGATAAAGAAAAAAAAGTCCTAACTGCTGAAACAACAAAGAGGAGAAGCAGCAGGTTGCTTCAAGGGCCAACAAAAGAAAGCTAAGGTGGAAGACAAACCACCTCGACTTCCCTAAAACAAAGAATCAATCAGAGAGAGGGATGTAGAGTCAGCAGAAGAAAAAGAAACAGATATCAAGACCCAGTCTCCACAGATAACACCCAATAATGAAAATGAAGCTGATGTGATGGAAGAAATTGTAGCATCTGATGATAAAGAAGAATGCTCAAGCCCCATGGCTAATCCTCAAAGCAGTCACTTTGTGAACGAAGAAGAGATTCAAGATGACCAAACTCAATCTCTAAGTGTAACTGCCCAAATGATCCAAGATGATAGGTCAAGTGATGCTGTGTCTGAAGAAGAAGAACTTGCCCCCTCCAATCCAGATAGCCACCTTGATTGCTCAAAAGATGAAGAGTCCAAAGAAGAAGAATCTGCCTCTGCCAGTGCTGAACTCCAAAGAAGTCTGTCTGTTGAACCAAAGGAGTCAGATTCTGAAGAAGAAGAAGAGTCTGACTCTCCTAAACCTGAACTTCCAAGAAGAAGGAAAAGCCACAGACTGCAAGCCAAGTTTTCCTCCAAAAGGAGTAGTGGTCAATCAAATGCCATCATTGAATTGAGTGATGATGAGTCTGTATCCCATGGAAAAAATGTTGATGAAGAAACCAGCAATGAAGAAGATGAATATGAAGAAGATCTTGCTGAAGAAAGTTATGAGAATGAAATGTAGCAAGAGGAATTCTCTGCTGAAAATGATCAAGAAAGTTCAGGCTTCGAGAGAGAAGAGATTAAATAAGATTCTGGTTCTGCACCTCAGGAAGCAGACGAACAAGAAGATTATCCAGTTCTATCTCCTGCAAGATTTAGCAGAAGGATCGTAATGGAAGTTTCAAATGACTTACCAGATGCTCCATCAGAGAGATGGGTGAACTATAGAAATGAGCAACTCAAGGTAGTAAGAATGACTTTCTTTGACATAGCCAAAAACTGGAACAATATGGAGCTAGACTGCTCAACCATTCTCTACAATTCTGACGACTTACTGATGAGATGGTTCTTCCAGTGGATGCCATGGCTAAAGGCTCACACTAAAGGAGATGGAAGCTATCTAAGCTGGTGCTTCTCTCACTTCCCAAACATGGAACTGATGGCTCAGAACTTTCCAAGAGTAAAGAAGTTTGCCACCAAACTGATCAAATACCAGCCCCACTTCAAAGTCTATTGCCATGCTGAAAATCTCTATATCCCCTACGATCGTAGAGTGGACTCTGAAGGACGAGGAGTCATGACCAAGGAGCTGATCGTAGAGACTGTTCACTCTACTGCTGATGACGTTCAAGCCCAAAACTAGAAGCCTCCTTATGCTCAAGCACTATTATCAGACATTCCCTCATCCTCAACCAGTGATTGGAACTCAACGATTATTCAGATTCTCCAGACTTTCAAAAATCTGTCTAAGGATGAAAATCGTAGAGTCCAAACTGATGCTCAACCAGCTGCTATCCAACAAAAGGATCAAATTACTTTGGAGCAGGAACTACAGAAGAGTTCTGATGATCTAAGCGAGAAAATATCTCTGCTCACTAAAGAATCACAGAAGCTGACAGTAGCAGGAGATAATTCCTTCCAGCACAAGCTTCAAGCTACTATGGCTAATGTATCTCTCAAACTCCAAGATGGAGATAACATCTATCAGAAGGCCATACAAGATCAGAAGGTAGATGCTCTATGAATTCAGAAGACCAATGAAGAGCAGATCCAAGCCCTCTCTAACAAGATTGACGACCTGAAGCAGTCTTTCTCAGTCCAACTTGAGCTAGGTCAGCAGGAACTCAAGTTTGAAGTTGCCAACTCCTCCTACCTAATGGAGCAGCTCTCTCAAATGATTGATGACAAAAAGGGGGAGAAAAAGAGGCACAGAAAGAAGAAGAGCAAGAAGAGCAAGAGGCACTCAAAGAAGAGCAGAGGGATAGAAGAAAAGAAATCAAAGAAGAAATCATCAGCTGCAGAAAGAGTATCATCATCTGAGGGGGAGCCAAAAGATGATGATCCCATGATCGCAGAGTCTGAGGGGGAGCATGATCAGAAAGATGCTGAAGGGGAGCTAAGCAAAGACAGAAGGTCATCATCCCAGGGGGAGCAAGAGAAAGGAGAACAATCAGATGAGTAGCTCAGCAAACATCCTGGAAACATACAAGGAGCCAAAGAGGTACATCTCTAACTAGTTAGGTATGTTCTGGATCCAGGATGTAGAATGTCTTAATATATAGCTTGCCATATCAATATAAATGACATTCATAATTATCTATTTTAGAAATACAGTTGCTCACTGTATATAAGATTCATTCATAACATGCATATGCACTTAATGTTTTTGTCATAATCAAATAGGGGGAGATTGTCAGGAATAAACATGTGAATGATATTCCTATTTAATATATAATTTGATTATGATATATATATATATATATATATATATATATATATATATATATATATATAAATGAATATGCAAGTATGCTTGCATTAAGAAAAGTTGTAAAGTCCTTTGATAGATAATAGAAATATATGTACAAGGACTTAGAATGAATTGATCAAATATGTTAGGTTGATCCTACATAAGCAAAACAGCTTTGTAAAGTCCTTAAAAAGAAATGACAACAAGCACAAGGCAGAAATCGTTGTGTCAAGATCTGATCTCGGGATCTTAGTGTCTCCAAATGTCAAGAATCATGTAAGTAATCACGCGAACTACGACTGGCGTAAGTGCTCACAATGCCAAGACAGAATCGTAGAGCATATACGGTTCTCAATGAATGAGCACTCCCAGAATATCTAAAGGAATGGTGCCTCTGGTTCAAGCTACAAAGTTACATCCAAGGAAACCAGAGAGCACTCAATGAATGACATGCAAGCTAATAGAAGATCTAAGCACCAACCCAATCAGCATCAAGATTGAGTTATGAAGCCATTCGAGACGAAGTCTTCCACAAGGAGATCAGAAGAAGACTTCGGTAACTGACTAAGGAAAGTCAGCTAGTGCAGAAGCTATCAAATGAACAGAAGACAACGATCTTGGAAGCAACCAAGATCGTAGTGTTTGCCAAACAAGGAAGGAAATGATGGAAGGTGAACCGAGATACTGGTCAACCTCTGAAGAGCAAGGCTAAAGTGATTAAGTGCAGGGTCAGTTCATTAATGATAAGTGAACTGGAGACACAAGGAGAAAGCAAGCTGGACGCGCCATAAATCTGAAGTGTCTTGATATTCAGAAGGGGACCATAGCAAGGGATTAAGCCATCAGTCTCTGAGAACAGTCGAAATAAACAGAAGTATTGAAGCACTGCACAATAGAAGGAAGATGTATACTACATTGGAGATCCAATCAACACTCTTCAAGATCGTAGTGTTAACTCTACCAGTCAATGAGCAACACTCAACAAGACACTATGATCAGGTCCTCGAAGACGTGCATCAGAATCGTCGAGTTTGAACACCCGAAGACTGAAGCATTGACAACAGTTCAATCTGAAGGTTGGTATTCGGATAAAGGCTTATTGAGAGCATCGATGCAAAAGGACAACCTCTGATCGAGAAATCAGAAGGAGATAATAAAGTCTTCAACCTGCCGAAGACAGTAAAGTGACAACTCTGACGGGTAGGTGAAACAGTAGACTGTAATATCAGATAAAGTATGACATGTCACATCAGCAGTCTACCTCTGTCAACTCGAGATCTGTGAAGATATTTGAATAGCCTTCAACGGCTACTTTCCAACGGAAGGATTGGGAAGGAGTATAAATGAGAAAGAGCTTCAAAGATCAAGGGTTGCTGGAGTTTCTGAGTTTGGAGATAAGGTGGACTGATCTAAACCATGTGAGATAGTGAGTCCGAAGGCTCACTCTACGATCCACCAAGAACACTCAGAAGACTAACAAAGAGAGAAGTAGAAGTGTGAGTTCTACTATGTAGAAGTGAGAGTTCTACTATGTAGAAGTGAGAGTTCTACTACACGAAGAGTGTTCTAAACTGCCGAGAGAAAGAAGAGCATCATGTCATCTTGATGTCCATCATGGGAAGACTCTAAGTACAATAGAGAAGAGCTCATAGTCATCTTACCAAGTCCATCATGAGAAGGCATCAAGTATCAAGAAGGGAGATCACAAATGCCATCATGGTGACAAGTATGAGAAAGTTTCTAAGTACCGAGAAGAAGAACTTACAGACATCTTGGAAACCTATTATGTGCAGCCATCATATATCTAGAGAAAGATCTTCAAGGCAGTTCATCAAGGGATCATCCGAAGTGGCTGAGTTACCGAAGAAGCTGAGCATCATGCAACACTCAGCTGCACTTCAAGGATGATCAAGCCAAGCTGCTAAGGATAGAAGATGTTCAGAGCATGAAGATATCTTAACAGCTCAACACCGACTCTAACAACAACTCAACAAAGCCAGGGCCTGAGGGGTCCTTGTCCGAAGGGACTAAACAAAGAAGGGCCAAAAGGGTCCTTGTCCGGATGGACTAAACGAAGTTCCAAGCCTGCTGGGCTTGACGAGTTCCTAGGGAACTAGAGGAGTTCCAAGGTCAGGCCTTGAAGAGTTCTTAGTGAATCAAGTCCCAAGGTCAGCTTGGCCTTAAAGGAATCTTAGTGATTCGTAAGGCCGCCCTTCCTTAGTGGAAATCCCTTAGTTGAAAGTAGAAGAGTGGATTAGAGCTTGAGTCTCCGAACCACTTAAAACCCTTGTGTCCTTTACATTATGTCATTTATATTATGTACTATAACCGCTATAATCGCTATATATGTTTTAACCCTTACATAACTAAACTTACTCTCTACGAACAATGTATGTATGATTATGAATATATCAATGAAGGGATCTTTTACTTATTCCACGTGCTTTGAAAGATTCTTATGTTTGTCATATGCTAATTTAATAGCTATACAAAATAAACCTGAAAAGTATTTGAAATAAAAAGGATCTATTCAACCCCCCCTTCTAGATCTATTTGCCCTCTGGGAACTAACACAAAGGAATCAATGGCGGCTTCAAATGTTATCACTGGTTAAAGACTCTGCTTCGACGAGTTCAAGACATCCCTTCAATTCCATAAGATTATGTCTCTATTGAAGAAAGCTGGTCTTGAAGAGGCTCTGGGTACAAGCACATGGATCTACCCTTAGCTGATAAAAGAGTTCTAAAGAAATGGAACGTTTGAGAACGATGTCGTCACTACAAGGGTCACGGACGTGGAAATTAAACTCAAAGCTGAGGATATAAACCTAGCCCTAGGTTTCTAATCGAAAGGATTTCCATTCATGGAGGGCATTGATTTTCATGAAGGACTGAAGAAGATGCATCACAAGAAGTTTCCGACTGTCAAAGGGTACAAAAAGAAAGAGTTTCCCCAAAGGTATGAGTTTCTGGCTGACATTGTTGGGAAATGCATATGCTTCTAGAGCTCTGGCCATGACTCTATGAACGAAATACAACTCAAGCTCATCACAACAATCAGATGTAGGATTCAACTCAACTATGGAGCCCTACTCATCGACTAGATTGGTAAATTGATACTCAATTCGAAGAAGTCAAAGAGCTCTGGAAAGATGCTCTACGGGCCGTTTATAAGAATCATCCTACAGTCAGCATTGGGAAATAAGATTGGGGATGATGAAGGAGAATCCATCAATCCAAACAGAAGGATGACCCAACAGCTGTTTGAGAACTGGAAAAGAAATCCAGCAAAAAATATCAGGATGATGTTTGAATCCAGTGGAAGAACTGGAGATGCAAAGGAATCTGGAATACTCGGTAACATGTCAGTTCTGAAGGAAACTGAAGAGGAAGAAGAAGAAATCACCAAGGAAGAACCCATTGCCTTAATCAGAAAAAACAAGGGTAAAAGAAAAATAAAGGCTCCAATAGCAGAGGAGCCTCAAGGGTCAACTACTGATGTACCTCAAGAGTGTTCTGGCACCGAAACTCTGAAGAACATGAAGAGGAAAAAACATCAGTCTGAGGAAAATGAAGACAGAGCTACCATCTCTCAGCTGCTTAAGAAGGGAAAATGCAGTCCCAAGTCAAAGAAGCCCTTTGTCTCTTTGATTGTAGAGTCTCTACCGATCGTAGAGACCAGACAGGACACCACTCCAAAAAAAGATGCTGCAACAGTTTCTTAGGCTTATCAACCATTCAGAGCTGAAGCTGAAGAAAGTGCTGAGGCTGTGGCTCTGCCTAGGAAGCCAAGAAGAAAAGTGGTCAAGAAGTACATCTTTGTCAATGAAGGAGTGCTAAAAGAAGAAGATAGAAAGATAGCTGCTGAGAAAGGATTACCCGAAGTTGAGAAGGGGCTATCCAAAGTAAGTCAGAAGAAAACAACTCAAGTTGAGGGGGGAGCTGACTGAAGTTCTTACTCTAAAGAATGCTCCAGCTGAGGGGGAGCTATTTGAAATGCAAATGAATGATCAAGTTGAGGGGGAGCCTCATGAAGTCCCTATGTCAGACGAAGCTGCACTTGAGAAAGAACTACCAAGAGATCATCATGAATCTCCCTCAGTCCCTCACGAGATTCTAGCTTCAGAAACTGCAGAAATGGAAAGAAGTGAAGCTATAGAGGATAAGAGAGCAGAAGAACAAAGAAGTCAAGTGGAGGTAATTGATGTAGTGGAATCTTCACAAAAAGACAGAAAATAAGAAGAGGATGATGAAGTTGAGATTATAGCTATGTGTAAGACCCCAACTTTTATGAATAAATATTAATTTTTCTTGAAATATATTTTTGAATATTATGGTGTGGATTTGATATAATGTTATAGTTGTGGGTATTATTTATAAATTTTGCAAAGTAAGCAAGTGGTTATATAATATTCAATTGGTCGGGAAATATTCGTTTTAATAGGGAATATTCGTACGACAACACAATCATTGGTGGACCCCAAAACGGAAGTATTGTCGTAGTTAGAAAATGACAAAATTATCTTTTTATAAAAATAACGGCTAAAGTTTTACCGTTAAACTGTTGAACTACCCGGTGGTAAAAGTACAGTAATAGGCGTGGTTGCATAGTAGCACACTGTATTGATTATTGATGCTTGCGTGAGAAGTCACTCAGTTATACTCAATTATTGCTATAATAATTATTGCATAATATCTCTCATATTATTGATTCAATTATTGTCACAGTATCATCTGCATAATATTTATTATTATTAAATCAATAATTGAGACGACACAATTATTCATATTATTATTTACAATATTGACAATGTCTAGAAAGTTCTGTCGAGGAGAGGTTTGGTCACCTAATTGCGCGCTAATAAGGAGAAATCCTTATCAGAAAGCCCCCTTTTTCCTGGGAATAATCTGGTTGTTAAATATTGTGAGTTATAATATTAATGATGAAAAAGTTCGTATTGATTAAAGATGAAATTGATATTTTATCGTGTTGGGATTATTAGTGTTAATGGAAATGGACATCTATTTCGATAATAATTGATGTCTGGAGGTTATATTGACCAATCGGGTAATTAATCGGATAAATGAGCAATTAATTGCTATTAATTCACATGCTTATAACTATTTGTTTACATGTATGTACTATTGATTCACATGCATGTACTATTAGGGGAGGTGGTGCAAGATTGATAATACTTGTATGACTAAATTAAAAATAGAGGTATAGATGAATGTACTATACCGTAACTATTTTTTTCGCATGTGTGTACTATTGATTCACATAATGTACTATTGATTCACATGATGTACTATTAGGGGAGGTGGTGCAAATTTGATAATACTTGCAGGACTAAATAAAAAATGAAGGAAAAGATGAAGGTATTATACTATAATATTTCATGCCCCAAAACGTGCAATTATCAAAACTATATTTTCCTATAAATAGAAGTTCATTCTTCTTTCATTCTCACTAATTCACTAAGACTCACAAGAGCAATTATAGAGAGAAAGAAGAAGAGAAGTCTGCTACCTCACTATTCCAGTATCCAGTCTTCTTCAGAGGTAAGGGATATTACTTTGTTCAGTATTCATAGGAATAATATTTTCTTCCATACCCTGTAGTATGTGAGTATTATTATTTTGTCTCGTATTCCTGATTATACCGTCATTTTGTTAAAGTATTGCTTCTATACTCCGTGAAATTAATAGAATATCCTTAAAATTTGTGCTTCATCTAGTATCGTTTCACAAGGATATTTTCTACACATTCTTGTTAAATTTTAAGCTTTTCATGCCGGAGTACTGTCCATGAGTCGTATTCATTTTTACGGTACAATTCATAATGTACTATTCATGGGGTACTATTCACGGGGTACTATTCATAAAGTATTATTCACGGGTACTATTAATAAAGTACTATTCACGAGTACTATTCACAAAGGTTTATTCACGGGGTACTATTCACCCGAGGAATTATTCATGACAAAAATTGATTTCTTTGTTGTCCAAATCATTTTTGATACAATATTATTCTTGAATTTTACTCCACAAAACAGTATCATGTTGACAATTTGGACATTATTGAATTCTGGATAAATTAAGTTATAAATCTTAAAAATTTATCTTTTACTTTCTTTTAATTGAATTCTTATATCATTGTCATCATCCTCATGCTTATATTGTGATAAAAGTCATCCGTGGCTTACGTGCATAGATGTACTATTGATTGGTATAATTATGACCGTAATGTTATAAATGATGTGGTAAAAATCCTCATTGACCTGTAGTGCATTGATGGACACTTGTTGGTATGATTATGACCAGGGATTATTCGGTATAATCATGACTATTGATGATTACATGAATATCCTTGGCCCGTAGTGCAGGGATGATTCGATGATGTGGTTTATTTATTAAGCTGAGTCTCAACGATAAAATTGATGATAAACTTTTTAAATCATAGAAAATAGTAGATATCATGCTCTAATTGACTCTTCTAATGGATTGCTTGTTCCGCTGCAGTTAAACTTGATGTTTATTATATTTTATCAGTTTAACACTGCTGAAGACTAATAATAATTTATTCTGCATTATCTTAGTCATAATATTTCTTACCGGGCTAGTTGAACTCACCCTTTGTTTTCATTGTTCTCTTCAGGAAATGAGAATATAGCTGGGACTAGTCGAGGAACGGAGTGACGATCCAGATGTTTGCATTAGTAGTCCTCACTATTAAGTGAAATAGTGTGATAATAATTGTAATGAGGACTTTATTTGAGTTTGGATACTCTCTACGATACATTATCCGTGTTGAAACTCCCAGCTACGTTTTGTCGTACTGTATAAAAGAAGTTTGTATTTAAATTCTGTACCATATATTTGGCGACTCAAGATGGGTGATGTATACCTATTTTGGGGGCGTCACACTGTGGGCTGTGAAGGTTATAGGAGAGCCAACTACAATTAACTGTTCTCCTATCTACCTATGATGCCCTTTCACAGAGCCCAAATTCTTAACTCTTGGGATCACATGTTCTGGACCTTCAAAGCCTATCCAGTAATCTCAGTGCTAGCTCATGGATTCCTAGGCAACCTCAACTTTGCCCGAAAGCTGATCACCAATGACCCTTCTTCAGAAAATGGGCATGAGTTACAAACTATTTCCATCTCTTTCAAGGTTAATCACTATCCACAATCATTTTTCAGCCAATTCTATGAATTACCAAGATGGTTGGAAGTGATTCTTCATCCACTCAATCAATTCCCAGTTACAGAATCCCAACATTCTATAACTGATGAACCAAATATGCCCAACTTTATATTAATCCAATCTCCTATCATCTCTCACTCTACGATTACTGATCCAAATCCAATCGTAGAGTCACCTGCTCAAGACATAGAGTCACCTCCTCCTGAAGCTCAACCCCACACACCAACCACTCCATCAAATATCCCTTCCTCACCCATAAATGAGTATTTCAACCTTGATCTTGCTCTCTACACTAAGCAAGATCAATACACAAGGGCCACTCCTCTAAACAGTCAGCAACTCCTTGAGCTCATATCAGATCTACCAACAAAAATAGAGTTATCTGAAACATCCAAGAAGGTGTCCAAGGACATATAAGAAGACCTTGAAGTTCACTCAGACCTTGTTCACCTAAGGCTGACTCACTTGATCGACGCTGCCAACACTTTCCCAAGCAACCTAAGTTTTGAGCTCACAAAGAAGCTTAGGGAGATCATAAAGGAGATGATTCAGAGTATAAATGAAAGGAATCAAATCCACTTTTAAGCTGCTAAGAAACATAGGGATGCTGTTCTTATTTTACAGAAAACTCAGGAATCCCAGAACAACCTTATGATGGAAAGTCTCACGAGTCTGAGAACCGCAGTAAAAGAATTCCAAGATTTTTCCATGGGTCAAATGAAACAAACAGAAAATGTCTTGGCTATTCTCCAAAAGAGGGAAGCTCGATCTGATTCTTTACTTCAGGAAAACCGTGAAGACCTTGCTCACTCCAAGAATTAGCTCAACAAACTTGTACAAGGCATGACTCGCCTATCTGAAGATATTCGAACCCTTGATGTTAACATAAAGGGGGAGAATAAAGGGAAAAGAAAAAGGCAAGTGCAGAGGCACATTCATCGCTCAGTCGTCAAGGAGCCCTCCCGTAAGACAACCTCACCATTAAACTCCACGACTGGAACAACATCAAATTCTTATGGCTCAACCGCTAAGAAGTCAAGAGCCCAGCTCACAAGGTGCAACTGCTACACACCTACACTTGCTTATTAGAGATCATACGTTCATGAACAGACATGAGAATAATGAACCGCTAAGTCAAAGCGAGATGGAAGATATAGCATGGAGAAACGAAGCCAGCAGGAAAAGGAGAGCCTATGAATATGCCAATCCTCCTAAGTACAAAAGGCAAAAGAAATCGAGATAAGTTGAACTCAATTCCTATTGATGTAACTAAGCTTAACTGTAATATCTGTATTTAGAAACATCAATAAATTCATGCTTATTCTCTAGAAATTTTAGTTGCTCACTGAAACACTAAGTCATATTTACTTTCTTGCAACTGCATCTAGAAATTGATAATCATGACAAAATCCCCTTGGTTATGTCAACATCAAATATGGGGAGATTGTTGGGAGATTGCATACTTCAATTTGATATTGAAAGTAAATATTCATGATTATATGTAAAGTCCTTCAAGGAATATATGTACAAGGACTTAGTGATAGATCAAAATTGTTAGGTTGATCTGAGCTATTAATGTTTATCCTTCTGTAAATGAATGTATAGATGAAAAGATCAAAGCTGTTAGGTTGATCTATATCTTGAAGTGTAATAGATAAGCTTCAACAGAATCGTAGTCTATCTATCTGATCAAGAGATTGCAGAAGCCAAGGAAGAATTATAAAGTATCGAGAATCGTAGTGTGTCTGCCTTAAAGGGTCTCTCCCAGAATCGTAGAGTGGTCCAAATGTCTGCCAAGCCAACTCAAAAATTGTAGTGTGCTCTCAGAAGCGTAGAGTCTGCAAGCCAAGCAAGTGAAGATCGTAGTGTGCCAGTCTTAAGAGAAATCGTAGTGTTCTCGTTTACTAGTATTAGATCAAGCACCAAGGTGGCTAGACACCACGATCAGAATCGTAGAGCATCATCTATCTACATCAGAAGCATCGAGCCGTACCCATTTTGTTTGAAGAATAAATCCCAACAAATGTGGAATGGATTATAGACGTTGAATTCCTCGACAATCCCAATGTCAACAATCATCCTTAGTATACAACAAAGAAGCGTATTGAAGAAGCTAAGGAAAGTATTATGGGTCAGCAGAAAACATCTTTTCAGGTGTTAGGTGAGACAACAGTCTGCTAAGTCAGTGGGCCAGACTGCAAATCAGAAGTTGTGCAAAAAACATCCATCAAAGCTCAGAAATGTCAAATGCATTTAATGCTTCAACGTATGTCTTCAACGGATACATTTCAAAGACCTCATATATGCAGAACATTAGCAGGTGAGAAAACTAAGCAAGTATTAAACAAAAACGCTTAAGAACAATCAACGCTCAACTCTACGTTCTGAAAGAGAAAGCTTGCTCAGCTACTCAGTTCTTTCGAACACGAGCTTAACGGCAACTAAGTAGCACCAATCAAGAACTTATCAACTACTATCAAGTGAAGTAAGAAGTTCTAAGTCAGAAGGACTTGAAGAGTTCTAAGTGAACTGTGAAGTACCAAATTTACTGGACTTGAAGAGTTCAAAAGTGAACTAAAAAGTTCCAAGACTGCTGGTCTTGAAGGAATCTGTGAGATTCAGAAAGTGTAAAGATATCCTTAGTGGATTTCGTACTCGAGGAGTAGAAAAGTGGACTAGGGACTTTAAGTGCTCTGAACCACTTAAAAATACTGTGTCTTTTACATTCTTGCTATAACTGCTATAACTGTCATAACTGCTTATTAACTCACTATATCTTAAAGGGAGATCAAACAAATCTTAATTCCGCTGTGTTTATATTATTATCAAAACTAACAAAGTATTTCGAAAAGAATTTAAAATATCTATTCAACCCCCCTTCTAGATAACTATTGTGCCTCTGGGAACTAATAGTAAAGCTTAACACATGTAATAAGTTAAGATAACATATTGTAATTCCATAGATGATGTTTATAAGTCGAGAACTAATAAGCTATAAAAGTCTTGAATGTGTTTTTCGTAAGAATTGAAATGCTAAGCCTTATGTTTTATACTAGTGAGGATTTCAGAATCGTGTTATGTGGTTAGTATAATCAGATCTAGAGCTAAAAGTTATTAAGTTAAACGAGATGGAAGTTTAACCAATACTGTTAGTTGTAATGTAACTAATTGGTGTGATGATCCTAAATGATGTATGTAGGATATTTGAGGAGCGTGAGTTATAATTGTGTAGCAAGCACAAAAGGAAAGTTCCTTATCTCTAACTTGTTTAGAATTATGCAAGTTTCTTAACTCTACTCATTATTCGAGCAAGTTTTCTAACCTTGGCTTCTTATTATTCAAGCAAGGTTTCCTATGGTATTCAATGCTTATGTTTTGATTAAGCTTTCTATTTCTTCGAAAGCATTACTTCGATGTATGATATTTATTTATTTTCAATCATTGTATCCTATTATGGTTGACGTCACTTTACTAAGATTATATTGTTGTTGATAACAAACCCTTAAGCGACTAGTGAACCTTTATTGATTCAACTAGTCCATAGTTGATGAGCGTTCTAAAGTTCTAAAATTTTTCCAAAGTTGTTCCAAACTAAACTTCTTTTGGTACAAATTCTGATATCAAAGCTGAGATGAACAACCCTAGAATAGGGGATTATATCACGCAATAGTGTTAAAATTTTTGTGCATAATACATTGTACGAAGTGCTGATCCCTTGAGTACGAGATGGATGATCCGTATAGTTTATAAGACTGTTAAAGGTTACAGTAGAGATACTTGTTAACCTAAGAGATAGTTCGTGGTCTTGTGACCCTCAGTTATCTTGATTCTGTTATTGATTCAAAAGTCGAGTTTACATTGAGCTTACAGTTCCTAATTATCATTGATTGATTTCAAAGAAATTTGTATTAATCAGTTATCCATTGATTATTCAAGTGTTTTTATTATTTATTGTTACCTTTGTGGGCAATTGTTTTGCTCACCCTTCCATAAAACACTGCAGCTAAGACTGAGAAGTCTGATGAGCCGTCCACGAGCAAGGGTAAGGGCAAGATGAATAAATAAATGATCTTTAACTTATTTTCTTTTTATAAAGCTTATGTAATGAGACTTGGTAATTATTATGTTTTTATTCTGTAACTGATGTAATAAAGGTTAGATAACCTGAGATTTTATTTATGTAACTCTTTAATGGGATGATGTTTTATTAAGTTTATTATTATCATTTGTTATGGGTAGTTAGATGTGATTGTGTTCGACCGTGAACACAAAATTTGTGGAATTGAAGTACCCAGATTTTGGGGTGTCACATATCTTTTAAATTTTTTATTGATTAAATAATATTACTAAAAACTTGATAATTTAATCAATTAAGCACATCAGAATATGTCTTTTGGAAAACCCCTTGAAGACCTAAAAATAAATATCACTTCTAACAGAATGAATGATAAATAAATAAGTATATAAGAAACAAAAATCAACACACAAAGACATGCAATTCTAAGTGGTTTTCAGAGATTGAATAACTCCTACTCTACTCTTTTACTCCTCGAGTAGGAAATTCATTAAAATTTTAGTCACATACAAGAACACTTTGCCCTCTTCAAGCCCAACAAACTTGGATATTTAGTCACAATGACTAGTACACTTTTGCCCTTTTTAAGCCCATCATAATTGGATATTTAGTCAAAGACATGGACTCTTAGCCCTTAGATGCTCTAATTATTGATGATTGTTGTGAGGTACTGCTAAGTTTGCGTTAAGCTTTTCTTCTCAGGTATTTAGCAACTCAAACTTTTTATTTTAGATAGTTGAGTTCGTTCTTTGACTTTAACATAGTTTTTGGCTTTTTGATCAATGTTCATCATTTTCAAAGTTGAATCCTTGTAGCCCTTTATATTCTGCTGAGAAATCTTTCCGTTGCAAAATGCCCGTTGGTGTATTTAATGCTCAGATGTTCTAGGATACTTGATGTTGACATTTTAATCCTAGGAGATAATTCCTTTTTTCCTTTCTTGTTACATCAGTCTGCTTTCTCACCTAACACCCTTGATGTGTCACTGTCACCAAGTAGCTGGTAGACACATAATCTGATCTTCGATTTTCGCCAAGGTTATTTTGAGAGTGCCTTGGGACCTTCAACTTGCAACACTTCAATGTCAGTCAGTTTGTCATACTTGATTGTTCTACGATTGACTTTTTCGCAACGATTGTTTAGCTGGCTGAGAGGATCATTTGTTCACTATCGATCTGAAGTGACTTTAAGAAGGAGAGAGTTTTGTTTACTCCAAGTAGTTCAACAATCCTCTTGATGTATTTGTTATCTTGTGTTTCCTCTGCGATCTTGGACTTCAAGTAGCAGGGTAACCTTACGATCTTACAACATCCTATCAACTATACAACAATTCAGCTTCTTTTAAGATCAACCTAACATTATTTAATCTTTCTATTAGTCCTTGTATAATTGATCAATTCTTTATAATGACTGTACAAATCATATTAGTACAACTATACATTAAGCTTATTCATCATCAAATTAAAATATACAAACTCTAACACATTGGTAGCACAATAACCCAAAGGTCGCAGGATTGAAACATAGGCTTCATATGCTATATTTTTTGCATATTAGATAAATTCTACTACCATCTATATATATAAACGTTTCTCTTTACAAAAAAAAATATTTTCGTAGTCTCCAATATTTTTAAATTTATTCTTCAATATATATATATATATATATATATATATATATATATATATATATATATATATATATATTATTTTTAAATTTTTTTGTCAAACTAAATAAAATACTAAACAAATCTCTACATCAAAGTAAATATTTACCCATCTTAAATCTTAACAATAGACTAAATATATATAAAGTAACTATGAATATTTATTTAAATATTTATAAATATTCATAGTTACTTTATATAAATATTTAGAGATAAATTTATATGAATATTTATTTATAAATATATATATATATATATATATATATATATATATATATATATATATATATATATATATATATATATATAGTTTAATGTTAAGATTTAAGATGGATAAATATTTAGTTTAATGTTGAGATTTATTTCTTATTTTATTTAGTTTGTAAGAAATTTATAAAAGAATATATATATATATATATATATATATATATATATATATATATATATATATAGATTGTAGTAAATTTATTCAATACACAAAAAATATAGCACACGAAGCTAAAATTTAATGGCAAACCTAAGTTTTGATCCTAGGATCTATAGGTTATTAGGCTATCACGTTACCGTTACGTCAGTCTAATTTATTAATTAGCTACACTGCAGCTAGACCTTGTAGGTCTAGCGGCAGGTAGTATAACACATGGGCAAATGAGGGGTAAATGATTAATTTCTCGTGTCGCTATAAGCCATATTGTTGCCACTAGAGCCTCTAGCGATAGGGGGAAATTCATTTTAATCTGTGCCATCTAATGTTGAGATCAACGGTGTAGATTATGGTTGCTAGAATAGTACTCGTGACAACTGGTTGCCCACAGATAGGGACCCTAATATATATATATATATATATATATATATATATATATATATATATATATATATATATATATATATATATATATATATAGGGAGTGATCCATAGTCAAGCCATCCTCAGTCGTTCATTGCAATGTCTGATGGTTTAGATTAGAATGACTTGATTACTCACTGCATGAACTTTTTGCAGATAATAATAAATCAACCTTGATTTTTCATCTTTTCCCCTCACAAGGATTAAACAAATAGAAAAAAAAATAAATTATTCATAAGAACTTCTCGCGGATAGGTTTTAAACCCCAACATAAAAACTAACAGATGAACTATTGGGCGAGAAAATTTATAAACCCTAACTGCCCAAGAATTACTAAAAGTGAATACCCGATCTTCTTGCTCCTTTGATCAAAATTTCTTCTTGCTCCATTCATCAACTTTTCTTGGTAAGATTTCTACCATGGTTGATAATATATTTAATTTAATTTCTGATACTTCTTCTTCATCATCTGGTATGCGAATTTGTGACGCCCCCAAATTCGGGTCTAGACCACCTAATTTGAGTTGTCAAAATACATACTACAAACACAAAATCTCCTATTTAAAAGTTTTACAATGCTATATATAATACGACAATACTTGTGACCCCCCTATATTCAGGTCTACACTACCCAATTTGAGTCCCAAAAATTAATTATTACAATGCCGTGAACATACGATAGCAGACGTATTTTAAGTTCTCAGTACAATTATTATCATACTATTTTATAATGTATTTATAATTACTACGACTACTAACTCAAACTATCACTTCATTTCCCCTGCTCTCTCCGCTAGACCCTACTATACTCTTATTTCCTGAAAGGAATTATGAAACAAAAAGGTGAACACAAATAGCCCAATACAAAATATCATGACTAAGATAACTAAGCTATTATTAGTCTTCAATAGTGAGAAATCAGATATTTAGAACATATGGTAGATGATATAAATTTTCACAAATAATCATAACAGAATGAGCAATCCATTAGAAGAGTCAAATAGATCATAATGTTTACTATCTTCTCTAATTGAAAAAAATAAGTTCAACATCAAGATTTCATCAACTGTAACACCAATGGTCATGATCATACCAACCAACTTTTACTGATCATAATCATGCCAATCAACAATTAATTCCTCTTTGCACCAAGGCCAAAGAGTACTTTCACCACTTGTCTTTGCTTGTAACACCAAAGGTCATGATTATGTCAATCAACAGTTCCTCTTTGCACTCAAGCCAATGAGAACTTTCACCACGTGTCTTTGTTTGTAACACCAAATGTCATGATTATGCCAATCCACAGTTTCTAGTCATAATCATTTCAATCAACAGTTCCTCTTTGCACTTAGGCTAATGAGAACTTTCACCACGTATCTTTACCACATAGGCTAAAGGCAATCAACAATCATATTGTCTTTGAACCCCGGCCAAAGAAATTCACAACAACTTAGTCTTTTATAATTAGTACAAATAACAATAATATGAATGATAGACAAAAATAATCAGAATAATAAAAATAAGAATAAACATTTGTGATTTTTAATTTGTCTAGAGTCCAATATTGTCCAAATTATCACCATGATATCCAGAAAATTGATTAAGTTCTTGATAAAATATAGAGTTCAAGAAAAAATAAGGTTCGCAGTTTAAATATAACGATTAAAATTTAATAAGAAGATTCAAGTAAGAAGATATTAGATGAAGCACAGACTATTAAGGATATTCAAATCATTTTAGGAATTTTAACCATTTAATAATAGACTGTAGAAACAAATAGTAATTCCTTACAATAAATTTAGGAGTATGAAAAAAAATGATATCCCTTACCTTAGTATTAGACTAGATATTTTCTGTTATATATGCTATTAACCTGAGCAATTCTTTCTCTTTTACTGACTTTAGCAACACTCAGAGTATCCTTACACTAAAAAAATACTCACAATATTGTATTAAAAGATATATTTGTTTTTGGTGTGTTCTTTGTTGCTTCACTGAGCAACCTATTTATTGGAGGTATACTGGCATGCCAAGTTGGAAAAATAATTTACAAGAGGAAAATTGGCACGCCAAATTTGAAAAACAAAAGGTTAAAGAAGAATTTTAATAATTGGGAGTCCGAACAAAATTTGAAAGGAAAAGTTTGCAATATATTGTAATTATTATGGGTCTCATGGAAAATAAGTCAAACATACAACAAACTGTCAATGTCGGGATTTTTATTTGTCCCTTTTTTGTTCTTGTCTTTTGGTGTTCTCATGTTAGGTGAGATTTGTTTGAAAAAACAAGTTGTGAAAAGGTCCGACATGTATATGTCGAGGATTGGACTGTAAGAGTTGTCAGTTGGTATTTTTAAATGGTTGCACCAACTCAACCGAGAAAAGGTTTGCACATTGACTTAGTGATGTGACACTATTTGATTGGTCTGTGAAACCGAGATTCATTAGGGTCCGAGGCTTGATTATGCGGAGGGAAGGTGTTAGGCACCCCCCGACATCCATGTTGCCACGGTGACCACCACTTTTTAATTTAACTATTATCTGAATATGTGTGTGTGTGTGTGTGTGGGTCAATGCGCAATTATCTAGAAGTAGTGTTATGCCTCGTTTGCACCTATATACAAAGGGTTTGAATTTTGTATAAAATTTTAGTTTTAACAAGATATAGCACTGATGTTTTGTAAAAGAGGGTTTTCAAACCCTTGTGCTTAATAGTAATTGAGGCCTTTGATACTTCCATTTTATTATGTGTTCGGCTTAGTTGCTTTTATTTTCGAGATGCAAAGCATCTTCGAGAAAATAAGATAAAAAGAAGTGTCGAATTCCTTGTGGGCATGAGAACCATCTAAGGATATTTAGACACCGCGAATAATTTACAAGCCATGTATACATTGAAAATGTCCATCACGAATCAATTTAGATTCAATGAGATGAATCTGTGATCACATGATTCCTAGACTCACATAATGTAGCAATTACATTATGAAAGTCATAAATGATTATATATATAAAAGTCATAATGATTATATATATATATAAGCTATATATATATATATATATATATATATGAACGATCAGCCACCTCGAAGTAAACTCCAGGCATGACAAAAAATATAAATAAAGCAATAAAAGCGATCAACCGCCACGAAGTAAACTCCAGGCGGGACGAAATGTAAATAAAGCAGTAAAAGGCCACGAAGTAAACTCCGAGCCGAGGCCAGGAATGTGTATATATATATATATATATATATATATATATATATATATATATATATATTTATAAAAGAAATAAATGCTCCGAATATTATATTTAGGCTCAATCGAGATAACTCGATAATATATATATAAGTATTTACATATATATAAAAGCAATAAACCACGGATCGACGGTCCGGGCATACACACACACGCGACTCTCAACATGAATAATAGTGTGTGCAAGAAGTGAAGAAAAGGCTCTAAATAAAGCAAGAAGGCTTACAGTGGACTGCCACAGAAGACTTCAATAGCTTTAAATGGATGAAAACTCAGTTCCCACCGGTAAAAAGTAGCCAAATATAAGCTCACAAGTGTTTGAAATGAGAAAACAGTCAATTTATTGTGTGTACATAGCAAATTGGACAGGGCTTCTTCGCCGTTTTCTTATGCAAAATGGACACCCCAAGCCTTCTATTTATAGAGGGGGGAGCCGCAGGTGTTCCTGCGGTAGCCGTAGATGCACGTGCGGCTGCCCGGGTTGCCCCGGGCTCCACGGGTCTCGCCGTCTTGAAGTAGTGCACGCGTGCAACGTGATGTCCGCTCGAACTTTCAGAACTTCAATCCGATCATCCGATCGAGGTGTATAAGACCATTTTCGGCATGCTGTTGTCGAGAGCTATACAATGACATGTGATTATGTAACGCCCCCAAAATAGGTATACATCACCCATCTTGAGTCACCAAATACATGGTACAAAATTTAAATACAAACTTCTTTTATACAGTACGACAAAACGTAGCTGAGAGTTTCAACACGGATAATGTCTCGTAGAGAGTATCCAAACTCAAATAAAGTCCTCATTACAATTATTATCACACTATTTCACCGAATAGTGAGGACTACTAATGCAAACATCTCGACCATCACTCCGCTTCCCATCACTAGTCCCAGGCTATATTCTCATTTCACAGAGAGAACAATGAAAACAAAGGTTGAGCTCAACTAGCCCGAAGAAGAAATATTATGACTAAGATAATGTAGAATAATTTATCGTTAGCCTTCAACAGTGTTAAACTGATAAAATATAATAAACATCAAGTTTAACTGCAGCGGAACAAGCAATCCATTAGAAGAGTCAAGTAGAGCATGATATCTACTATCTTCTATGATTTAAAAAAGTTTATCATCAATTTTATCGCTGAGACTCAGCATAATAAATAAACCACATCATTGAATCATCCCTGCACTACGGGCCAAGGATATTCATGTAATAATCAATGGTCATGATTATACCGAATAATCCCTGGTCATAATCATACCAATAACTGTCCATCAATGCACTACCGGCCAATGAGGATTTTTACCACATCATTTATAACATTACGATCATGATTATATCGAATAATCCCTGGTCATAATCATACCAATCAATAGTACATCTATGCACGTAAGCCATATATGACTTTTATCACAGTATATGCATAAGGATGATGACAATGATATAAGAATTCAATTAAAAGAAAGCAAAAGATAAATTTTTAAAGATTTATAACTTAATTTATCCAGAATTCAATAATGTCCAAATTTTCAACACGATACTGCTTTGTGGAGTAAAATTCAAGAATAATATTGTATCAAAAATGATTTAGACAACAAAGAAATCAATTTTTGTCATGAATAATTTCCCGGGTGAATAGTACCCGAGTGAATAGTACTCCGTGAATAGTACTTCAGGAATAATACCCCGTAAATAGTACTTTGTGAATAGTACTTGTGAATAGTACTTTATGAATAGTACCCGTGCATAGTACTTTATGAATAATACCTCATGAATAGTACTTTGTGAATAGTACCCCATGAATAGTACTTTATGAATAGTACCGTAAAAATGAATACTAATCATGGACAGTACTCTGGCATGAAAAGCTTAAAATTTAACAAGAATGTGTAGAAAATATCCTTGTCAAACGATACTAGATGAAGCCGCAAATTTCAAGGGTATACTACTAATTTCACTTTAGTATAGAAGCAATACTTTAATGTAATGAGGGTATAATCGAGAATACGAGATCGAAATAATATTACTCACATAGTACAGTATGGAAGAAAATATTATTCCTATGAATATTGAACAAAATAATATCCCTTACCTCAGAAGAAGACTGGATACTGGAATAGTGAGGTAGCAGACTTCTCTTCTACTTTCTCTCTAAAGCTTCTCTCTCTATAGCTTCTCTTTCTATAATTGCTCTTGTGAGTCTCAGTGAATTGGTGAGAACGAAAGAAGAATGAGCTTCTATTTATAGGAAAATATAATTTCGATAATTGCACGTTTTGGGACTCAAAATATTACAGTATAATACCTTCATCTTTTCCTTCATTTTTAATTTAGTCCTACAAGTATGATCAAACTTACACCACCTTCCCTAATAGTACATCTTGTGAATCAATAGTACAATCATGTGAATCAATAGTACAATCATGTGAAAAAAATAATTACAGTATAGTACCTTCATCTATACCTCCATTTTTTATTTAGTCATGCAAGTATTATCAATCCTGCACCACCTCCCCTAATAGTACATGCATGTGAATCAATAGTACATACATGTGAATAAATAGTTATAAGCATGTGAATTAATAGCAATTAATTGATCATTTATCCGATTAAATACCCGATTGGTCAATATAACCTCCAGACATTCATTATTATCGAAATAGATGTCAATTTCCACTAACAGTAATAATCCCAACATAATGGAAATATCAATTTCATTTTTAATCAATACGAACTTATTCATCATTAATATTATAACTCACAATATTTAACAATCAGTTCATTCACAGGAAAAAGGGGGCTTTTCGATAAGGATTTCTCCCTATTGGCGTGCAATTAGGTGACCAAAGTAACCTCTCATTGACAGAACATTCTAGACATTGTCAATATTGTAAATAATAATATGAATAACTTTGTCGTCTCAATTATTGATTTAATAATATAAAATATTATGCAGATGATACTGTGACAATAATTGAATCAATAATATGAAAGATATTATGCAATAATTACTGTAGCAATAATTGAGTATAACTGAGTAACTTCTCACTTAAGCATCAATAATCAATATTGTATGCTACTACGCAACCACGCGTATTACTGTACTTTTACCACCGGATAGTTCAACAGTTTAACGGTAAAACTTTCGCCGTTATTTTTATAAAAAGATAATTCTGTCATTTTCTAACTACGACAATACTTTTGTTGTGGGGTCCACCAATGATTGTGCCTTCATACGAATATTCCCTGTTAAAACGAATATTCCCCGACCAATCGAATATTATATAACCACTTGCTTGCTTTGCAAAATTTATAAATATTACCCACACCTATAACATTATATCAAATCCACACCATAATATTGATAAATATATTTAGAGAAAAATTAATCTTTATTCATAAAAGTTGGGAATCTTACAGATTAGAGGTTGTACGAAGTCAGGAAGATGGAACCATGTCCTGAGTCTTCAAACTTCAAATTCTATCCAGTGTGCTGTCCTGTGTAATAGTCACTCGGGATTGGAGCTATTTGGTTATTGTAGGACATTCCTATGTGTAATGTATATTGAGATGTTGTTGAGATGGCGCGTTGTGGGATTAAGGTGGCAAAATGATGATTTTTCCCCTCACCGGGGTTATCTCCAATTTGAGCTGATTTAGTAGTCATTGGTCAGGGTTATCTCTGAGATTGGACTACTGCAAGTGTTGAATGTCTTCAGGGTTGTCTCTGAGGTGTGCATGTCCTCCCGGGGTTATCTCCGAGTTTGAAACTGAGTGCCTCAGGGCTATCACCAAGTGTTGAAGATGATCACAGGGGTTTGAAACAAGCATATCCGGGGTTATCTTCAGAACTGCAACTGCATGCCTCGGGGTTGTCTCCGATGTTTTAACTGTATCTCCCGGGGTTGTCTCCGGAATTGGAACTGAGGGTCTCGGGGTTGTCTCCGAGATGGAACTTAGGATTTCGGGGTTGTCTCCGGAACTGCAATTGTATTCCTCGGGGTTATCTCCGAGGTTGAAACTGAATCTAGCGGGGTTGTCTCCAGGATTGGAACTAAATATCTCGGGGTTATCTTCGAGATGGCAATGTGAGTATCCCGGGGTTGTCTCCGGGATTGGACTGCTTTGACTTCCAGGGTTATCTCTGGAAGACGATTTTGCCCTCCTACAAGGTTAGTAATAGGAATGCAAAAATTTTCGAGTGTCTACAGATGCCCCTCTTTATCATATTCATAAGTGTAATGATATGGATAGGATAAAGAACATTAGACACTCAAAAACATGAAAAGATATTCATGATGCAATGTACTGCAGCATGATGCAAATGTATGATGTATGTGGTTTGTTAGACTGTTTTCCAATGGGAAGTGATGACTGTTTGGTCCCATGACTTCTGATGGGGACTGGAGCGATCACTGATGACTCTGATGAACTTCTTGGACGTGTGATCCAAAGTCCTCAGGAACTTTCAGGATGTTAATGTTGGGGTTATCGCCACAGTCATTGATCCTTGGTACAAACTTTCCACCATAGATGTTCCTGTCATGTACAAGAGACTCTGGGGGAATAAACATTTGTCTGATGCCGATTGTGTATAAAAAATTTCATCATCGGTCCTTCCTGATGATGATGGCCTTCCTTGGTTTGTACTGCCAGGTCCTTCAAGTGATCTATCAGAGTTACTGCCAACAGTCTGTGTTTGTCAGGGTTGCCTGACCCTCGTTAACATGTGCAACAATGGCTGATGTCATCGGATGTCTTCCAATGCTTCATTGGGTTTAATTGCCAACTGTTGGTGATGTCAAGGCTGTTTGATCTTTGTTGAAATGTACATCAATGGCTGCCGATGTATGAAGTTCCCGCTAGGGAAAGTTCTTTGGAGTTACGACCCCGACTTGACGGCATCAGACCTTTATGAGGCATTGCCGATCGTAGTTTGCAACAATTTTGATCATCGGTATAGTGAACCCTGTGTTTGGGCAAATACTAATGAGTGATGTGTAGACCCGCAGTTTGGTCTTAAGAACCAGGATTTCATGCGTGTCCGCTCAATCGCGTAGCATCTTTTTTCCTAATTTGACTATTTTAACTTGTGAGAACTCCTTTGCAACTCAAATTGGACCGAGCCAGAGGGGTGGGTCCCACCCAGGGGAGCCGCAGGTACACCTGCTGCCAACCGTGGGTGGTTTTAAGGCACCTGTTGCTTTCACAAGTTATTTTCATATTACGCCATACAGGAAATTTGAGAGCTCTTCTTCAGATCTGCTGAGTTCGGGCGTCTTTTTGCAAATTCTGTCATCGTACAAATGTTTCACACTATCATGGTAACGTATGCATGCCTTCTTTTCCAATTTTCGTCCGTTGGAAAATGAATTATCATATGAAATGCATTTAAACACATAGTAGTGAATATGCATGCTTATATGACTTTATAAAAAATATTCAACATAGTAAATGTTAGTATTAAACCATGCTGAATACAATGATGTAAAAAAATTTGACTTTTGAAACAGTCAAATTGATACATTTTTTCTGCTATTTCTTATCCTATTTGAGGACAAATGAGCAAAGGTAATAAAATAAAGCAATCCTGGTAATTAGTCTACTGTCATGGATTAGGACTTTGATATGTTCATGCATTATAGGATGTTTATGACTGTGGTTAGGTATGCTACTGAATGGCCACCTAGTCATGCCTATGTGCATGTGGATAGTCATGTTTACAAAGGAGACTCTGGCAAAATTTTCCAAAAGTCTAGGCATTGTGTGAGAGCCCCTAATCTGGGTCCTAAATTACCATGGATCCGGTACAATCATTCTATCACTAATGTAGAAGATATAAACATAAATTATTTATATAATAACTTTACACACTTTTCCCCAAGGTCGAGTAACCTTCACTTAATACAAAATTCATAACTTATTTGACTTACAATAACATTAATATACAATACTATTACAAATCTAACTGCACACGTATATAAAGCTGGAACTGTCTTCGACCTTTCCTTGTATCTGACGTATTTGTCTTGATCTGCAATGTTTATTATGATATAGCATTGGTGAGCATAAGTTTGCCCAGGAAGTTTAAGTTCAATAATTTAATGATATATCATGATTGAAAGAATCTGAATAATAAGCTAGCTATAATTCAACAATATAGTTGTGAATTAACACGAATAAATTTTTGACTGAACAAGTATTAAACATGAACAAATATATCAGGACCGAATGGTAATGAAGGTGATCAACCTTTCATACCTGACTTATACATGCAATATGTATAGATTACAATTTTACAATGGCAATCAGCAATGCTTATCCATAAGCATATATGAATGAAACAATTCTAAGTATAGTTAAGTAAAACTTGCCTGAACCGTTGATTACCGCTACGCAATTTAATAAGCTTTGTCTGAACCTAATATATAAATAATATCGATTGCTAAGTTAGAATAATATCATCACATTATTTAAAATAACCTAAACACATAACACATAACACTATCAGTCTACAACATACATAAAACTCGGTATCAAGTCAAACTATTGCAGTCTGAGTTGAACCCGACACAATTCTAACATCCCGACGGTCTAGTCGAACTTTTATCGAGTCTAAGTTCAATTAAACTCTGCCTTAACACCTAACAATTATCTTAGATAATTTTCTTATCAGTCAAAATATTTTTCATAAGCTCGTAATAATTTTTAAATAATTATTACTATTTATCATAAATTTTCAATCATTAATATCGTATTAATATGAATTAAATACTACTTAATTCCATTATCATTAATATTTATTTAATATTAAATATTAATAAAATTCATGATATAATATTATAATATATTTATAATATCTCAAGTATTTTGAATACTTTAAAATCATATTTATATGATTTTTAAATGATTAAATTCATTATACGATAAGCTGCTATTAATATTAAAATATTAATATTTTCATGACAACATATCAAAAGTTATATGTTATAACTTAAAATATTTTTATAACACTTAAATCATTTTTATATGATTTATAAATCATAAATTCTAATTTTCCATAATTTATTTAATACATTTAGTAAATAAATTAATTATCATTAATATTAATTAATTAATTAAATTTACCTCAAAATATTAAAAGTCACTAAAAATAACTTAAAATATTTTCTTATACCATAATATAATTTTTCATGATTTTTTATGTATTAAAATCATTTTTAAATAATTTATTTAATATTATAATTAAATAAATTAAATACCATTTATATTCCAAAAATATTAAATATTTATGAAATATACTCAAAATAATTAAAAACTAATTTTCGAGACTTTAAAATAATTTTTAGGAATTTATTTTGTATTTTTAATAATTAAAAATAATTTTTATCTATTTATTAATAAAATAATTTATTTTTCTAATTAAACCTGTCATTAAAAGGGCCTATAGCTGGCAGGCGCCGCTATAGGTGTTCTTGAGCTTAAACCACGAAATCTCGTCGATTATTTAAGGTACATAGTTTGACCACAATTAGATCGTTGTTCTTGTTGCTTTACGAAATTTGAATTTGTTTTCAAGTTGTAGTACTTATGTAATACTACCATAGCATACCAAGTTCATGACCATTATACAACATATCAGCAAGATCTGGGCTCCAGAAATCATTGTCAGAAACTATTCTTCATTTTTGGGTTTTCCAGAAATGAAGATCAGTTCGAGTTAGCTACTTATGTCCTTATATCTTGAATTCTAAGTATACTCAGTATGTTCTAATGGTTCCTACTTGTAGTATAAATGTTAAAGAACAATTATAACACATTATTTTAGTCAAATATCAACAGATCTAAGAGATCATGGCCAGTCAAACCTTGCCAGAAAACTCGCTCATGAAGAATCTGGGTTTTCCAGAAATGGAACCCAGTCAGTTGGTCAACCCTAGTTTGACTGTGATTATTTTTCATTCCGGTTATGATCTAAGTGATATAATGACTTTACTATGTAGTCTACATATCAGACTACAACATGAAAACAAAAACATGGCCAAACAAGCAAATAACAGCAAGAATCATAGCCTTAAAAATTTGTCAGACAAAACTTGGAAATTCTAGGTTTTCCAGAAACAATCTCCCATGGTCGGTCAACCATGTTTGACCACCTATATCTTGAGATCTAGACATGGTATGGATGTGATTCCACTTCTAGTATACTCTCCTCATAGCAAAGAACATTTCTATAACTTTAATTACAACAAACATCTAACACAGAAGAATTTACAGGCCCTGACATTTGCTTGTCAGACGACTCATGAAGGTTCAAAAATAGTTTCTAAAAACTTTAATTTCGAGCATCTAAATAATATGGATCTAAGTTTTAGCATCCCAGATCATCAAATGACACCCTCTAACATAAATTTAACTAATAAATAACAACATTTAAAATCAAATCAAAAGATTTCTAGGTTTAGGGTTTTTATACCTTTCAATCTTGATATTTGATTTCTGACTTTTGATTACTGTTCTTGGCTTGATAAGAGGCTAACATAGCTTAACTTTTCTCTCTCTCTCACTCTAGATTTTCGAAATGGATGAGAGAGAGTGACTTGACAAAAATGAGAAGTAAAGTAAGATTTTCTTTACTTTAAATCTTTGATCTATTTGATTCAATGTATCTAGTTGGCAATTGGTGGCTAATTTTGGACACATGGCTAGGGCTAGGCCTAGGGTGGTTCACCAACTCAAAATCATAGCAAGATTTACAAGCTAACAATTATAGAATGTGACATAAGGGCATTTTAGTCATTTTGCTTCCAATTTTAATCCTAAAATTATCATTTGATACAACCCTTAGGGTTTGACCCTTAGGGTTAAAACCTAAGATTTCCATAATTAACTTTTCTAGGATTTCCAGTTTAGGGTTTTCAAAATATAAAATTAATATTTGAAAATTATAATTAGGATTCTATATTTATATTTAAGATTTCCTAATCATAAATTCAATCTTGCTAATTAAAATTATTATTTCCTAATTAAAATTTTTAATTTAGCAATTAGGGTCATAATTGGTCATTAGGGTTTATAACCCACGAATTAGGGTTTTAAATAGAAAAATAATTTTTTCTAATTTAGAAATTAGGTTTCCTAATTACTTATAACTTGAAAATTAGGATTCATATTTCCTAATTAACATTAAAATTATTAAATTAACAATTAGGTTTTTCCTAATTATAAATTAGGGTTTCTAATCCAGAAATTAAGATTTTCTAAATTAATTAGGATTATCCCTAATTAGGTTATTATTAAAAACGTTTAAACCTTATACTATCATTTGCATTCCCAAATTAGGGTTTCATACACCAAATTAGGGTTTCTAGAACCGGTTTTAGGATTTCTTGTAAATCGTAAGAACTTTCTAACTGAACTTTAATGTTCTTAATATAATACTAGGGTTGGCCACTTATACAGCTTATCTGGTCAACCCTTGACCCTTAACCACATACTTTACACATATAATACCCTATACATAGAACATATTCACTTATATACTTAATCCTGAATAATTCATCAAAAGAAATTTTTAATTCATATAATTCTTTCCCGGAAATCATAAATCTATTCACTTATTTTCTGTCTAGGTTTATTATTTAACCTTAATTCAATATTTTAAAATTTTATAAATATTCAAATTCTCGGGTTGTCACACATTGTGTAGTCATGCATTTTTAACTCTACTGTAGGCGTATGTTAAAGTAATGCATGCATGCATGTAGTCATAAAATGCATTTCAAAAGCTCTAGGTTAGAATTTACCACACCCTTTCTGAGGTAATTTGGAGACCTGTGTCCAGATATTATGGATCCGGATTAGGTAGTAGTTCCATGAGACCACTTGGTGTCTTGGGCAGCGAGGGCTTCAAGTGCCTCAACCCTGTTCAGTCAGACAACCTCGTCGTTTGGCGGAGGCGGTGATCCGTCCTATCCGGGTTGATGTACCAGATGTTGAGGACGAGGAGGAGGATATACCGGCTGCGGCTCCAGCTCCAGCTCCTGCTGTTCATGCTCCTCGCAGGGAGTTTCTATGCATTGTTGTGACGATCCCAGATCTTCTAGGTGATTTGAGTCGCCACCCCTCAGTTTACTTGCAGGAAAACGAGGTAAAAACTGGATCTGAATCTTCACATTTTCTTATTGACGAGGAGCAAGGATTTTGACATTGATTTGCATTTGATGTAGGTTCCCGACTTTACACATCCTCGAGGGAACTAGTTCAACATACACTCCCCGTATCAGGCTCTGCATCCAGATTACCGAGGTATTGTGCATGATTGGGGATTTGGGACGTTCTTTTCAATTCTCCCCCACCGTTGTCCCTGGGGTTATCTCAGGGCATTGTCTGAGCGCTGGTTTCACCAGACTCACTCTCTCCCTTTGTTGGATTGTGAGGTGATGATGATGCCAATGGATTGGCGGTTTATCACCGGTATGGAGTTTGGAGGGCGTCGAGGTGCCATGTCTGTAGAACATTACCCCGACCGTCGCCGATCCTTGCTAGAGTCCTACCGAGTGGCTCAAGGCGGGGCCCGTTCGTATGGGTCCTTTGAGCGTAGATGCTATGAGTGGGCTATTGAGTGAGCCCATGCTCGATAATGTGAGAGCCAGGGATCGCATTCTTCGACGATTGTTCCTGGTTATTATCAGGGGTTGTTTTATAGTAGACAACTCTTCCACGGTGTCATTCACTTTGAACAACGCCACTCGAGAGGTGGACCGTGTTAGAGAGTATGATTGGGGCTACTACACATTTGCCTATTTCCTCAGAGGAATGCGCATGCTTTCGTTGGGCTTGACAAAGGCTTGGCCAGGATTTTACCCGTTTCTGCTGGTGATTATTTCTCTTTTGATTTCCATTATACAAAAGTTAAGAGTGTTTGTTGCGGATGTTTGCCTTTGTGTTGGCAGTTTTGGGCCTATGAGAGGCTTTCATGTTTGCGTTCCATTAGTGTGTTAGGTTTAGATACCTATCCACGAGGATGGCGATGGCATCACTCCATTTTGGCGGAGGTTCTTGTAGCTGAGGGTTTCACCCATTGTCGCTTACAGTTGGAGTTGTTGACAGCTGATGGCATCACTTGGGTTGCCTACTCTGGGGAACATTTGATTATAGACTTTGAGGATGGATACCCGACTGGTGTCGAGCATGTGATATCCACCCGTCGGATTCCTCTCTTCACAGATGGAGGATGGGAGCTCTTTTCAGGAGACCGTGCTATTAGGAGCACCACAGGAGAGATTCGTGTACCGATCTTACCTCCTTCCATGCGTTATGGGCCTATGTTGCAGTCGTCGGTCGATGATATCCCATTGATGGGCATTGACGACTATACTTTGTCAGAGGGTCCGTTTACTCAAGAGGCATTATACCGCTGGTGGTCCCCTCGTACCATTGGAGCCCTGACCCGCGCCACTCAGTTCATGGGGGATATAGTTCTTGGATCCGTGATGATGACAGATTGGATGACCTGTGTCCGATATCCGACTCATTTGACACAGATTGACAGTTTGACCCGAAAGTTGGACCGGTCACATTTTTTCATCCAGCATTTGGGTAGAGATCCTTCAGAGGCGGATACTTTTGATCTTTCTAGCTCGGGGGCTTGCACTTCAGATGACCCATATAGCTTTTCCGGTGCAGATCCTCCCTTGTATAGACTTGACATCCCTCTTGGCGGAGATCCAGTGACTCAGGATGAGTTACATCAGGTGGACAAGATTGATGATGTAGACATTGACACCCTTTGTAAGACCCCGAATTTTACGAAATAAAAGTATTCAATTTTCTGATAATTGTTATTCTATTTAGTAAATGGTTAAATTGATAAAAGGTTAAAGTTAAGGGTGATATTTGAAAATTTTTCAAAGTAAGCAAGTTGATATAAAATATTCGTTGTGTCGGGGGATATTCTTTTTATCAAGGAATATCCGTACGACGACACCATCATTGGTGGACCCCACAACGGAATAACTGTCGGAGTTAGAAAATGACATAATTATCTTTTTATAAAAATAACGGCGAAAGGTTTACCATTAAACTGTTGAACTACCCGGTAGTAAAAGTACAGTAATACGCGTGGTTGCATAGTTGGATACGGTATTGATTATTGATGCTTATGTGAGAAGTCACTCAGTTATACTCAATTATTGCTACATTAATTGCTGCATAATATCTCTCATATTATTGATTCAATTATTATCACAGTATCATCTGCATAATAATAATTATTATTAAATCAATAATTGAGACGACATAGTTATTTATATTATTATTTGCAATATTAATGATGTCTAGAAAGTTCTGTCGAGGAGAGGTTTGGTCACCTAATTGCGCGCCTATAGGGAGAAATCCTTATCGGAAAGCCCCCTCTTTCCTGGGAATGATCTGATTGTTAAATATTGTGAGTTATAATATTAATGATGAATAAGTTTGTATTGATTAAAGATAAAATTGATAGTTCCATTGTGTTGGGATTATTAGTGTTGGTGGAAATTGACATTTATTTCGATAATAATTGATGTCTGGAGGTTATATTGACCAATCGGGTAATTAATCGGATAAATGAGCAATTAATTGCTATTAATTCATATGCTTATAACTATTTGTTCACATGTGTGTACTATTGAGTCACATGCATGTACTATTAGGGGAGGTGGTGCAAGATTGATAATACTTGCATGACTAAATTAAAAATGGAGGTATAGATGAAGGTACTACTATACTGTAATTATTTTTTTCACATGTATAGAACTATTGAGTCACATGATTGTACTATTGATTCACATGATATACTGTTAGGGGAGGTGGTGCAAGTTTGATAATACTTGCAGGACTAAATTAAAAATAAAGAAAAAAATGAAGGTATTATACTGTAATATTTTGAGCCCCAAAATGTGCAATTATCGAAACTATATTTTCCTATAAATAGAAGCTCATTCTTCCTTCATTCTCACCAATTTACTAAGACTCGCAAGAGCAATTATAGAGAGAGAAGCTATAAAGAGAAAGAAGAAGAGAAGTCTGCTACTTCACTATTCCTGTATCCAGTCTTCTTATGAGGTAAGGGGTATTATTTATTTCATATTCTGAAGAGAAATTATTTTTCGTATTCGTATGAATATTATTTTTGTTTTATATTTGTAAAGGGTATTATTTCTTTCGTATTCATGAAGAGAATTATTTTCTTTCAATACTCGTAAGGGTTGTTATTCCATTCTTTATTATTTTGTTGGAATAACCTGTCTACGTGGACTACCGTATGCATGGTGAAATTCTTCTGTTATTCCATTCTTTATTATTATGTTGGAATAACCTGTATACGCGGACTACCGTATGCATGGTGAAATTCTTTTATTATTCCATTCTTTATTATTCTATTGGAATAACCTGTCTATGCTAACTACCGTATGCATGGTGAAATTCTTCTATTATTCCATTCTTTATTATTACATTGGAATAACTTTTGTCTCGCGACTACTGGCATGCATAGTGAAGAATGACCCTTCGTATTCATTCTTTATTAAATTGTGAAAATGATCTGTCTACGTGGATTACCGCATGGCGGGTGAAAATCTATTTGCAGTTTCGTATATTCTATTATACTCGTATGAGATATCATTTTCTTTTGTACTCGTCATGGAATATTGTTTTCTTTTGTATTTTTCTTTTATGAGTAATATTCACAGAGTAATATTCATGAGTTATTATTTACGGGTTACTATTCATCCATTTACTATTCACTCAAATATTATTCACTCGGGTATTCGGGACACTTTTTGTGCTGGAGTACTATTCACGAGTTACTATTCATAGGTTACTATTCACCCGATTATTATTTACTATAATATTACTCACTCGGGTATTTGGGGCACTTTTCATGCTGGGGTACTATTCACGAGGTACTATTCTCGAAGTACTATTCATATGGTACTATTCACGAAGTACTATTCACTCGAAAAATATATTTCTTTTTTGCCCAAATTATTTTTGATACATGAATATTATTCTTGAATTTTACTCCACAAAGCAGTATCATGTTGACAATTTGGATATTTTTAAACTCTGGATAAATTTAAATTCTTTAATATTTATCCTTGATTTCGTTTGATTAATGCTTATATCATTGTCATCATCCTAATGCTTAAATTGTGATGAAAGTCATCTTTGGCTTACGTGCATAAATGGACTGTTGATTGGTATGATTATAACCATGGATCATTCGGTATAATCATGATCGTAATGTTGCAAATGATGTGGTAAAAGTTCTCATTGGCCCGTTGTGCATTGATGGACAGTTTTTGGTATGATCATGACCATGAGTTCTCTTCAAGCAAGGGTGCAAAGATGAATTATTTTATGGCATGATTATGACCGTTGATGAAAACACGATTATCCTTGGCCCGTAGTGCATGGATAATTCATGGTCGTGATACTAATGAATATCCTTGGCCTGTAGTGCATGGATAATTCGGTGATGTGGATTAATTATTGTGCTGAGTCTCAGCGAAAAAATATTGATAATAAACTTTTAATTCGTAGAAGATAGTAGATATCATGCTCTACTTTGACTCTTCTAAAATATAGTTGCATGTCTTTGGCACCAGAGTGCAAGGATGAATCTGTTAATGAATATCTTTGGCCTGTAGTGCAAAGATGAATTTATTAGTATGATTATGAACAGGAACTGTGATTTGGTATAACCATGATCTTTGATGTTTCAGGTAAAGACATGTGATGAAAATTATCTTCGTCCTGTGTGCGAAGAGGAATTTAGAACCACGATTATGATTATGAGTTATTCACATGATTGTGGACAGGAATTGTTGATTGATGTTACAGGGATAAAACATTGTTGGTGGACTTTTAAGATGGAGAAGATAATAGACTTTATGGTCTATTTGACTTTTCTAATGGATTTCTCGTTCCGCTGCAACTATGGTTGAAAAGTTTTATCATATACCATATGTTCTAAATCTCTGATTTATTACTGACGAAGGCTATTGATAATTTAATTATCTTTGTGATAACCCGGGATTTCAAATAATCCAAATTTCACGAATAAATTTTTTCTTATTTAATGTTGACATTTACTGTTAATATTGTACTGTGTATGTATGATACGAGTCTGAAGAATTAGTCAATTTGTGTATTGACTGGGAAATTAGAGTAGAGTTGTGTTTAACAACTTTAGAAATCCTAACCGTAATTTCTGGATAGGGATTCGATAGAAAATATAATTAAAATAATTATATTGATGAGAATGTGTTTGTACTGTATGTTGATAATGATCAATGATTGATCGGATAAGGTTTAAAATTATAAACCCTAATAAGAGATTAGAAACCCTAATCCTAATTAGTAAACTTAATGTGTTTATTAAACTTAAATATGATTAAAAAATCCTAATTATATTTTAGTTATCTTAATTTCTATTTTACAAACCCTAATTGTAATTTAGAAAATTTATTTTTCTAATTAAAACCCTAATTAGAAAACCCTAATCCTAATTAGCAAGCCTAAAGTGATTATTATGTGTTAATATAATTAGGAAACCCTAATTATACTTTAGAAATATTAATTTCTATTTAAAACCCTAATTACATTTTCAAAATTCTTAATTTTCTATTTTTATACCCTAATTAGAAAATTCTAGAATTGGAGTTTGTAAAACCTAAGGGTTAGAACCTTAGGGGTTAAACCCTAACGGTTTGTGCATTTGACTAGTATGCCATTAAATTTATTATACAAAAGGCCAAAATGCCCTTTTTCATTTTTTTATTTGGTAACTTGTAAAATTACGAAGACCTTTATTAGGTGAGCAACTACATTGACCTGTGTGACTTAAAAAACTCAGCAATCAGCCTCCAATTGACATCTAGCATCAGATCTAGCAATATATCTTGATATATAAAAGATTTAGAGAGAGAAAGTCATTAAAAGTTGAGCATTTGTATTCAAACACTCAACATAATTTTTGCTCTCCCAAACCTCCAAAATTCTTAAGTCTTTCAGTCACTTATTAACCTTCTAGATCACCTAGATCAGATTTGAAAAGCAAAGATCAAAGATTTAGCAAAAGAGGTATAAACCCTAGTTCACTTTTGATCTTGTATGCTTGAGCAAAATTTTTGATTTTGTGTTTTTAGAAGTGTTATATAATGTTTTTAGTTGATCTATGTTGATCCATGATGGATCCATAGCATCAAATGGCTTTAAAATGGTGTTTTTCAAAATCTGTCCAAGAACAAAATTTGTGGTCTGACAAGCTAATGTTAGGAGCCACAAATTCTTGTTTGTTTTTGTTTTTTGATGTTTTAAAGTTGTTATGTGTAGCTTCTAATGTTGTCTTTAAGCTGCAAGTGGAATCAGTACCATTTGATGTCTGGATTTGAAGTTATTAACGGTCAAAACCCGTTGACCGAGCATGACCAAGCACAATCTGGGCAACCTAGAAATTTAAAATATCCGTCTGACAAGATTTTTAAGCCTTGATTTGTCAAGTTTTTAGTTTTATGTTGTTGTTGTTGTTGTTGTAGCATACTTGTAAATGGTTATGTGTACTATAGATACATATCTCCGAATCTCTTAAACAACAAGTCAGTTGGACGAAATAGATGGTCAAAGATGCCCATCTGATCACAAAGTCATTTTCTGGAATTTCCAGAAATATGAAGAACACAGATTCGGCGACCTTTACCGAAAATGTCTCACGGAGAATTTATTGTTGTTAGATCGATTTGTTATAGTATATATGTTATATGACATGAGAACTATACGTATGAACCAAGAAATAAACAAACTAATGAACAGAACATGTATATAATCGAGCCTCAATGTAGTACCTTGAAGCTACCTGGGTTTCTGGGTTACCCAGAAAGCCCAGGAGCTATCTGACAATCATTTTGAAGGGCCTGATTTTGCTGTGTTGTTACGTTATGACCCTGTTAATGATTTATAGTTGTAGTATTATATGTGTACTACGATATTGAACCTTAAGTTAGCCTAGAAACGAATTAAACAGAGAATTAGAAGCGGTAAAAACAGACCTCTCGATATCTTTACCGGGCCGTTGTTCTTGAGGCTCAAGAACACCAACAATGACGCTTTAGGTCGCGCTAAAGGTCTTTAATGACGGCTTTTATTATTTTCTAATTTTTTGAATATTAAAATTATTTAAAAATAGAAATAAATTCTAAAATTATTAAAAATGGTTTTAAAAATTATTTTAAATTATGAAAAATAATTTTTGACCAATTGATTATTTTTCTTTAATATTTATAATTATTTAAATATTAAAGGTATTTAATTTATATTTTTAGTGTATTAAATAAATTAGAAGAAAATGATTTAATATTATGAAGAATTATTTTAAATAAGAATAGTGTATTTAAAAATATTTTGAGTTATAAAATACAACTTTTAATATTTTTAGAGAATTTTCATTAATAATTTAATATTAATGATATTAGATTTATTTAATTAATAAATTAAATAAATAAGTTAAAAATGATTTTATTAATTTGTAAATCATTTTAAATGAGAATAAAGTGTTAGAAAATATTTTGAATTATAAAATATAATTTTCAATATTTTTGGAGAATTCTCATTAATAAATTAATAATAATGATATTAGATTTATTTAATTATTATATTAAATAAATGAATTAAAATGATTTTATTGAGTTAAAAATCATTTAAAATGAGAAAAATGTTTTTAAAATGTTTTAAGTTATAATTAATGACTTTTAATATTTTGTTAATAATTTCATTAATATTTAAATATTAATGGTGATGGTTTAAAATGATTTTAATTAATTTAAGAATCATTTAAGTAGAGTATTAATGATTTAAAATATTTTAAGTTATTAATAATAACTTTAATATTTTGACAAGTATGTTATTAATATTTTTATATTATTAAATATTAATAATAATAAGATTATTTGATAATTAAATCATTTAAAAATGATTGAAGTGTTTGAAAAATTATTATAAATTATAATAATTGTTTATAAATTATTAAAAGCTTCCGAAAAATATTATAAACGATGTTTGACTTATCTAAAATAATATTGATGCTTAGAGAACAAGTTTAATTGACAATCAATGTGTTAATTGTCGGATAAGGTGACTAGAACACCAAGAATGGACCGAAGTCCAACCAGACCAAAATAGTTAGACTGGATAAGTGTTACGTGATTATAAATTATTATGCTAATTGTGAGACCGATATTATTGGTTATAGGTCTTTCGAAAGCAGATAAGTATATTGTGTAGCTCTAATCAACGCGGAAGGCAAGTTTCCTAACTCAACCTTGAGTTAATATTGTTCAATTATTATAGTGGTTAGTTATTGTTGATTATACCACGTCCAATAATTTATTGTTGATTATTCGCAATTAGTGCATGTTTAATAATTTAAATTGAATTATTGATTCAAAAAATATACAATTGTAGAATAACTGTTGTTGGATATTCATATTCGTAGAAGATAGAATTGATAGTACATATAATTCCTGTTTATTGTCAAATTATGTTGAGAAATGTCTTATCTAATTATTCTGGCTAGACGAACATTTGTTAAAACCTGATAAATTCGAGAAGAGAATTCAATTGTTATTGATAGATCGATGCCAATTATTTCGGCTAGATCGATAAGTAAATAGAAATTGAAATCATTGAATTTCGTTGTTAAATCAAATCTTGATTAAGACCGGGAGAAACAACCTTTTATATAAAGGAACATTTTTAAGTCGATATTCGACCATTCTTGTGCATGACCTAAGTATTATGCATAATATAGGGTACAAGGAGTTGGTGGCTCTAAGTACTTGCGGAGGGTATGATTTAATCTTTATGGTTATCTCATACTCCTGCGTATGTATCAAAGTAAATCTTTGATAGATGCCCGAAAAAGAAGTTCTAGATCTAGTGTGATCACTCAACATAAATCGGAAAACATTCCACTTTGTAATTGCGTAGAATTGATTCTTGATTATTCATTAGAATATCGCAGAAACTTTGAATGCATTGTACTATTTCATTATCAAATTATTGCATTGTCTAGAATACGAGAAGACTTGTTATTGATTAACGATTTGTTCAATTTATTTCAAAGTTCTCCAACTTTGGTTTCATTCTATCAAAATAAATAGTCATTACTTATTGATTCAGTATACATTTATTGTATGTCTTAATTTGCGGGGCAAACTTGTTGCTCACCCTTGCTAAATAAAAATTTTCAGTTAGGGACAAAGTTGCAGAAGTTGCTACGAAGAAGAACAAAGGAAAAGGTATAGTGATAAATTAGTTATGATGAATAATATTATTATTATTATGTTTTATTGTATTGTAAACCCTTTTTGTATATCTAAGGGGTATTTCTGTAATGTTAAGGTTAGTGAACCTGGGACTTATGTATTAACAACATATGTTAATGAGTTATGTATTCCTATTTATAATTTGAATGGGTAGTTAGATGCTATTATATTGTGGATCGTGAACACCAAACTCGGGGGTCAGGTAACCCGGATTTGGGGGTGTCACAGGTTGGTATCAAAGCTGTAGTGACCAACGTGTCACAAGTTGGTAGAAGAGCTGTAGGTTATAAACCTTAAGTGGGGTGGGGGAAAACCCTAGGATTATAACCATACGCGAGATAGAGAAAACTCATTTAGAGTTCTAAGTGAGGGATTACCAAAGTGAATCAATAGTGAGATAAGTGTACACATAGTGTGAGAAGTTTGTACTGGTGGAGTACTAATCAAGTTGTTTAAACTGATTGTAGGATGTCTAGAGAAGATCAAATGAGTGCGGAGATTCCAATGGTACAGTCGCACTGCTGCCCGATGAGCAGAGGTGCCAAAGACAGAGTGAATCAGTGGAAGAAGTAGGAAAAGAGGAACCCATGGTTAATCTCAGGAGTGATCATGATGATTATCCCGAGATGTATGTAAGTGGTGATGAAGAGGCAGAGTCTGAGCAAGCTAAGGTGGAGAAAAAGAATAAGATCAAAGTTGGAGAACAAGATCAACTATCGGTAGAAGTTCAAGAACTCCAGAGTAAGGTATTTCTCTTGGAGGAGTTGTGGAAGATGGAGCGAGCGTTACGCGAAATGACTGAAGAACGAAATGAGCTCAAGGCACAGGTGGAAAGGATGAAGACTGAAGGTGGTGGATCGTCGGAAGGAACAATCAAGCAGCAGAAAGACAAGAAAAAGAGGAAGAGGGACAACGACAACCCTAATTCTGAAAAGTCAAACCCGAAGAAGAAGCAAGCTTGTAGCAAGTGTGGAAAGACTCACGCGGGAGAGTGCATAATGTGGAAGAACGTGTGCTTCAACTGCAAGAAAGAAGGACATATTTCTCTACATTGTCCTAAGCCAAATATGAGGAAGTGTTTCTCATGTGCGAGAACGGGTCACGGATTCAACAAGTGTCCCAACAAGAAGAAGACTGGTGAAAGGAGGGGATTATGATTCACGGAATCACGGATTGAGCGTTAGTATCTTTTGGTAAAAGATTATGATATTAAAAGTTGTAATATCGAGAATGATATGTAAGCATATGTAAATATATATGTTTTTATGAATGAAATCTTTATTTTCTAAATGAATATAAGATTAAGATTAATTTGTGTGTTCTTAAAACTCATACTTATGGTAAGTTAATGACTCATAATTAGAAGAAATGTTTTGAACCCCTCAGTGAATGGACGCCAAAGATCTGACTAGGATAAGTTCATACACTCATATAATTGTGGCAAGTTCCTGAACTCATAAGTGTGGTAAGTTTGACGAACTGGTAATAAATATGTGTAAATGGAGAATTACAACTTTTTGTGTAAAGTTGTGTCGTTAATCCTGATATGATCTAAAAAGGGATAGTAATATGTGAAGTACTAAATGTACTATGTGTTATTTCAATAAATATACGATTATGTGAGAAATATATGTTGTATTCTTATTGTGTTAAGAATTTGTGTAAAGAAAGAGAATTAATATAAGATTTTTATTTAAATCAGATCATGCTGCCTAGACGAAAAAATCAAAACCAACGAGAAGAACAGTCAGTGAATAACGAAGGAGGTCAAGCTGACCCGATGAAAAACTTTGCAGATATGATAGCCGAAGCTATGGAAAATAGGGCTCCAGTAAGAGAAAGAATGAGGAATCAGCCAACCGACATATTGGCTAATTTTAAAGACTTTAAAGCGGTAGGACCGCCTGAATTCAAAGGAACCACAGATCCGATTGAAGCCCAAACTTGGGTGAAAGAGATTAAGAAAGCATTCGTCATTGCACGAGTGGCAGAAGAGCAAAAGACAACTTTTGCGACATACTTAATGAAGGGAGAAGCTAATTACTGGTGGGAGACGAACCAAGCGAGAGCTGGTACAGCCATAGTGGCTTGGACAAGATTCAAGGAACTATTCTTTGAGAATTACTTTTCAACGAGTATGCAAGCTCGAATGGAAGTCAAGTTTCTAGAACTAAAGCAGGAAAATATGTCTGTTTCTGAATACGCTGCCAAATTCAACAAGTTGGCAAGATTTGCACCTCATCAGGTGGACACAGAGGCGAGAAAGGCGAGAAGATTCGAGAACAGATTGAAGCCAAGAATATTCAACAAGGTAGCAGTATTACAGATCAATACTTTCGCAACTTTGATGGAGAAGGCGTTAATTGCTGAAGGAGGGAGCGAAGCTGCATCTCGATTTCATCAGGAGAAGAAGAAGAAGACAAATGATGGTGGAAGTAGTGGTGGTAGTAATCCGAATAAGAGGAAATGGAGTGAGAATACCCAATCGGGTAATAAAACAGAAGATAATAGGAAAGGAAGGGAGCCATGTTCGAATTATGGGAAGAATCATGCTGGAGTTTGCCTGAAGAAGAAGGGAGTTTACTATAATTGCGGGCAAGATGGGCACATGTCACCCAATTGCCCCCATCCGAAGAGATACAAGGTTGTTTTGCGTGCGGATCGATTGATCATATGGTTCGGAACTGTCCGAAGAGAAATACGGAGAAGGAAAGTGGTAACAAGGGACCCGGTGGCGGAACCTTGGCAACTCGAGGACCTGCACAGCCAGGAAGACCAACCGCCCGTACATTCAACATAACGGTGCAGGATACAGTGGCTACTCAGGAGGTGGCAGCAGGTAACGATTTCGCTTAATACTTAGATTATGCGAGTAATTATGAGTCAAATATTACTGTGAATTGTTTTCTTTTATAGTTCCAAGTCATATGTTAGAATATGAAACACAAATTAATATTGTGTTGATAAAAATGAATTGATGATACAACTTTAAAAGATTGTAGAGAATATAAAAGCGGTGATTCCGAGGACGAAATCCTTTTAAGGAGGGGTGATTGTGATAACCTGAGATTTCAAATAATCCAAATTTCACGAATAATTTTTTTTATTTAATGTTGACATTTACTGTTGATATTGTACTGTGTATCTATGATACGAGTCTGGAGAATTAGTCAATTTGTGTATTGACTGGGAAATTAGAGTAGAGTTGTGCTTAACAGCTTTAGAAACCCTAACCCTAATTTCTGGATAGGGATTCGGTAGAAAATATAATTATATTGATGAGAATGTGTTTGTACTGTATGTTGATAATGATCAATGATTGATCGGATAAGGTTTAAAATTATAAACCCTAATAAGAGATTAGAAACCCTAATCTCAGGATTAAAAACCCTAACGTACCGTTAGAAACCCTAATCGAAAGTTGAGAAACCCTAATTTTAAATTCGGGAATCCTAAAACCCTAATTAGGAAACCCTAATCCTAATTAGTAAACTTAATGTGTTTATTAAACTTAAATATGATTAGAAAACCCTAATTATACTTTAGAAATATTAATTTCTATTTAAAACCCTAATTACATTTTCAAAATTCTTAATTTTCTATTTTTAAACCCTAATTAGAAAATTCTAGAATTGGAGTTTGTAAAACCTAAGAGTTAGAACCTTAGGGTTAAACCCTAAGAGTTAAACCCTAAGGGTTTCTGCATTTCACTAGTATGCCATTAAATTTATTGTACAAAAGACCAAAATGCCCTTTTTAATTTTTTTATTTGGTAACTTGTAAAATTACCAAGACTGTGAGACCCCGAATTTTATGAAATAAAAGTATTCAATTTTTTTATTTTGGTAAATGGTTAAATTGATAAAAGTTTAAAGTTAAGGGTAATATGTGATTATTTTTTTTTTGCAAAGTAAGCAAGTTGATATATAATATTCGTTGTGTTGGGGAATATTCGATTAGTCGGGGAATATTCTCTTTGTCGGGGAATATCCGTACGACGACACAATCATTGGTGGACCCCACAACGAAATTATTGTCGAATTGAGAAAACGATAAAAATATATTTATGAAAATAACGGCGGAAGTTTTACTGATTAACTCGTTGAAACACCCGTGTTAAAGTACGATGAATACGTGGTTGCATAGTAGCACACGGTATTGATTATTGATGCTTACGTGAGAAGTCACTCAGTCTTGTTTTATTAGTATTATTAATGTAATAAAACAGAAAATCTTTTTATATAAAACAAAATACTTTTATAAAGTTATTTGTTTTATTAGACAATAATTAGAATATATTATATTTTATTATGCATAGTGTTTGCATAGTGCTTGTATAGTAAAATCTTTTTATATAAAACATAATACTTTTATAAAGTTATTTGTTTTATTAGACAATAATTAGAATATATTATATTTTATTATGCATAGTGTAAAACCCCAACTTTTTGAATAAAGATGAATTTTCTATAAATATTATTTTTGAATATTATGGAGTGAAATTGATATAATGTTATAGTTGTGCATAATAATTATAAATGTTGCAAAGTACGCAAGTTGATATATAATATTCGATTGGTCGGGGAATATTCATTTTAACAGGGAATATTCGTACAACGACACAATCATTGGTGGACCCCACAACGGAATTATTGTCGGATTGAGAAAATGACAAAAATACTTTATGAAAATAACGTAGGAAGTTTTACCGTTAAGCTGTTGAAACACCCAAAGTTAAAAGTACAAGATGTCGCATGGTTGCATAAGAGCAGCACGGTATTAATTATTGATGATGCTTACGTGATAAATCACTCGATTTTGTTGGTATTATTATTGTAATAATACAAAATCTTTTTATATAAAATGAATACTTTTATAAAGTTATTCTATAAATAGAATATATTATATTCTATTATGCATAATGTCTGCATAGTGTTTTTGCATAGTAAAATCTTTTTATATAAAATGAATACTTTTATAAAGTTATCTTTTATTAGACAATAATTAGAATATATTATATTTTATTATGCATAGTGTTTGCATAGTTACTCGCATAGTGTTTGCATAGTAAAATCTTTTATAAAGTTATTCATTTTATTAGATTATAAATAGAATATATTATATTTTATTTAAAAGATTTTGCTTTAAATATGGATGAGTCATTAAAGTAAATCAATCTGGACCGTTCATGACTTAGTTACTATGCAGTCCATTTTTCTATAAATAGAAGCTCATTCCTTTATTATTTTCTTACGAATTCACTAAAACTCTAGAGAGATAAACTATAGAGAGAAAGAAGAAAGTATTCTGCTACTTCACTACTTATATATCCAGTACTCTTCTTCTTAAGGTAGGCAATATTATTTGTTGTACTGTAAGGGGTGTTATTCTTTTTTGTATTCATGAAGAGAACTTATGTTATTTCATTCTTTATTATTCTGTTGGAATAACTCATGATACGCTGAGCTACCCTATACTTGGTGACATTATTCTATTATTCTGCTTTATTATTACATTGGAATATCTTGTCATGCGTTTTACGGCGGGACTTTGATTCCGTCTTTTCTTTATTATTACATTGGAATATCTTGTTCTAATGCGTTTCTGTACGGACTGATTCCGCCTCTTTATTATTCTCGTTGAATATCCTCATGCATGCGTTTTACTGTGGGACTGATTCCGCCTTTATTATTCTCGTTAATATATATCATATGCATGCGTTTCTGCCGGACTGGTTTCGCCTTTTATTATTATTACATTGTAATATCATCGTATGTATGCTTTTCACGCCGGACTGATTCCGCCCTTATTAGTATTACATTGGAATAACTTTATACATGCGGTCCGCATACATGGTGATTTCTGTTGTTATTCCATTCTTTATTATTCTATTGTAACATCCCGCTTGGTGCGTAATTTACTTTGACACGGTTCCGTTATTTAGTATTCATTAGAATAACTTTTGTCTATCTGCACTGCATGCATGATGATTTCTTTTGTTATTCCATTCTTTATTATACTCACTTGGTTAAAGTTTTGACTTCTATACTCCATGAAATTAGTGGAATATCCTTGATATTTGCTCTTCATCCAGTATCTTTTCATGGAAATATTCTTCCGAGCATTCTTGAATTTTACTCTACAAAGCGAAGATCATGTTGACAATTTGGACATTATTAGTTCTGGATAAATTAATTCTTGAACTTGTTTTATTGAATTCTTATATCATCGTCATCATCCTCATGTTTATATTTTTTTGAAAGTCATCATCCATGGCTGTAGTGCATAGATGGACATGGTATGATTATGACTGTGGATTATTCGGTGTAATCATGGCCGTAATGTTACAAATAATGTGGTAAAAGTCCTCATTGGCGTAGTAGTTCATTAATGGACGAGTTGTTGGCATGATCATGACCATTAATGAATACACAAATATTCTTAGCCCGTAGTGCATGGATAATTGTGGTCGTGATACTAAAGAATATCCTCGGTCAGTAGTAGTGCGGGGTGATTCGATGATGTGAATTATTTATTAAGTCGAGTCTCGAATGATAAAAGTCATAAAAACCTTTTAAATCATAGAAGATAGTAGATTTTATTCTCTACTGACTCTTCTAATGGATTGCTTGTTCATTGCAGCTAAACTTGATGTTTGTTATATTTTATCGGTTTAACACTGTTAAAGGCTAATGATAATTTATTCTGCATTATCTTAGTCATAATATTTCTTGCTGGGCTAGTTGAGCTCACCCTTTCTTTCAATGTTCTCTTCAAGAAATGAGAACGTAGCTGGGACGAGTCGGGGAACGGAGTGATGGTCCGGATGATAGTATTAGCTAGTAGTCCTCCCGATTCTGTTAAATAGTGTGAAAATAAATGTAATGAGGACTTATTCTGAGAGTGGATATTGTCTAGAAGATAGTATTTGTATTAAAACTCACAGCTCTCTTGTTGTATATTAAAGATTATATTTGTATTCTGTACCATGTATTTGGCGACTCAGAATAGGTGATGTATACCTATTTTGGGGGCATCTCACATAGTGTTTGCATAGTGTTTGCATAGTAAAATCTTTTTATATAAAACAGAATACTTTTATAAAGTTATTCTATAAATAGAATATATTATATTTTATTATGCATAGTGTTGTATAGTACCTGCATAGTGTTTTGCATAGTAAAATCTTTTTATATAAAACATAATACTTTTATAAAGTTATTCGTTTTATTAGATTATAAATAGAATATATTATATTTTATTTAAAATATTTTGATTTAAATATGGACCGTCCGATTAAAGTAAATCAATCTGGACCGTTCATGAATTAGTTACTATGCAGTCCATTCTTCTATAAATAGAAGCTCATTCCTTCATTATTTCTTACAATTCAATTGAAACTCTAGAAAGAAAACTATAGAGAGTTCTTCTTCTATAATCTTGAGCGTATTTCTTTAGAGTTTAAGAAAGCTTTGAGCGTAGTGCAAGTTTTCTTCAAGTATATTCCTGCCTTACCAGTCGGAATACTTTTCGTTTTAAGGTAGGGGATATTATTTGTTGTACTCGTAAGGGGTATTATTTCTTTTGTGTTCATGAAGAGAACTTTTGTTATTCCATACTTTATTATTCTATTGAATAACACTTTTATACTGCTGCTACCTTATACTTGGTGAAATTCTTACATTATTCCATTTTTATTATTCTGTTGGAACATCCTCACATGCATGCGTTTACACCGGACTGATTCCATCTTTATTACTCTATTGGAATATCTTATGCATGCGTTTTACGGCGACCGGTTTCGCCTCTTTATTATTCATTGGAACATCCTCGCTTGGTGCGAATTTACCGACCGGTTCCATTATTTATTATTCTATTGGAAATAACATATACATGCGATAGTATCGCATCGCATGCATGGTGAATCCTCCTGTTATTCCATTCTTTATTATTCTGTTGGAATAACATGTCTATGTGGATTACCACATGCATGGTGAATGATCCTTTGTATTCATTCCTTATTAAATTATGGAAATGATCTGTCTAAGTGGATTACCGTATGGCGGCGAAAATCCATTTGCAGTTTCATATATTCTATTATACTCAGTTGGTTAAAGTTTTGGCTTCTATACTCCATGAAATTAGTGGAATATCCTTGATATTTGCGCTTCATCCAATATCTTTTCATGGAAATATTCTTCTGAGCATTCTTGAATTTTACTCTACAAAGAAGTATCATGTTGACAATTTGGACATTATTGGTTCCTGGATAAATTAATTCTTGAACTTGTTTTATTGAATTATTATGTCATTGTCATCATCCTCATGTTTATATTATGTTGAAAGTCATCTCGTGGCACCTGTAGTGCATAGATGGACTTGGTATGATTATGACCGAGGATTATTCGGTATAATCATGGTATAATGTTACAAATGATGTGGAAAAAGTCCTCATTGGCCCGTAGTGCATTGATGGACAGTTTTTGGTATGATTATGGCTATGGATTCTCTTCGGCCAAGGGTGTAAAGATGAATTGTTTTATGGCATGATCAGGACCATAGATGAAAACACGATAATCTTTGGCCCGTAGTGCATGGATAATTCGTGGTCGTGATACTAATGAATATCCTTGGCCGTAGTGCAGGGGTGATTCGATGATGTGGATTAATTATTGAGCTAAGTCTCAGCGATGAAATATTAATTCATGGATGTGATAATAATGAATATCTTTGGCCGTAATGCATGGATAATTCATGGATGTGATACTAACGAATATCCTTGGCCGTAGTGCATGGATAATTCGATGATGTGGATTATTTATTAAGTTGAGTCTCAGCGATAAAATATTGGTTATACACTTTTAATTCGTAGAAGATAGTAGATATCATGCTCTACTTGACTCTTCTAAAATACAGTTGTATGTCTTTGGCATGTCGTGCAAAAGATGAATTGTTAATGAATATCTTTGGTAGTCTCTTTAAAGATGAATTTATTAAATAGGATTATGAGCGAGGAATTACGATTTGGTATAACCATGATTTTGATGTTTCGTGAAGATAGGTGATGAAAATTATCTTAAATCCCAGTTACGAAGAGGAATTTAGAACCACAGTTATGATTATAAGTTATTCATATGATTGTGGACAGGAACTCTTGATTTATTTTACATGGATAAAACATTATTGGTGGACTTTTAACCTTGAGAAGATAATAGACCTTATGGTCTATTTGACTTTTATAATGGATTGCTCGTTCCGCTGCAACTATGGTTGAAAAGTTTTATCATCTACCATATGTTCTAAATCTCTGATTTATTATTGATGAAAGCTATTGATAATTTAATTATCTTTAGTCATGATATTCTTTACGGGGCTAGTTGTGCTCACCCTTTACGCTTCACAATTCTTTTCGTGTAATAAGAGTGTTCTTAGTAAGAGTGTTCTTGGGTCGAGCCGGGGATAACGGGGGAATAGAACAGTGGTCTCTAGCTATGGAGGTTCTCCCTAAACAGTATAGAAAAGTGTGTTGTATTCTATACAACATTTAGTAGTTATATTTGGTGAATCAAATAGGGTGAGGCGAACCCAACTTTGGAAGTGTGTTTTGCCACTATCATACAAGATGTCTAATGACATACAACCTCGTGTTATCATAAGACAGGGTTGTGTGCATCCACTTACTGAGTATATCTACGGGCACTACCTAGATGATCTTGGAGTTTATTTGAAATATAATATTCACTTGGAAATAGTAGAGATAATTATATGTCAAGAGAAGACTCACCATTGAAAAAAAGATGATAGTAATCTTCTCGTTTTTCTTTTGGGTCTATTGGGTCAACCAAGGATAATTCTGTGGCCATATGATATCTATTATAACCTAGACGCATGGCCTCCCATGTACGAAGGTTTCCTTGAGCACTTCCCAAAAATTTTAATTTCTAAAACAGTTTTTGACTATACTTTTATGTAAAGTACCATTGTAAGGTTTTGGTCGAGGCACCATGAGAGTTACATACATTTGTATTAAAACTCACAATTAACTATGGTCGTATTCTATACGACAGCTCAACAGTTGTATAAATAAAGTTGTATTTGAATTTTGTAACATGTATCTGGCGACTCAGAATGGGTGATGTATAGCTAATTTTGGGGGCGTCACATTTGGTATCAGAGCTTAGGGATATGGTCGCTAGCGGAGATAAGAGTCTAGAACTAGGAGGGGAGAGACTAGTTATATACTTCGCTAGTGTGTGACTTACCTAAGCTGAAATTGTTTACTTGATAAGTTGACAAATTGTGATATGTCAATTAACATTTGTTTTGAAGATATATTCTAGAATGATATCTGAAATACAAGAGATGAGCAATTGAAAAATCATGATACAGAGGATATAACCGGGAAGGTACAATCTGAAAAGAAAGCAAGGTATTCTCATATCTTCGAATATCAGGTATGCACGTAAATTTTGAGGGCGAAATTTTATAAGGAGGGGTGATTGTGAGACCCCGAATTTTATGAAATATAAAAGAATTCAATTTTTCTATTTTGGTAAATGGTTAAATTGATAAAAGTTTAAAGTTAAGGGTAATATGTGATTTTTTTTTGCAAAGTAAGCAAGTTGATATAGAATATTCGTTGTGTTGGGGAATATTCGATTAGTCGGAGAATATTCTTTTTGTCAGGGAATATCCGTACGACGACACAATCATTGGTGGACCCACAATAGAATTATTGTCGGATTGAGAAAACGACAAAAATATATTTATGAAAATAACGGCGGAAGTTTTACCGTTAACTGTTGAAACACGCGGTGTTAAAAGTATAAGTAATGTCTGCGTGGTTGCATAGTAGCACGGTATTGATTATTGATGCTTCGTGAGAAGTCACTCGACTTTGTTTTATTAGTATTATTAATGTAATAAAATGAAAATCTTTTATATAAAAAATGAATACTTTTATAAAGTTATTTATTTTATTAGACAATAATTAGAATATATTATATTTTATTATGCATAGTATTTGCATAAGTGCTTGCATAGTGTTTGCATAGTAAAATCTTTTTATATAAAACAGAATACTTTTATAAATTTATTTGTTTTATTAGACAATAATTAGAATATATTATATTTTATTATGCATAGTATTTGCATAGTGCTTGCATAGTGTTTGCATAGTAAAATCTTTTATATAAAAATGTAATACTTTTATAAAGTTATTCTATAAATAGAATATATTATATTTTATTATGCGTAGTATTGCATAGTACTGCGTAGTATTTTGCATAGTAAAATCTTTTTATATAAAACATAATACTTTTATAAAGTTATTCGTTTTATTAGATTATAAATAGAATATATTATATTTTATTTAAAATATTTTGCTTTAAATATGGATAGTCCGATTAAAGTAAATCAATCTGGACCGCTTCATGAATTAATTACTTATCACAGTCCATTCTTACATAAATAAAAGCTCTTTCCTTCATTATTTCTTACGAATTCAATTTGAAACTCTGAGAGAGAAACTATAGAGAGAGTTCTTCTTCTATAATCTTGAGCGTATTTCTTTAGAGTTTAAGAAAGCTTTGAGCGTAGTGCAAGTTTTCTTCAAGTATATTACCGCCCTACCAGTCGGAATACTTTTCTTTTTAAGGTAGGGGATATTATTTGTTGTACTCATAAGGGATATTATTTGTTGTACTCATAAGGGGTATTATTTCTTTTGTGTTCATGAAGAGAACTTCTGTTATTTTATTCTTTATTATTCTGTTGGAATAACTTGTATCTGCCATGCCGACCTATACTTGGTGAAATTCTTACATTATTCCATTTTTATTATTACATTTGGAACATCCTGTCACATGCATTTCTACGCCGGACTGGTTTCGTCTTTTTATTACTATCCTGTGTATGCGTTTCTGTGGGACACGGAATTCCGTCTTTATTCTTACATTTGGAATATCTTGTCCGTCAAAATGCGTTTTCTGTGGGACTGGGTTCCGTCTTTATTATTTTGTTGGAAAATCCTATCGGTGCAAATTTCGTCTGACCTGGTTCCATTATTTATTATTCTATTGGAAATAACCTATCTATGCAGCCTATCGCACGCATGGTGAATCCTCCTGTTATTCCATTCTTTATTATTTTGTTGAAATAACATGTCTATGTGGATTACCACATGCATGGTGAATGATCCTTTGTATTCATTCCTTATTAAATTGTGGAAATGATCATGCTCTAAGTGGATTACTGCATGGCGATGAAAATCCATTTGCGCTTTCATATATTCTATTATACTCGGTTGGTTAAAGTTTTGGCTTCTATACTCCATGAAATTAGTGGAATATCCTTGATATTTGCGCTTCATCCAAGATCTTTTCATGGAAATATTCTTTTGAGCATTCTTGAATTTTACTCTCTGAAGAAGTATCATGTTGACAATTTGGACATTATTGGTTCTGGATAAATTAATTCTTGAACTTGTTTTATTGAATTATTATGTCATTGTCATCATCCTCATGTTTATATTATGTTGAAAGTCATCTGTGGCTGTGGTGCATAGATGGACTTGGTATGATTATGACCGAGGATTATTCGGTATAATCATGGCCGTAATGTTATAAATGATGTGGAAAAAGTCCTCATTGGCCCGTAGTGCATTGATGGACAATTTTTGGTATGATTATGGCTATGGATTCTCTTCGGCCAAGGGTGTAAAGATGAATTGTTTTATGGCATGATCAGGACCATTGATGAAAACACGATTATCTTTGGCCCGTAGTGCATGGATAATTCGTGGTCGTGATACTAATGAATATCCTTGGCCGTAGTGCAGGGGTGATTCGATGATGTGGATTAATTATTAAGCTGAGTCTCAGAGATGAAATATTAATTCATGGATGTGATAATAATGAATAACTTTGGCCGTAGTGCATAGATAATTCATGGATGTGATACTAACGAATATCCTTGGTCGTAGTGCATGGATAATTCGATGATGTGGATTATTTATTAAGCTGAGTCTTAGCGATAAAATATTGGTTATACACTTTTAATTCGTAGAAGATAGTAGATATCATGCTCTACTTGACTCTTCTAAAATACAGTTGTATGTCTTTGGCATGTAGTGCAAAGATGAATTGTTAATGAATATCTTTGGTAGTAGTCTGAAGATGAATTTATTAAGTAGGATTATGAGCGGGAATTACGATTTGGTATAACCATGATTTTGATGTTTCGGTGAAGATAGGTGATGAAAATTATCTTCTTCCCAGTTGCGAAGAGAATTTAGAACCACGATTATGATTATGAGTTATTCATATGATTGTGGACAAGAACTGTTGATTTATTTTACATGGATAAAACATTATTGGTGGACTTTTAACCTAGAGAAGATAATAGACCTTATGGTCTATTTGACTCTTCTAATGGATTGCTCATTCCGCTGCAACTATGGTTAAAAAGTTTTATCATCTACCATATGTTCTAAATCTCTGATTTATTATTGATGAAAGCTATTGATAATTTAATTATCTTTAGTCATGATATTCTTTACGAGGCTAGTTGTGCTCACCCTTTTCTCGCTTCACAATTCCTTTCGGTGTAATAAGAGTGTTGTCTTAGTAAGAGTGTTCTTGAATTGACGGGGATAACAGGGGAATAGAACAGCGGTCTCTAGCTGTGGAGGTTCTCCCTAAACAGTATAGAAAAGTGTGTTGTATTCTATACAACATTTAATAGTTATATTTGGTGAATCAAATAGGGTGAGGCGAACCCAACTTTGGAAGGGTGTTTTGCCACTATCATACAAGATGTCTAATGACATACAACCTCATGTTATCATAAGACAGGGTTGTGCGCATTCACTTACTGAGTATATCTATGGGCACTACCTATATGATCTTGGAGTTTATTTGAAATATAATATTCACTTGGAAACAATAGAGATAGTTATATGTCAAGAGAAGACTCACCATTGGAAAGAAGATGATAGTAATCTTCTCATTTTTCTTTGGGGTCTATTGGGTCAACCAAGGATAATTACGTGGCCATATGATATCTATTATAACCTAGGCCGCATGGCCTCCCATGTACGAATGTTTCCTTGAGCACTTCCGAAAGATTTTAATTTCTAAAACAGTTTTTGACTATACTTTTATGTAAAGTACCATTGTAAGGTTTTGGTCGAGGCACCATGAGAGTTACATACATTTGTATTAAAACTCACGATTAAGCGTGGTAATATTATACTGACAGATCAACAGTTGTATTATTGAAGTTGTATTTGAATTTTGTACCATGTATCTGGCGACTCAGAATGGGTGATGTATACCTAATTTTGGGGGCGTCACAAAGACCTTTAGTAGGTGAGCAACTACATTGACCTTGGTGACTTAAAAAACTTAGCAATCAGCCTCCAATTGACATCTAACATCAGATCTAGCAATATATCTTGATATATAAGAGATTTAGAGAGAGAAAGTCATTAAAAGTTGAGCATTTGTATTCAAACACTCAACATACTTTTTGCTCTCCCTAACCTCCGAAATTCTTAAGTCTTTCAGTCACTTATTAACCTTCTAGATCACCTAGATCAGATTTGAAAAGCAAGGATCGAAGATTTAGCAAAAGAGGTATAAACCCTAGTTCACTTTTGATCTTGTATGCTTGGGCAAAATTTTTGTTTTGTGTTTTTATAAGTGTTATATAATATTTTTAGTTAATCTATGTTGATCCATGATGGATCCATAGCATCAAATGGCTTTAAAATGGTGTTTTTCAAAATCTATCTAAGAACAAAATTTGTGGTCTGACAAGCTAATGTCAGGAGCCACAAATTCTTGTTCGTTTTCGTTTTTTGATGTTTTAAAGTTGTTATGTGTAGCTTGTAATGTTGTCTTTAAGCTGCAAGTGGAATCAGTACCATTTGATGTCTGCATTTGAAGTTATTAACGGTTAATACCCGTTAACCGGGCATGACCAAGCACAATCTGGGCAACCCAGAAATTTAAAATATCTGTCTGACAAGATTTTTAAGCCTTGATCTGTCAGGTTTTTAGTTTTATGTTGTTGTTGTAGCATACTTGTAAATGGTTATGTGTACTATAGATACATATCTCTGGATCTCTTAAACAACAAATCAGTTGGACGAAATAAATGGTCAAAGATGCCCATCTGATCACAAAGTCATTTTCTGGAATTTTTAGAAATATGAAGAACACAGTTTCTGACAGCCTTTGACCGAGCTGTATCTGGAGAATTTATTGTTGTTAGACTGATTTGTTATAGTATATATGTTATATGACATGTGAACTATACGTATGAACCAAGAAATGAACAAACTAATGAACAGAACATGTATATAATCGAGCCTCAATGTAGTACCTTGAAGTTTTGGTTTCAGGTTACCCGGTTAAAGCCCGCCGAGCTATCTCGACGATCATTTTGAAGGGCCCGATTACATTGTGTTGTTACGTTATGACCACATTAATGAATTATAGTTGTAGTATTATATGTACTACTACGATATTGAACCTTAAGTTAGCCTTAAACGAATTAAATGGAGAATTGAAGCGGTCAATAGGACCTCTCGATCTCGCCAAATTTGTCGTTGTTCTTGAGGCTCAAGAACACCAACAATGACGCTTTAATGTCGCTAAAGGTCTTTAAACGACAGCTTTATTATTTTCTAATTTACGAATATTCCTAAATTATTTAAAAATAGAAATAAATTCTAAAAATTATTAAAATAGTTTTAAAAAATTATTTTCAATTATGAAAATAATTTTGACCAATTAGAATATTTTCTTTAATATTTATAATTATTTAAATATTAAAGGTATTTAATTTATATTATTAATGTATTAAATAAATTAGAAGAAAATGATTTAATATTATGAAAAATCATTTTAAATAAGAATAATGTATTTCAAAATATTTGAGTTATAAAATACAACTTTTAATATTTTTAGAGAATTTTTATTAATAATTTAATATTAATGATATTAGAGTTATTTAATTAATAAATTAAATAAATAAGTTAAAAATGATTTTATTAATTTGTAAATCATTTTAAATGAGAATAAAGTGTTAGAAAATATTTTGAATTATAAAATATTATTTTCAATATTTTTGGAGAATTCTCATTAATAAATTAATAATAATGATATTATATTTATTTAATTATTATATTAAATAAATGAATTAAAAATGATTTTATTGATTTAAAATCATTTAAAATGAGAAAAATGTTTTAAAAATATTTTAAGTTATAATTAATGACTTTTAATATTTTGATAATAATTTCATTAATATTTAAATATTAATGGTGATGGTTTAAAAATGATTTTAATTAATTTAAGAATCATTTAAGTAGAGTATTAATGATTTAAAAATATTTTAAGTTATTAATAATAACTTTAATATTTTGACAAGTATGTTATTAATATTTTTATATTATTAAATATTAATAATAATAAGATTATTTGATAATTAAATCATTTAAAATGATTGAAGTGTTTGAAATATTATTATAAATTATAATAATTGTTTATAAATTAGTAAAAGCTTAGAAAAATATTATAACCGATATTTGACTTATCTAAAATAATATTGAAGCTTAGAGACCAAGTTTAATTGACAATCAATGTGTTAATTGTGGGATAAGGTGACTAGAACAGAGAGAATGGACCAAAGTCCAACCGCATCCAAAAATAGTTAGACTGGATAAGTGTTTATATAGGTTATAAACACTGATGTGGCTATGTGGTAATGTGCCTAGAAGAAGTTTGACTGTAGAATATAGTGTTACGTGATTATAAATTATTATGCTAATTGTGAGACCGATATTATTGGTTATAGGTCTTTCGAAAGCATATAAGTATATTGTGTAGCTGTAATCAATGCGGAAGGCATGTTTCCTAACTCAACCTTGAGTTAATATTGTTTAATTATTATAGTGGTTAATTATTGCTGATTATACCACGACCAAGAATTTATTGTTGATTATTCGTAATTAGTGCATGTTTAATAATTCAAATTGAATTACTGATTCGGAGAATATACAATTATAGAATAACTTTTGTTGGATATTCATATTCGTAGAAGATAGAATTGACAGTACAGATAATTTCTGTTTATTGTCACATTATGTTGAGAAGTGTCTTAGCTAATTATTTTGGCTAGACGAATATTTGTTAGAACTTGATAAATTCGAGAAGAGAATTCAATTGTTATTGATAGATCGATGCCAATTATTTCGGCTAGATCGATAAGTAAATAGAAATTGAAATCATTGAATTTTGTTGTTAAATCAAATATTGATTCTGAGACTGAGAAGAACAACCTTTTATATAAAGGGAACATTTTTAAGTCGTTTATTCGACCATTGCGCGCGACCTAAGTATTATGCATAATATAGGGTACAAGGAGTTCACCGGCTCTAAGTACTTGCAGAGGGGTATGATTTAATCTTTATGGTTATCTGATACTCCTGCGTATGTATCAAAGTAAATCTTTGATAGATACCCGAGAAAAGAAGTTCTAGATCTAGTGTGATCACTCATCTTAAATCTGGAAAACATTCCACTTTGTAATTGCGTAGAATTGATTCTTGATTATTCATTAGAATATCGCAGAAACTTTGAAAGCGTTATACTCTTTCATTATCAAATTATTGTGTTTCCTAGAATACGAGAAGACTTGTTATTGATTAACGATTTGTTCAGCTATTTCAAAGTTCCCCGAACTTTGGTTTCATTCTATCAAAATAGATAGTCTATTCTTATTGATTCGCATAATTTTATTGTATGTCTTAACTTGCGGGGTAAACTTGTTGCTCACCCTTGCTAAATAAAACTTTCCAGCTAGGGACGAAGTTGCAGAAGGTGCTGTGAAGAAGAACAAAGGAAAATGCATAGTGATAAATTAGTTATGATGAATAATAATATTATTATGTTGTATTATTTTGTAAACCATTTTTTTATATCTAAGGGGTATTTCTGTAATGTTAAGGTTAGTGAACCTGGGACTTATGTATTAACAACATATGTTAATGAGTTATGTATTCCTATTTATAATTTGAATGGGTAGTTAGATGGTATTATATTGTGGATCTTGAACACCAAACTCGGGGGTCAGGTAACCCGGATTTGGGGGTGTTACAATCTTTAGTCATGATATTCTTTATTGGACTAGTTGTGCTCACCCTTTTGCTTCACAATTCCTTTCAGGTAATAATAAGAGTGTAAATGGGGTTGACAGCAGAGGTAACAGGATTGTAACGTTGGTCTATAGTTTGTTGAGGTTCTCCTTAAACAGTATGGAAATAATTTTATTGAGAACTTTAGATAAGTGTGTTGTATTTTTATATGACATTTAATAGTTATATTTGGTGAATCAAATAGGGTGAGGCAAACCCAACTTTGGAAGGGTGTTTTGCCACTATTATACGAGATGTCTAATAACATACATCTTCGTGTTATCATAAGACATGGTTGTGCACATCCACTTGCTGAGTATATCTACGACCACTATCTATATAATCTTGGAGTTTGGTTGAAGTATAATTCTCAATTGGAGACAATGGAGATAATTATATGTCAAGAGAAGACTCACCATTGGAAAGAACATGATAGTAATCTGCTCTTTTTTCTTTGGGGACTATTGGGTCAACCAAGGATAATTCTTGAGTCATATGATATCTATCATAACTTATATGCATGGCCTCCCATGTACGAAGGTTTCCTTGAGCATTTTCAAAGATTTTAATTTCTAAAACAATTATTGATTGTACTTTTATGTAAAGTACCATTGTAAGGTGTTGTGGTCGAGGCACCATAAGAGTTACATATATTTGTATTAAAACTTACAACTTATATGTTGTTGTACTCTACACGACAGTTCAACAGTTGTATAAATGAAGTTTGTATTTGATTTCTATAGTGTGATATCTGGCGACTCAGAATGGGTCGTGTGGACCTATTTTGGGGGCGTCACACCCTTCACTTCTTTTGATGTGTATTCTCGCTATATCTTTTGATAGGCGTCTGTTAGATACCGGGTGGCTGTGCCCCATTCTCGTTATATCTTTTGATAGGCCTTTGTTAGTTGTAGGGCGTCTGTGCCCCATTTCCTTGTATTTTTCAGCTGTATAGAGATGATGTATTTAGATGATGATGTACTTAGGAATGTATGTACTGTTTTCCATTCCCTACATCATATTGCCATCTATTATTTGTTATGCACGTATTATGTCATGCATATGTATGTCCAGAGATATTCATCATTGACCCCTGGATGGTCTTATGATACGGTCCACACAGATGTCTTCTTCGACAGTCATCCGTATTGATCATACCCCACCAGTATTGGTGGCCTCCCGTTTGAGATCCTGGTATGATAGCGTGTCCCCTTCAGACAGGGTGTATGCCTATTGGGATCAGTGCGAGAGTGCTGAGTTTTTTGTTAGCCATCTAGGTTGTTTGACAGAGTATTCTGCGTGGATGGAGACATAGACTGCATCGGCTACAGTAGTATCCACAGTGTCGGGGATTGATTCAGATGGTGGAGAGCCCATAGAGGACATTGATTCTCACACCGAGGAGGAGCCATTCACTAGGTTGCCAGCAACTCTTGTAGATTCTCCCAGTACGAGTACTACTATGATCCAGCATTCAACACAATATCTCAAGCAGAGTCTTCATCTGATAACCTTTGAGAGAGATCATGTGAGGGCCTTGATGTTGATAGCTCTTGATAGGAGAGACGTCTCTGTTAGAGAGAGATGAGGCATTAGCACATAGAGATGCCGTTGTTGTTGAGCAGAATGAGGCCAGATCATCTAGAGATGCAGTGATTGTGGAGCAGGATAGCGCTATATATCTTTCGAGATATCGTTATTCTGAGATAGATCTTATGTAATGCGTCCCTTACTTACGCATCATTACAGATATGAGCACATATATTGATGAGCATAGTGCTACCAAGCAGTTGGCTGTAGATCTTTTAATTTGTGTAGAGACCCTTGGACAGAAGATCACAGCGTTACCCCCTTCTTCTGAGAGGGATGCCATGTTAGGCTTGATAGCCCGCATACACACTAACTTATAGATGGGCTTGTCTTTTCTTGCACAGACTAGCTTACCCATTTTGTCATGTATAGTACACATTGTATATATCAAATAACATTATATATAGCAGGGAAACATATTTTGATCACTTCCCTTTTAGTTATGCATTATTTCTAGCTTGATATTTGCATGTTTCTCCAGGTCTTGTGATCTTAATGTATTCTGAACTCCTCCTTAATGGATGGACATTGCGATGTCTCAGGATCTTTTAGAATGGATCGTTGATCTATATGTATTTCCTACCATCTTTGGTGTCTTGGGACTGATTTCTGTATGTAGATATAGAGAGGAGTGTGGATTTCCTCTCGGAGGTTGACCGCACCACAGATGGTCACTAGTACTCCTTTGTATGGGGGAGCCTAGTTAGTTCCATCTCTTATAGATTTGTGTTTCTCTTTAAGGAATCAACCACAGCTTAGATTGTCACCGATTCTCCCGTTTACATGGAGAGGTCAGGTAGTTCCATCCCTTTGGTCTGAAGCCGATGAAATGTGGTGGATTGAAGGATGATCCTAGTACCGTTGACAAATTTTTGTGTTTTGGTAGGGGGTAAGACCGAACCATGAATGGCTGCCTACGTACTCCTATTGAAGATGAGATTAGGTCTGCGTAGTTCGAACCTGGTGTAAAGGTTAAACGCTGTATGTGGCAAAAGGGTGTAGAGATGTTTTTTTTATTTTTTATAGTGAGAAGGGTGTAGAAATATTTTTTGTTGTTTTTGTTTTATTGCGACCGTACCATATAAAATGGTTGCCTATGTACTCTCGTGTATCAAAGAGATCAGGTCAGCGTATTTCGCCCCATGTTCAGGATGGTTTGCAGCCAAAAAGTTTAATCCCATGTACAGGATAAACTGAAAGGGTGAAAAGTTTGATCCCTTGTGGGAAAAACTGCAGGTGTGAAAAGTCTTATCTCTGGTGGGACAAAACTGCAGGTGTGAAAAGTCTTATCCCTGGTGGGACAAAACTGTGGGTTAAATGCTTCCTAGGTCACTGTACTATAGGTCGACTTACAAATGGGTCACTGAACTTTTTTTTCTTACAGTCAACTCACTGAACTTTAATTTACTAACAAAAGGTTTAATATTCCATTAAATGTGTTAACTTTGGATGAAATTTGCCACGTAAGTTGCTGACGTGGCAAAATATTCTGATGTGGCACAGATCAGTCCCATGTGTCTTTCATGATGTGCACTACACCAAAAATGGCCTCTAGCGAAGGAAATTTTGTGAAGGAATTTATTCCTTCACATGAGGAGTTGTTTAGCGAAGGAATAGTGAAGGAAAAAAGTATAGTGACAATATAGTTATTAGCGAAAGAAACATCCTTCACAATTTATATTTTTTTTCCTCGCAAAATTGGGGCGATAGAAAGATTTTTGGAGCCAATTTATGATGAAAATTTGCGAGAAAAAAATCCATTTAGTGAAGGAATTATTACTCACTATATTTCATTATTCAGAAATTTTTTGCGAGGGATAAAATTGGTCGCTATCTTGTTCTACATAATATTTTTTAATTAATTATGGTGAATATAAATTCCTTAAATTTTTTATAATAGTAAATTTAATTTTAATAACACTTTTTAAGTATCTTAAAATATCAACTATTTATTTTAATAAACTATAAAGTAAATAACTTTACACTTAAACTTTAAAATTTCTCCATAAAAGTTTATTTTAATCATCAAAAATAAAGTTAAAGTTAAATAAAAATAAAAATAAATAATCCAAAAGACTTTAAATTTTATTTTAAGTATATGACTAATGAAGTGAAACAATAGAGTTTTTGGTAATGGGAATTACATTGGTAATGACTAATAAGGATTAAGGGATGCGTGGGCGTCTCGAAGGAAGAAGAACGCCTTCTTTAGGGCTGTGGTTTTCCTCTTCATCAATCCCTCCTACTCCGGACTTCCTCTTTTTCCTATTTACAAGCTATGGGGGTTAGGGTTTCAAAACTATTGAAAAAATTAAAGCTATAGAAGAACTATTAGGGCTGTGAAATCAACGACTGTGCCTCCTCTTTACTACGGTTTCAGTGCCTCCACCGCCGTATGTTTCAATCTCCTGTGGTTTCTTCACCATCGTGTGTTTCAGTCTCCCTCTCTTCTAATTTCAAGTTCAGGCTGTACGATTTGGTTTTAATTTTGATGCTAATGATTTCGATTAGGTTTTGAATTTGGTTTGATTAATCTTAGATTTGGTTTTAAGATATATATATATATATATATATATATATATATATCCAACCAATTGTGTATATATATGATCATGTGATTGAAACGAATACTCTGCTTTTATAGTAGTATTTTGATTGAGTCAAATTGTCTTGCTTAGATGTATCAGTTGTATCAATATTCAGTAGTATGGCTTCCATTATCTTAGCTCTCTATGAAGTTATTGATTATATAATACCCATTATTCTCACTAAGACTTTGAAAATAATTAATTGGAAACTAAAAGTTGTACATTAAGAATTTTTCTCAATTGTACTAGACTCCTTGCTACTTAATCACATTCTCTAATATAAATATATTGAATCACTATATACTTTATTGAATCACCTTGTTTTGGTTTTCTGTAATGAGTCCAAGAGAAACCATTTTGGAAGATGGACACAAATGAAAAGTTAGAAACTTGTGAAAGGAAGAAAGAAGAAAGAAATGTACTATTTAAAGAAGGGAACTTTACCTCATAATCAAATGCAATTTTAGAGTCTAATTTGTACATATACGCCAATGCGTTATCCTGGTCTGAATACTAATGTATGGGTAATATAGAGTATAGACCAGAAGTACTACTTTAGATTCAGTCCCGAGGTGTCAACTTCTTTAGCTTCTACTTGACTCTCAGTCAGAATTGAGAAGGGTTTAGTAATTTATCTCTAGCATGTATAAATCAAAAATATACTTTGTTAATTTTGTGTACATTTTCAAAGAATGCAAATCTAGTGTCAACAAGGGGGAAGAAAAAAAGATTCTACAAGGCGGAAACTCAAGGGCAGAGCGAAGAGTATTTTGGTCGTTGGATTAGAGAGAAAAATATTCCTCGGGACAGTCTCGTCTTCGCCACTAAGGTAAGTCAACGCTCCATTGAATTACAGTCCTTTTTAATTGATGTTGTTTATGCATTTTGAGCTCAAACTGTAAAAAAGTTACCTGACCGTGGTTCCCTGATCAAAACATAAATTTTCATGCTACTTAATTTCTTTAATCAACCAAAATTTCAGTGTTTGAAAGCTAGACTTCCGGGTTTTGCAATTTTTTCAGTATTTTCTTGTTAATATGTTAATCTGTTCATAACCTTTGAAATGGAATAAGCTTGAGTTGAATATTACCGTGAACCATTATGTTACTGTTTAGTGGCCCATCCAGACGGATGACTTGGATTAGGGAAGGGCCAATAAGTTTGGATGCCAGTAATATAACACGGGCTATTGACAATAGGTTAGGCCCCAATTAGTTTGATGGGTGACTTTATCACAATATTGATTGGAAATCTATAGAAATAAACGGATATTCTTGGATCTCTTCTCTACTTTGTTATCTTTTGTTTTGATTTGTCTTATGAGTTCTGTCTAGTAATTTACATACAAGATATGTTATGCCAAATGCTGTAGTAGTGCGTAGAGTATGGATGACTACTTTTATGTTGTCGTTCTGTGTTGGTACATTTTCAAAAGCTCTACAAAGTTCACAATATTGTAAGGAGATCATTTGCACTATCACAGTACTACTTTTCTACCTATGCCCATGCATTTATGCCCTTTTTCCATTCTTATGGTATTGCAAAAACATTTTCACTTTTATGTTTCGGCCATTACTTGTTTGACAGTTGACCATTAGTTTATATTAGATGCTACTCAGTTGTGCTGCTCTGACATTATCTTTGGATCTTCATGTTACGGAAGTTAACCGCATTGCATTTCAGTGTGCCTTTTATTTTAAATAGTAAGTATTCAATGAACTATTTTAGTTATGCTAATTATGTTTTGCATTTGGAGGTACTGTTTTTTATATCATGAATGAACAACCTTGTAGTGAAATGTATTAGCGAAACAGCATTACATGGCATGTAAAAGCTTATATAGTTATACTTGACATGAAAGGTTTCATGAGGTTTGGGACTTTTGAGGGACGCAAGCATTAATGGTATTACCCTTTGAAACTATTGAACATAGTAAATTAGAGGGATACATTTATGCTGCGATGAGAGCGACAATAACTGGTCTTTGAAATTATAAGCATAGACAACATCAATATCACAACATGGATAGCCCACATAAGACTTCAAAATATAACCCAAATTGTAGTGAACCCACTTCTAACAAGTGAGCCAAATAAACTAAAAGCAACAACAATCGGATAATTGGTGAGATGTTTATGGGGTTCTACATACATGGGCACAGGTTATATGTTCTTACTAAAGCACTCTGAGACTTCACTTGATTTTGTGCAAAAGACTTGGAAGTGATTTTGACACTATTCGTTTCATGATATGTTGCGGACATTGACCCCAAGTGTACCATTTTAACTTTAGCACCAGGCAATTGAAGTTAAATCAGTTAGTGGACCATTTCTCGATCGACTAGATTCTCTATAGAGGATTGTTAATTGGTGAGATGCTTCATCATTTTCTTAACTATGTTGGTATGCATATATTTTTTTCTATTAATTTGTCTTGAGGCAATCAAGAAATTTTGGGGAAGGGGGACCTATGTGTAAAACACACACACACACACACACACACACACAACACACAAAAGTAGGTCGTTATTTGGTGACACTTGGATACTCTAGTATATGTAGAAAGTTATCTATTGTATATTAGGGATTAAACTTCCATGTGAGTATCCAACAATTGGTTAACATTGTAGAATACTAATCTCGAATTGGTAATGCTTATTTGAAAGTTGAAGTATTATGGATACAAATAGAGTGTTTTTGAAATTTTCAGATTCCCTCAGTAAGATGCTAATATATTATTTCTAAACTTGTGATTGAGAATGGTGCGATACATCTCAGCACTATCAATGCTGCCAATGATAAAGAAGGTTATTGATTCTATGGCTTATCTGCAAAGTCGTAAGTGATTTCTATGTTGGTGCATTCCATTTTCATTTCAAACAAAGGCTTATGATAAATAGAATATGTCATCGCCGCAATATGTCACCGCAATATGTCATTTCATTGCAATATGTCATCTTCTTAATATGTCATCTTCGCAATATTTTACATGTCATATATTTTAATCATCGCCAGCTTAATGATTCTTTTATTACATCCACGATCGTTACAATCTGATAGCTTTAATCATCGCAGACTTTTCCTTTTAGTATAACAGTGGATGACTTCTTATGGGCTTTTGGGATACTAAGATCAAGGGCTTTTTCTGGCCTTGGTCAAAATCTTGTCTCAATCCCCCTCGCAGACTTGGTAGGTCTTATTATCTCTCAACCCCGCTGGAATGTCAAAATCTTCAAGAACCTACAGACATTTTACAAATCATAATTTACTCGGATGCAAAATTAGCAGATCGTTCATAGTGTAGACAAACCTTAAAATCTCCATCCACATTTCGACCACCCACAAGGAAAGTACAACCCCTGTTTTTTTGACAAGCGAAGATTATCCAACATCTTACCATAATCACCACCATAGTCTTTGAAAACATGAAAGGAATCCATAACTCGTAAGAATCAACTCGAATTATTTGCAAGCCTACCCATTTTGTCAAAACCCTCTATTTTGTGATGTATAATAGTTCTTTTAAAAACATTACCAAATTTTCTCCCAATAATCCTTTATTTATTTCATTTGTATTATCAGGTCATCGATACTTAAGTTAATAGCTTCTATGTTGCTATGAAATTTGCCATCATCAACTCATTTACATCTTCAAAGCCAATAGATTTGTTATATTAACTATACAGCTTATATGTCAATCAAGGAATAGAAATCTCAGGCAAATGGTTCAATAGAATTCTTGTCAATATTGAGGCATAAGTTAAAAATGTGAGAGATGGACTGCAACTTCATTTCTATGTGAAGCCTGCATTCGGCATTTCATTATGCACGATATATTGGGATTTGATACAGGCAGATAAATATTGATTTTTTCTGAGCAGAGAAAAGGCTATAATACTTCAGCCATAACTTATCACCTATTTCCTTTAGTATGTCTACCTGATTTTTAGTTTAGTCAAGCAATATTTACAGTTTCAATTGCTAATTGATGTGCATTTTTATGACTTGCAAATGTATTTAATGTACGTATTTCACTCTTATACATGTTTTGTATTTTAGTCAGGATATAGTACTGATGTTGGCGATCCTGCAGAGGACGGTACACCAGAGGTAGACGACTTGGCTATTTTGATTGAGAAAACTGGTGGGATTAAAAAAAATAGGATACTTGGTTTTCCAGGATATCACGCACGAGACGTGCTAGGTACTCCTCCTATAGTGTCGCCGAGTATAGGTTATTCTTCACCACAACAATCTACTGATTCTAAGGAATTGGAGAATATGATTGACAAGATTGTTCTCCGTCGATTGGGTATAAAGTCTATGGATGATGCTTCTACTAATGATAGTACACCACAACCGTCCATTGGTATAGATATTATTGAACATATAACTAAATTGGTAGAGAAGAAGTTTACGAACTTCCTTCAAACATTTACCAACTATGGTTCACTTGAGGTATTTACTAATAACTATATTTTTGTCTTTGTCCTTCATTAATCTCTCTTTATCTATTAATTTAAGTTCACCATGTTTATTTTTTCTTATTCCTCATTTTGTTGAAATTGAATTTTGGTGTTTCTTTTGCAGGAGGAACTTTATAGGCCCAATCTTGATTTTCTTGAAGAAATCGATGATGAAGTGTACCTAACGTGATGTACACTTCATTCCTTCTAACTCGTTATTTTTTTAGTTTTCTTATGTTAGTTATTAAATATTGTAAGTAATATGATCCTTGGGAGATCAAGATACAATAACAAATTTTGTACTTATTGTGACTTGAGCATTATCTATTTATATATGGAGTATTAGTTTTAATTTTTGGCTCTTTATGCAGTTTATCAATTAGTTTGAAACAAGTATATATGACATGATTTATATTAACTTGAAATATTAAATTTAATATTTATTATAGCATTTAATAATAATAATAATAATAATAATAATAAATATGAAATTAGTTATTTGAAAATTAATTATAATTTGCAATTAATTTTGATTATTTATCAATTAATTTTTTATATACAAATTTATAATTTGTGAAGGATTTTACTTGAGAAATGGATTTTAATGAAGGATTATTTTCCTCACTAAATATTTTCTAGTTAATTAGTTAGTCATCAATGAAGGATTATTTCCCTCACTAATTTGAAGATACATTCTCAATTTATAATTAGTGAAGGAAAAATTTCTCTCATTAAATAAATTTGTTCTTCACAATATATTATTTGTGAGGGAATAAATTTATTCACTAATTTTAAATAGTCCTTCTTAAAATATTATTTGTGAAGGAAACCAATCTTTTACTAAATAACAATATTCCATTACTAAATACAATTTGTGAAGGAATAAGTTATTCACAATATATCCTTCACAAAAAATATTTAGTTACTACTTAGCGAAGGATACCTAATTGCGAGGAGGTCTAATGCGAGCACTCGTGTGAAGGAAATATTTCTTCGCAATAAATCACTTGTGAAAGATATAGGGTCTCTAGTGAAGGATTTGTCCTTCACTAGAGGCCATTTTTGGTGTAGTGGTGGAAATGGAGGAAAATTTACAAATGTAATAATATAAATGTACATAAAACATAAATTTTTTAATAAAAATTAAAAAAATACAGTTTTTTTAATAAAAATAAAAAAAATAATTATTTTTATTAAAAAAACAAAAAAACCAAAAACGTTCCTTCTCTCATTCTCCGTCACAACAACGCAATTTGGTTTTTTAAAAAAAGCACAATTTTATTTAATAAAAATAATTATTTTTAATATTAAAAAATAGTTTTTTTTAATAAAAAAATACTATTTTTTATTTAAAAAAATGCGTTTTTTAATAAAAATAATTATGTTTAATAAAAATAAAAAAAGCGCTTATTATTTTTAATAAAAAAAAAAAACGCAGCTTTTTTTAAAAAAATAAATTTTTTAATAAAAAAACACTTTTTTTAATAAAAACAAAATAAAACACAATTTTTTAATAAAAATAAAAATAAAATACAGCTTTTTTAATAAAAATAAAAAAGCACGAATTTTTTTTAATTAAAATAAAAAAAAAACACAGCTTTTTTAATAACAAAAATAAATGCGCTTTTTTAATAAAAATAAAAATTGCAGTTTAATTTTTTTTAAAAAACTACGCTTTTATTTTATTAAAAATTTGTGTTTTATTATAGTTTTATTAAAAAAATTGTTCTTTTTTATTTTTATTAAAAAAAAAGCAAATAGCTTTTTTATTTTTATTAAACATAATTTTTATTTTTAAAAACTGTATTTTTTAAAAAATCTGCGTTTGTTTTTTTTATTAAAATAATTATTTTTATTAAAAATTTTAATTTTTTAAAAGACTTCGTTTTATCATTTTTTTTTTTTAAAAAAAACTGTGCATTTTTTTATTAAAAAACATTGCGTTTTTTTTTATTAAAAAAAACTGCATTTTTTTAAATAAAAAAAATCTGCATTTTTTTTAAATAAAAAAAACTGTGTTTTTTTTTATTAAAAAAAACTGATTTTTTTATATTAAAAATAGTTATTTTTATTAAAAAAATTGTGTTTTATTTTTTAAAAACCAAACTGCGTTGTTGTGACGGAGAAGGAGAGAGAACGTTGTTTGGTTTTTAGTTTTTTTAATAAAAATAATTATTTTTTTTAATTTTTATTTTTATTAAAAAAAACTGCATTTTTTTAAATTTTTATTAAAAAAATTGTGTTTTATGTACATTTATATTATTACATTTGTAAATTTTCCTCCATTTTCACATCATGAAAGACACATGGGACTGATCTGTGCCACATCAGAAAATTTTGCCACATCAGCAGCTTACGTGGCAAATGTCGTCCAAAGTCAACACATTTAACGAAATATTAAACTTTTTGTTAGTATATTAAAGTTCAGTGAGTTGACTGTAAGAAAAAAAAGTTCAGTGACCCATTTGTAAGTCGACCTATAGTACAGTGACCTGGGAAGCATTTAACTCGACAAAATTGCAGGTGTGAGACATTTTGAAAACGAAGTTGAGTAAAGGATCTGTTGGTCCAAAACCAGGTTGCTGGTTGGAAAGTGTGATTGTCCCTGATGGGGTAAATGGGTAAGAGGAAGTTGTATGTAGTGAAGGTTTAGAAAACCTAAATTGTCTGGGGATTTGGTGATCCAAAATCAGGATGTTTGCTTGATGGTAATTTCATACATAGTACCGTTTCATAGTGTTTGAGTTGATAAGCTGTGGAAATTCATCGCCATCCATTTCCTATAATCTGAGAGCACCTCCTGTCAATACCTCCTTGACAACAAATGGGCCTTCCCAGTTCGGGGCAAATTTTCCTTTGGACTGATCTTGGTTGTCAATGATCTTCTTTAAAACCAAGTCATGTTGTTTAAACTGCCATAGCCGGACTTTTCTGTTGTAGGATATGCCGATCCGTTGTTGATATAATTGACCGTGGAAGATAGCAACGGTTCACCTTTCATCTATTAGAGACAATTGGTGATACCTATCTTGTAACCATTGGTCTTCATCCAGCTGAGCGTCTATCAACACTCTGAGGGATTCCATTTCCACCTCTACGGGGAGCACTACTTCCATTTCATAGGTTATTGAGTAGGGGGTTGCCCTAGTGGAAGTGCGCATTGATGTTCTTTAGGCTAACAGAGTCAGAGGCAAGCAGTCAGGCCATCCTTTGTGATTGGCGGACATTTTTTGCATGATCTTCTTGATGTTTTTGTTTGCCGCTTCAACAACACCATTCATCTTTGGACGGTAGATGACGGAATTGAGATGTTTGATGTGAAATTTACTGCATAACTCCTCTATCATTTTGTTGTTGAGATTCTTAGCATTTTCTCACACAATCACCTCTGGTTGTCCATATCGACAAATGACATTATTTCTGATGAAAGAAATGATAACTTCTTTTGTAACCATGGGGAAGGAGGTTGCCTCCACCCACTTGGTGAAGTAGTCAATCATGGCGAGGATAAACCGATGCCCATTACTGGCTTTGGGCCCGATCACGTCCATTCCCCACATTGAGAAGGGCCAGGGCGAACTCATATTATGGAGCTCCCTTGGAGGGGCGTGTATAACATTCCCATGAATTTGGCATTGGTAACATCTCTTGACATGGTCATCACAGTCAGCCTTGAGAGAGAGTCAGTAATACCCTGTTCTGAGGATCTTCTTACAAGTAGGGGGCCGCTCATATGTGGGCCACATACTCCACCATGGATTTCGTCCATGAGCCTCTAAGCTTGATCCTTGTCCAGACATCTGAGGAGACCTAGTCCTGCATCTCTTTTGTAGAGTGCGTCTCCGCTCAGGTAGAATTTCATAGCCAGTCGATGGATCCGCCTTCTTTCAGTCGGGCTTGCCTCAGTAGGTGTAGATCCATCTTGCAAGTACTCCTTGATATGATGATACTAAGGGTGTTGGATGAGAGGTAGCTCATCTGATACTTCTCCAATGTAGTTCCCATAAGCTGGTGCCTTTTGTTGGGCAAATGTCAGGGTTGGCATGTTTTCCTTGTCAAGTATGTTGATCAAGGAGGCCAAGATTGCTAGCACATCCGCAAAGTTATTCATATTCCAAGGAATGTGAAGGAAGGATATTTCTTCAAACTCCGAGGCCATCTGTAGAACTTGTCGATGGTAAGATAGCAAATGTAGCTCTTTAGTGTGATAGATTCTTGTGGTTTGTTTGATTACCAATTCAGAATCCCCAAAGACAGTTAACCGTCCGATGCCCATTGATTGGGCAAGTTTTAGCCCCATGATACAACCTTCATACTCAGCTATGTTGTTGGTGTTGGCAAACAGCAATTTGACGGCGACGGGATGCTTCTCCCCCGTACTTGATACTAGAAATGCTCCTGCTCCAGAGCCTGCCATGTTTACAACTCCATCAAAATACATCTTCCATGATTGGTGTGTATCGTCCTGATGGTGTTGCTGAATTGTCATTACCCCTTCATCGGGGAAGTATGTTTCCAAGGGTTTGAAATCCCCTGAAGGTGCGGCGACCAGTTGATCCGCAATTCCTTGACCTTTGATAGACTTTTGCGTCACGTAGACGATGTCAAATTATTGTAGGAGCAACTGCCATCTGGATAGTCGGCAATTCAGCATGGGTTTACTGAACATGTACTTGAGAGGATCCACGAGGGATATAAGATTGGTTGTGTGACCATGGAGGTAATGCTGTAACCTCATGGAATCCCATGCTAAAGCACAACAAGTTTTCTCAATCAGAGTGTATTTGTGTTCACTGCTGCTAAATCTTTTGCTGAGGTAATAGATATCTCGCTCTTGGCCTCTATTGTCTTTCTATCCCAGCATGCAGCCCATGGCATTGTCATTAATGGACAGGTACATGAACAGGGGAATATCATCAATGACAACTGCTAATACTGTACAAAAAGTAAGCAGTTATTATTATCTACAGGGCAGAGGGAGTTTCTGCCCTTTTTACCCTCGTCGGCAAATGCAAGGAGTGTTGCTCCAATTGCCAAGGGTGAAGTCCTGGTAGATTGCTGTGATGAAGGGGAGGTTGTCGTCCTCTTTCTCCCGAATGATGACCATGATATCTAGACAATCATCGTCTGGGGTCACTAGTACAAAGTACTAAATAGACAAAACGTTGTGGTATTTTTTTCCACAACGTTTTTAAACAAAACGTTGTAGATATATATGCAAAAACGTTATCTATTTAAAAGGGCATTTTTTTGATTTTAACTAGATAAAGTTTTTTTAAAAAAATGTTGTCTATCTAAAAAACACAGAGAAAAAAAAACACAGAAGCTAAAATTTGAAATTAAAATAAGGTTCCTATCTCTATAATTTCTCGCTCTGCGATGTTGGTTTTATGCAGATGAGTTCCTCTCTCCTTTTCCCTTCCATTTCTCCTCAAAATCTCGCCATTTTTGAAGCTTCAGAATCGTTGAGGAGCTTTAATTCGGTTTGTTTCACGGGTTTCAAGCATGGAATTTGAGGTTTTGGTTTGAGAAATTTTGATAAATCTAGGGCTTTTATGAGCGTCTCTGTTGGATCTCAAACTGCTGCTAATGATGCCTTTTTCTCGGATAAATCTAGGGCTTTTACGGTGTTAGCTGGCGATCTCCGGTCAGTGTTAGGACTACTGCGACTCCTATGCTCGAACATTTCCATCGAAAGATCGCGACTATGGGTATAGTCAGCTCTTTTGTATTCAATTGTTGGATCTCAAACTGCTGCTAATGATGCCTTTTTCTCAGATAAATCTAGGGCTTTTACGGTGTTGGTTGGCGATCTCTGGTCAGTGTTAGGGCTACTGTGACTCCTGTGCTCGAACGATTCCATCGAAAGATCGCGACTATGGGTATAGTCAGCTCTTTTATATTCAATTGTTGTATATTTAATGTTTTTTGATTGTGAAAACTGATAGCATTTTTTTTATTTGCTCCGGTGATAAATGCAATATATCAGCATCCATTTGCATCTGATTATCAATTATGTTTCCATAATGCTGAGTCTCATACTGCTATTTTTTTATCCAAGTACCGAATTTTATTTTGAGAAGCCGCTTTTGGACTTGGTGGGGAATTTGGCTCATAAGTCAGAATTTATGGTGCACTTGGATGACCAAGTTGCGTTTGCTGGTGCTCGGACTGAGATGAAGGATATACTTTCCATTATTGCTGAATTTTACTAGTCAAAGAACTCAACAAAGTGTAGAAAGCAGTCACTGCTAGTCCCCCAGTTTCATAGGTATTTATGCTCCTCTACTTATCAACACAAGAATTGGAATTCATGCTTCTTTTGCTTTAATCAGAACTTCATCCATTTTGAAACATATACAGTTATTTGGATGTTACTAGATGCGTAAACACACTAATATTTTAGCGACGGCACAGTTCTACTCATTGATTATTGAAATTATTCCAATTGATTGTGATCAATTTACTCTACTACGGTTGAGGATCCTAGGGGTACACCCTAGTTACAGTTATATTTAGTTTTTCAATTGTTTTATGCAAATTCAAGCATTTAGAATGTTGTCTTAAGAATAAAAAATGTCTCCATATTACCGTATTGATACTGAAATTAATTAAATTTATGTCTTTTTAAGTATAAAACTATAGTCTAGTAAGAGTGTGTGTGTGTGTGAGAGAGAAAGAGAGAAAGTGAAGTTGGCATAATAAGTTACAAATCTTGCATGATGTCACCCAATACATGTACTTGATTGTGGTGTGTGTCAATACTGTCATGGGGATGAACCCATCTGAGATGGGCTAGACTGCAGTTGCAGAATCAAACTAAATCTAATCTCTCTCTCACTCTCTTATATTATTGCAAGTTGTCTTGTGGGCACTTTCCTTTACAAACTTCTATAAGGGAAAAAAGGCTTTTAAATTTCTATAATTATTTGGTTGTCATGTGCTCTAATTTTTTCCATAAAATTTTTGACCTTGCTATCATTATACTGACCAGACTGGAAGGCAATGAAACCAGGGCTAATATTCATGGATCTTTGAAGCTTGAAACAATGAATGTTGTTCCTCTAAAGAGGTAATCTGATGACAATGTATTCATGATAACTTAATTTTGCAAATACTTATCAGTTAACCAGGTGTCCCCTGTGTTTTTATTTCTCAAATGGGTAGTTACCCAACCAAGTAAAATAAATTCAAAAACATGAAGTATTAACTTTGAGATAGGAATGTTAGATAATCCCCGAGATATTCCATTGAGATGAAAGGACGTGATTATCCAAATAGCTTTGTAATGCTCTACTTGACATGGTTCGTGTATTTGGGGTTGACTGACTTAGGATTGCTAAAGAGAAAGCTTAAATTAGGTTAGTTGCTGAGTAGATGAGTAAGTTAATGTCATATCACGAAAGCTTAAATTAGTTTCAAATTGGACCTCTTTGAAATTTCCCTGATAGTTCTTATGTGCTTCTACCAAGGCACCAAACACCTTGTCCAGACCATTTTTTAGTGCTTATGAACTATTATTGATCAGCAGGAGATCTCTTCAGCGGGCTTAAAACTCATTCTACATGTGATTTATAAAAAACAAACATATTTTTTACTATCTTGACAAACCTATGAGATATGACCTCATATAATTTAGTTTTCCACTAACCAAATACTTTGGTAGTTGAAAACATGGTAAATTGAGAATTTCATTATACTATTTGGCTTGCAATTGTGACGCCCCCAAAATTAGGTATACATCACCCATCTTGAGTCGCTAGGATACATGATGCGAAATTCAAATACAACTTAATAATACAAGCATATGGTATGCAATACGACAAAACATAAAAGCTGAGTTTGAATACAAATATTGTCTACTAGAGATTATACAAACTCAAAAGGAGTCCTCATTACAATTATTATCACACTATTTCACGAAATAGTGAGGACTACTAATGCAACATCTAGGACCATCACTCTCATGTTCCCCGAGCTAGTCCTGCTTACGTTCTCATTTCACGAAGAGAACAATGAAAGAAAGGGTGAGCTCAACTAGCCCGATGAAATATTATGACTAAGATAATGCGAGAATAATTTATCGTTAGCCTTGAACAATGTTAAAGCGATAAAATATAATAAATATCAAGTTTAAGCTGCGGTGGAACAAGCGATCCATTAAAAGAGTCAGTAGAGAATAAAATCTACTATCTTACATGATTTAAAGGTTTTCATCACTTTTATCATTTGGACTCGACAATAAATAATCCACATCATCGAATCACCTTACACTTTACGGCGAGGATATTCTTTAGTATCACGACCACAAATTATCCATGCACTTCTACGGGCGAGGACATTCGTGTATTCATTAATGGTCATGATCATGCCAACAAGCTTGTCCATCGATACACTTCACGGGCCAATGAGGACTTTTACCACATCATTTGTAACATTACGGTCATGATTACATTAGAATAATCCACAGTCATAATAATCATACCAAGTCCATCTATACTTCTGAGGCCACACGAGATGACTTTCAAAAAAATATAAACATGAGGATGATGACAATGATATAAGAATTCAATAAAACAAGTTCAAGAATTAATTTATCTAGGAGGCTAATAACGTCCAAATTATCGACATGATCTTTGCTTTGTAGAGTAAAATTCAAGAATGCTCGAGAAGAATATTTCCATGAAAAGATCTTTGGATGAAGCGCAAATATCGAGGATATTCCACTAATTTCATGGAGTATAGAAGTCAAAGTTTTAACCAATTGAGTATAATAAAGAATGGAATAACAAAAGAAATCACCATGCATGCGATAGATAGGCCTTGCAGTGCGAGTTATTCAATAGAATAATAAAGGATGGAACCGGTCGGCGTAAAAGCGCCACAGACGATGATATTCAACGAATAATAAATAATGGAACCCGGTCAAAGTAAAAAGCGCTGCAGACGATATATTAAACGAAATAATAAATAATGGAACCGGTCCACGCGTAAGCGTAAGCAGACGAGATATTATTAAACGAGAATAATAAAGAATGGGAATATTAGAAGAATGTCACCATGTATAGGGTAGCAGCGTATATCTGAGTTATTCAACGAAATAATAAATAATGGAATAACGAAAAGTTCTCTTCATGAGTACAACAAATAACATCCCTACAGTAAAAAAAAGCTGAATATAAGAGTAGGGAAGTAGCGAATACTTTTCTATAGGTTCTCTTATAATTCTCTCTCTAGAGTTTGATGAATTAAATAAGAAAATAATGAAGGAATGAGCTTATTTATAGAAAATGGAATGAATAATAACTAATTCATGAGCGGTCCAGTTGATTTACTATTAAGCGGACGATCCAGTTGGTTTACTATTAAAACTTAAAACAACGGTCCATCTTGATTTACTATTAAAACTTTAAACCCGGCGATCCATATTGATTTACTATTATAACTCCACCGGTGTCCATCCATATTGACTTACTATTATATCTTGACCAACGATGCGAAAAATTAGCACATCTCTCTGGAATAATATTATATACAAAAATACCCAATAAATATACTAGAGTGAATAGTAATGAATAGTATAGTAACTTCGTGAATAGTAACTTCGTGAATAGTAACTTTAACGTGAATAGTAACTTCGTGAATAGTAACTTTCGTGAATAGTAACTTCGTGAATAGTAACTCGTGAATAGTACTCAAACACGAAAAGTGTCCCGAATACCCAATTGAACAATATATCCTCCGGACATCAATTATACTAACACAAATAAAGTCCAACCTGATGGAACTATAAAATTCATCTTTAATCAACACGAACTTATTCATCATTAATATTATAATTCACAATATTTAACAACGAATTCGTTCCCGGAAAGAGGGGCTTTTCGATAAGGATTTCTCCTTATTGGCGCGCGATTAGGTGACGAAACCTCTCCTTGTGAACTTACAGACATTGTCGATATTGCGAATAATAATATGAATAACTTTGTCGTCTCAATTATTGATTTAATAATATATCATATAATGCACGGATGATCTTTGTAACAATAATTGAATCGATAATATGAGAAATATGATCACGGCAATTCTTGTAGCAATAATTGAGTATAAGCGGTGACTTCTCACGTAAGCATCGATAATCAATCTGGTGTCTTCTTTGTGCACTCTACGCGTATTCTTTGTTGTACTTTTACTACTAGGGTAGTTCAGCGGTTTTAACGGTAACACCTCATGTAGTTATTTTCATAAAAAATTTTTTTCGTTTTTCTCGATCAAATGATAATTAGTTGTGGGGTCCACCATGATTGTCTTGGTTGTACGAATATTCCTGTTAAAATGAATATTCCCAGACCAATCGAATATTATATAACAACTTGCGTACTTTGCAAAATTTATAAATATTACCCACAACTATAACATTATATCAAATCGATACCATAATATTCAAAAATATAATTAGAAAAATTATTCTTTATTCATAAAAGTTGGGGTCTTCTGACCTCCCTTCTTATGAAATTTCATCCTCGAAATTAGAATTTACATACACAGTATGTCGAAGAGATGAGGATACCTTGACTTCATCTCGATTCTAACTCCCAGTCATTTCCTCCACATCGTGGTTTCTCCATGAAACTTTGACTTGAGGTATAACCTTGGAGCGTAGAACATGATCCTTCTTATCCAAGATTTTAACGGTAACTCTTCATACGTTAAATCTTCCTCTATCTCGTCTGGTTCTAACTTCAATAATGTGGTTTGGGTCTTTCACATATTTACGTAACATAGATATGTGAAAAACATTATGAACCACGAGACATACTTGGCGGTAAAGCGAGTCTATAGGCCACGATTCCCACTCGCTCGAGAATTAAAAATGGGCGATGAATCGAGGATTGAGCTTTCCTCTCTTTCCAAATCTAAGTAACTCCTTTCCATGGAGCAACACGTAACAACACATGATCTCGATATCGAATTCTCGTCCTTTCGATGAAGATCGGCATAACTCTTTTGTCGATCTTGTGAAGTTTTTATCGTTGTCGGATCGTTTGAATCTTTTACGTAGTCATCGTACGTACCACTCGGTCCCAACAACGTTGCTTCACCCACCTCATCCCGGCATCTTTGGAGAGCGACACTTTCTCCCATCTGGCGCTTCGAATGGAGCCATGCGATACTTGCGATAAGCTGTTGTTGTTGGAAAAACTCCACGATGGTAAAAACTTGTCCCAACTTCCCTTGAAATCAAGGACCACGAGTCTTAATAGATCTTGAAGAGTTTGAATAGTCCTCTCCATTGTCCATCCGTCGCGAGGATGATATCTTAGAAACTAAATCGTAAATCCGTGCCCATAGCTTTTTTGCAAACTAACCCAAAATCGTGAAGTGAATCTTGGGTCTCGATCGAAACTATGGATCTTGGCATACCATGCGATCTTACAATCTCATTTATATACATCTGACGAAAGGCGTTCAAGTGTATAAGTTTCTCGTATAGGTAAGAAATGAAGCGGAGACTTGGTCGATCTATCAACAATGACCCAAATTGCATCTATGCCTTGAGAAACCTTGGGAAGACCGATAACAAATCCATGGTAATGTGCTCCCACTTCCATTACGGAATTTCAAGTGGTTGCAATGGACCTTTTGGTACTTGATGCTCACTTTGACTTCGTTGACAAGTTAAACACCTTGAGATAAACTCATTATCTCTCTCTTCATATTGCTCCACCAAAATGTATGTGAAGATCATGATACATTTTGGTACTCCCGAGATGGATTACAAAGCGGTGTGTTGTGTGCCTCCATCATGATTTTATACTTTAAATCGGGGTCGTTAGGAACACAAAGTGCAGGAGTTGACTCAAGTATTCCTTCTTCATCGATTCTTGCTTAGGCGTAGCACCACCTTCTTGCACTTTCTTCCTCATACGCATCGGCTCAGAGTGCGTAGCTTGGCGACTTTAACTTTATCAATTAAAATCGGTTCTACTCGTATATTCTCCATCATCATCATGGGTCCTGGAGTTTTAACTCTATCTCCATCCTTTGCAAGTCACACAAAATGGGCCTTTGCGTTGACAATATCGCTTTTCGTGCTTGCATATGATCTTACTTTCGATCGTCGTCGGCTACCACGTTAAACTTTTCGAGGATGGTATTGGATGGTATGATCATAATCTTTCAACGATTCAAGCCAGCGTCGTTGTCGCATGTTGAGTTCCTTTTGAGTGAAGAAATATTTGAGGCTTTTATGATCAAGTAAAGATCTCCACTTTCTCCCCATACAAGTAATGCCTCCAAATTTTAAGTCTGAAGACAACATTTGCTAACTCTAGATCATGAGTAGGATAATTCCTCTCATATTCTTTGAGTTGTCTTGAGGCATAAACTATGACTTTCCCATGTTGCATGAGAACACATCCCACCCTTTTGCAGAAGCATCCTTTGTAGATGACAAATCCCTCAAGGCGGATGGTATTGTCGAGCAGTCTTTGAAATGAGTCTCTCTTGAGTTCTTGAAAACTCTTCTCACATTCTTAACTCCAATAGAACTTTGTATCTTTTTAAGTCGGTTTGAGTTAATGGAGTAGCGATTAGAAAAAATCTTCCACGAATCTCAGATAATAACCAATTAAGCAAGAAAAAGCTACGTACTTGATCATTGATTTAGGTTGCTCCCGACTTTGAATAAGCTTGATCTTTGTTGGGTCAGCGATATTCCATGACTTGATACTACGTGCCCAAGGAATGCTACTTCCTCAAGCGAACTTCGCATTTCTTGACTTGGCATAAAGCTTGTATTCACGAAGCTTTTGGAGTGTCGACCTCAAGTGTTGCTCATGATCTTCACGACTTTTGGAATAAATAAGGATGTCATCAATAAAGGCGACCACAAAGTGATCCAAATATTCCTTGAATACTCGGTTCATCATATCCATGAAAGCGCGGGGCATTAGTCGATCGAAGGACATGACTAGAAATTCATAATGCCGTCTGGGAGTTACGAAAGCCGTCTTTGGAATGTCGCCGGTTCTAATCTTCAATTGGTGATATCAGGAGCGAAGATCGATCTTTGAAAAGAATTTGGCTCCTTGCAAGCTGGTCGTCAACGGGTCATCAATACGTGGCAATGGGTACCTATTTTTGATGGTGACATGATTCGACTCCAGATAATCAATACAAAAATCGCATACTCCCATCTTTCTTCTTCACGAATAGAGCAGGGAGCACCCCGAGGAGGCGTCTTGGGGCGAATGAAACCAATGTCTAACAATTCCTGCAATTGGGTCTTTAACTCCTGAAGTTCAATAGGAGCCATTCGATATGGGGCTTTGGAAATGGGTTTTATGCGGGTTCAAGTCGATACAAAATTCAATTTCACGCTCTGGGGTAGGCGGGGAAGTTCTTGAGGGAATCGTCGGGAAATTTATTAACAATAGAAATATCGTTCAAAAGCGGCGTATTTTTGTTTAAATCTGTGACATGAGCTAAGAAAGCTTGACATCCATTTTTTCAATAAGCGAATAGCTTTATGGCTTGAAATGGCCAGTGATTGATTTTAATGGTTTGGTCGCTTGAATTAGCATAATAGGTTGATTAGGAATATGAAAACTAACACGCTTACGAAAACAATCAATTTTTGCATGATGAGTAGTTAACGATCAATCCACAGAATTACGTCAAATGCAAGTATTTTTAAAGAAATAAGATCGACGGAGTAATGTGCGATTCTGGAATTTGAACAAACAAGACTTATAAGCGATGGATGTAATGAAGGTTTCTCCCAGCGGAGTTTCCACGAGATAAGTCAAAGTCTAATTTCTCGGAGTCAAATTTAATCGTTGGCGCAAGTAGGAGAAATAAAAGAATGGGTAGAACAGGTATCAAATAAAGTATAGACTTATTTAGAGTTTATGATAAGCTTACCGTGATGACCTCATTCGGGTTCCTTGCTTTACGGGAGGTCACAACAAATGCTTCTCCCTTGCACTCTAGGCTTTGACTTTTACGGGAATGACCTTTGGTGCCTCCATCCTAGGCTGAACTTGTCTTGATGAGCGACAAAATCGGGCTAAGTGACCTTCTCTTCCACAATTATAACATGCTTTGGGCGGCATCGCGCGGTTTGGTGATGTGTCCCTCCCTCGCATTTGAAGCATATGATAGGTGGTCGTTCTCCTTCCTTAACAACGGGTCTTTGGTCTTGGCGTCCTTCCATCATTGTTGAATCTCCTCTTCTTGAAATGTCCATTCTTATTGTTTTTCCCCTTGATTACCACAAAGTGGTTACCATTTACGGCTTTGTTGATTCCCTCCACGCTTGTTGTCAACCCGATGGTACGGTTTTTCTCTCTCTTTTGGTTGCGTTGACTCGTTATCGCGCTCCACTAAGCGAGCCCTATTTACAACATCTGAATACAAACCACGGTTTATGAAAATAAGATGTTGGCGTATCTCGACTTCAAACCTCTTAAAAACATTAGCGTCATTCTCTCCTCATTATCCACCAGTGGGATGCTTGGCCAGGACAACTCGGCAAATTTAGCCTCGTCTTTGCGACACGGTCGTATTATTTTGCTCGACTTGATGAACTCCACCTCTTTTATGTGATGAATACTTTTGGGAAAGTACTTGTCGTTGAATAGTTCTTGGAACTTCTCCCAAGACATCTTGATCTGGCGGGTTGAGTCGCTTTCTGGAATTCCCACCGATGTCTGCCTCTCCTCATGACATAAAAGGCGTGAAAAGGGAACCTTTTGCTCATCGGAGACATCCCAGACATCAAATATCTTGGTGATACGCTTTATCCATGCTTCCATTTTAGTGGTTTTGGCTCTCCAATAAACTCCGGTGGTCCCGACTCCTTGAAGCTGTTTAGCGGTGGCCGTCAAAGAGAGTTTCGATGTTCCACCTACATTTTGGGCGAGGAGCCGCTCTACTTTGTTTGTTGCATGAATTGCATAAAACCTCTGAACATTCCATCATTCATCATTTGGTCGGTGTTGTTGTTTGCATGAGGATTATACGCCTTCACGATGCACATTATCTGATTATTGATATGTGGTGAATCAGGCGGTGCTTTGCTCCATTGCTATTTCAACATTCTCGGATGTCATTTTGAATCTTGCCCACAAAACAAAAAGTTAATTGACATGTAACATATTATCCTATATTACGTGAGCCAATTAAATACCAAAAAAAAAACTTGGTAGGTCATCTTAGCGAAGAAATTCCCGTCTCTCCCCTCTAGTTCTATTCTCACATCTTAGCGAGGATCATATCCTAAGCTTTGATACCAACTTGTGGCCCCCAAAATTAGGTATACATCACCCATCTTGGGTGCGCCGGATACATGATACGAAATTCAATACAACAACTAATACTGTATATGTATATGTAAATCGACAAAAAACATAAGCTGTGAGTTTGAATACAAATATTGTCTCTTAGAGATTATACAAACTCAAAGGAGTCCTCATTACAATTATTATCACACTATTTCATGAGAATAGTGAGGACTACTAATCTGCATCATCTAGGACCATCACTCTCTTCCCATTAGTCCTGCTACGTTCTCATTTCACGAAGAGAACAATGAAAGAAAAGGTGAGCTCAACTAGCCCGATGAAATATTATGACTAAGATAATAATGAGAATAAATTATCGTTAGCCTTGACGATGTTAAGCGATAAAATATAACAAACATCAAGTTTAAGCTGCGGTGAACAAGCAATCCATTAGAAAAGTCAAGTAGAGAATAAAATCTACTATCTTACATGATTTAAAGGTTTTTCATCACTTTTATCATTTGGGACTCGACAATAAATAATCCACATCATCGAATCACCCCTGCTTTACGACGAGGATATTCTTTAGTATCCGACCACAAATTATCCATGCACTTTACGGGCGAGGACATTCGTGTATTCATTAATGGTCATGATCATGCCAACAAGCCATCCATCAATGCTTCTACGGGCCATGAGGACTTTTATCACATCATTTGTAACATTACGGTCATGATTACACAGATAATCCACAGTCGTAATCATACCAAGTCCATCATACACTACTGAGGCCACGAGATGACTTTCAAAAATATAAACATGAGGATGATGACAATGATATAAAATTGATAAAACAAGTTCAAGAATTAATTTATCTAGGAACTAATAACGTCCAATTGTCGACATGATCTTTGCTTTGTAGAGTAAAATTCAAGAATGCTTAGAAGAATATTTCCATGAAAAGATCTTTGGATGAAGCGCAAATATCGAGGATATTCCACTAATTTCATGGAGTATAGAAGTCAAAGTTTTAACTAATTTAGTATAATAAAGAATGGAATAACAAAAGAAATCACCAAATGCGATAGGCCATGCAGGCGAGTTATTCAACGAATAATAAAGGATGGAACCCGGTCCGGCGTAATGCAACGGGAATAATAAAATGGAACCGGATATTACAGAGGATATTCATTCGCGAATAATAAATAATGGAACCGAATTCCGGCGTAAGCGCCTTAGAACATGATATTCAACGAATAATAAAAATAAATATTAACAATGTCACCATGTATGGGATAAATCAGCGTATATAGGTTATTCAGCGAAATAATAAATAATGGAATAACGAAGTTTCTCTTCATGAAGACGAATAACAATAATATAAGAGAAGAATTTCACCAACTTTATAGGGTAGATGCGTATTCTATAGTTATTCAATTTTAGAATAATAAATAATGGAATAACGAAGTTCTCTTCAATTTTGAAAAGTACAAAAATAATATAGCGGAAGTTTCTACTGTTAATTGTTGAAACACCGGTGTTAAAAGTAATGCGATGTCTGGCGTAGTGCGCGATGGTACACGGTATTGATTATTGATGCTTACGTGAGAAGTCACTCAGTTTTGTTCAATTATTGCTATAGTAATTGTTGTAAATTTTGCTTATTTTATGGACCCCTAATTATCCATTTTCAAAATAATCGGTGAAAATTTTTATATAATAAAAGTGGGGCCACATGTAGGGCCCGTGTGGAAAATGAATTTGAAAAGGAGGCAGCATCTCACGGGTAAGCTGTTGATAGTGTCAGGAAGGAGTTTTGTATAAAGGACATATATATATATATATATATATATATATATCTAGAGATATGTGATAATATATATTATATAATTGGTATATTATATATTTATATATAGGATGATTAAAAGGTGGGGATTTTAGTATCACGAGTAATGACCGTGAAGTTTAAATATATATAAGATATAATTTATAATATATATTATATTTTATTTAAAAGTTTTTATTTTATTAGAATATTTTATTGCATAGTATCCTTTCCATTCTTCTATAAATAGAAGCTCATTCCTTCATTATTTCTTACTTAATTCAATTGAACTCTAGAGAGAAAATTATAGAGAAAAAAAGAAAAGATTTACGCTTCTTAACTACTCTTATATTTTCAGCCTTCTTTAAGCAGTAAGGGTGTTATTCTTTTTCTTATTCATGAAGAAACTGTTGTTATTCCATTTCTTATTATTACATTGGAATAACTTTGATACGCTGTGATCACCCTATACTTGGTGACATTCTTCTATTATTCATTGGAACATCCTGTCTTTGTGTTTTTACACGACACTTTGGTTCCGCCTTATTATTATTCTGTTGGAACATCCTCGTCATGTGGTGTTTTACAGGACTGGTTAAAATCTTTATTATTATTCCGTTGGAACATCCTGTCAGTATGTTTTACACCTTAGACTGGTTCCGCCTTATTATTATCTCATTGGAACATCTTGTGCGTGTGTTTTACACCGGACCGGTTAAAAGTCTTTATTATTCTCATTGGAACATCCGCTTGCAAAATTTTTGCTGACTGGTTCCGTTATTATTATTCTCATTGGAATAACCTATCTATCTGAGTACCGCATGCATGGTGATTTCTTTTGTTATTCCATTCTTTATTATACTCGGTTGGTTAAAGTTTTGACTTCTATACTCCATGAAATTAGTAGAATATCCTTGATATTTGCGCTTCATCCAATATCTTTTCATGGAAATATTCTTCTAATCATTCTTGAATTTTACTTTTACAAAACGAAGATCATGTTGACAATTTGACGTTAATAATTCTGGATAAAATAATTCTTGAACTTGTTTTATTGAATTCTTATATCATTGCCATCATCCTCATGTTTATATTTTGTTGAAAGTCATCTCATGGCACATAGTGCATAGATGGACTTGGTATGATTATGACGAGGATTATTGATTGTAATCATGGTAGTAATGTTACAAATGATGTGGTAAAAGTTCTCATTGACCCGTGAGTGCATTGATGGACGGTTGTTGGCATGATCATGACCATTGATGAATACACAAATATCCTTGGCCCAGTGGTGCATGGAATTTGTGGTCGTGACCTAATGAATATCCTTGGCGTAGTAGTCTGAGGATGATGTGGATTATTTTATTAATGTCGAGTCTCGTGATAAAAGTGATGAAAAACTTTTAAATCATAAAAGATAGTAGATTCTATTCTCTACTTGACTCTTTTAATGGATTGCTTGATCCGCTCCAGTTAAACTTGATGTTGTTATATTTTATCGGTTTAACATTTGTTGAAGGCTAACGATAATTTATTACGCATTATCTTAGTCATAATATTTCTTCTTGGGCTAGTTGAGCTCACCTTTTTTTCACCGCTCTCTTCTTGAGGAAATGAGAACATAGCGAGGACTAGTCGAGGGAACGTAGTAACGGTCCGGAGGATAGCATTAGTAGTCCTCACTATTCTCGTGAAATAGTGTGTTAATAATTGTAATGAGGACTTCTTTTGAGTTTGTATAATCTCTAGTAAAAATAATTGTATTCAAACTCACATTATGTTTTGTCGTATTATGCAGACGATTGTATTAGTAAGTTGTATTTGAATTTTGTACCATGTATCCGATGACCCAAGATGGGTGATGTATACCTAATTTTGGGGCGTCACAGTTGGTATCAAAGCTTGTGGATATGATCCATGGCTAAGATGTGAGACTAGAACTAGGAGGGAGAGACGGGAATTCTTCGCTAGTAGGACCTACTTAAATTTATTTTGTATTTAAATTGGTTGGTGAGTTTAGAGATATTATGTTACATGTCAATTAACCTTTGTTTTGTGGCGATGATCTCAAAATGACATCCAAAAATGTTGAGAATAACAATGGAGCACTGAGAGACCGCTGAGTCTCCACATATCAATAATCGAGGAGAATGTGCATCGAATGCGACAATTCTCATGCAAACAACAACACCTTGACCAAATGATTAATGATGGATTGTTCGGAGGGCTTTATGCGATTCATGCAACAAAGAAAGTAGAGCGGCTCTGTCCAAAATGTAGATGGAAACACTTGGAACTCTCTCGGTCACCGCTAAATGCAGTTCAAGGAGCTGGGACCACCGGAGTTTAAGGAGAGCCAAAACCACTTATATGCGGAAGCATGGATAAAGCGAGATCACCAAAATATTTGATGTCTTGGGATGCTCCGAGGAGCAAAATGTTCCCTTTCTTGCCTTTATATTGCGCGGAGGCAGATTCTTGGTGGGAATCGGTAAAACATACTCAACTCCGCCAGATCTTGAAGATGTCTTGGGAGAAGTCAGCGAAGAAGTTGTTCAACGACAAATACTTTCCGAAAGTATTCGTCACATGAAGGAGGTGGAGTTTATCAAATTGAGCAAAACAATATGACCGTGTTGCGATATGAGGCAAAATTTGCGAGTTATCCGGTTTGTATCCCACTGGGTGGATAATGAAGAGAATGGCGCGAATGTTTTTAAGAGGTTTGAAGTCGGAGATACGTCGACATCTTATTTCTCATAAAGCGTGTTTGTATTCGGATGTTGTAAATAGGGCTCGATTGGTGGAGCACGATAACGAGTCAACGAACCAAAAGAGAGCAACCGCAAAAATGATAATACCGATGAGGCGATCATCGGTCATGTGGCGACAAGCGTGGAGGAATCAACATGCGAAAATGGTAACCACTTGGTGGTAATCGGGGCCAAAATAATAAGAATGGACATTTCAAGAAGAGGAGATTCAACAATGATGGAAAGACGTCGGCACCAACAACCGTTTGTTAAGGAAGGAGAAAGACCACTATCATATGCTTGAAATGCGGAGGGAGGGACACATCGATCCAAATTATACGATCTTGAGTCAAAACATGTTATAATTGTGTAAGAGAGTTCACTTAGCCCGATTTTTGTCGTTCACTCAAGACAAATTCAGCTAGGATGGAGGCACCAAAGGTCATCCCAAAAAAGTCAAAGCCGGTAGTCTGAGGAGAGCGTTTGTTGTGACCTCCTGAAAACAAGGAACCCGAATGAGGTCATCACGGGTAAGCTTATCATAAACTCTAGCGAAGTCTACACTTTATTTGATACCGGTTCTACCCATTCTTTTATTTCTCCTACTTACGCCAACGATTAAATTTGACTCGGAGAAATTAGACTTTGACTTATCTGTGGAAACTCAGTTGGGAGAAACCTTCATTACATCCACGGTTTATAAGTCTTGTTTGGTTCAAGTTGGTACCCACACATTACACCCGTCGATCTTATTGCATTAAAAATACTTGCATTTGATGTAATTCTAGGGATTGATTGGTTAACTACTCATCATGCAAAATTGATTGTTTTCATAAGGTTGTTAGCTTTCATATTCCTAATCGACCTATTATGCGAATTCAAACAACCAAACCATTAAAATCAATCACGATCATCTCAAGCCATAAAGCTATTCGTTTATTGAAAAAGCAATGTCGAGCTTTCTTAGCTCATGTCACGATCTAAACAAAAATATGTCGATTTTTGAATAATATTTCTATTGTTAATGAATTTCCCGACGTATTCCTCAAGAACTTCCCAGCCTACCCAGGCGTGAAATTGAATTTTGTATCGACCTTGAACCCGGGCAGACAAAACCCATTTCCAAAGCCCCATATCGAATAGGCTCTATTGAACTTCAGGAGTTAAAGACCCAATCACAGGAATTGTTAGACATTGGTTTCATTTGTCCTAGTATGTCTCCTTGGGGTGCTCCTGTTCTATTCGTGAAGAAGAAAGATGGGAGTATGCGACTTTGTATTGATTATCGGGAGTTGAATCATGTCACCATCAAAAATAGGTACCCATTGCCGCGATTAGTGACTGTTTGACCAAATGCAAGGAGCCAAATTCTTTTCAAAGATTGATCTTCGTTAGGATATCACCAATTGAAGATTAGAATCGATGACATTCCAAAGACGGCTTTAACTCTAAGATGCGAGCATTATGAATTCCTAGTCATGTCCTTTAGATTGACTAATACTCTTGCTGCCTTCATGGATATGATGAACCGAGTATTCAAGGAATATTTGGATCACTTTGTGGTCGTCTTTATTGATGACATCTTCATCCAGTATCTTTTCATGGAAATATTCTTCTAATCATTCTTGAATTTTCTTGTCGCAAAAACAAAGATATCATGTTGACAATTTGGACGTTAATAATTCCTGGATAAAATAATTCTTGAACTTGTTTTATTGAATTCTTATATCATTGTCATCATCCTCATATTTATATTTTGTTGAAAGTCATCTCATGGCACATGGTGCGTAGATGGACTTGGTATGATTATGACCGAGGATTATTCGGTGTAATCATGGTAGTAATGTTATAAATGTTGTGGTAAAAGTTCTCATTGATTCGTAGTGCATTGATGGGCGAGTTGTTGGCATGATCATGACCATTGATGAATCCACAAATATCTTTGGCCGTAGTGCATGGAATTTGTGGTCGTGACCTAATGAATATCCTTGGCCGTAATCTGAGGATGATGTGGATTATTTATTGTTTGAGTCTCAAATGATAAAAGTGATGAAAAACTTTTTAAATCATAAAAGATAGTAGATTCTATTCTCTACTTAACTCTTTTAATGGATTGCTTGATCCGCTCCAGTTAAACTTGATGTTGTTATATTTTATCAGTTTAACACTGTTGAAGGCTAACGATAATTTATTCTGCATTATCTTAGTCATAATATTTCTTACTAGGCTAGTTGAGCTCACCCTTTTTTTTCACTGTTCTCTTCAGGAAATGAGAACATAGCAGGGACTAGTCGGGGAACAGAGTGACGGTCCAGAGGATAGCATTAGTAGTCCTCACTATTCTGTGAAATAGTGTGTTAATAATTGTAATGAGGACTTCTTTTGAGTTTGTATAATCTCTAGTAGACAATAATTGTATTCAAACTCACAACTATGTTTTGTCGTATTGTACCACGACATGCAGTTGTATTAGTAAGTTGTATTTGAATTTTGTACCATGTATCCATTGACCCAAGATGGGTGATGTATACCTAATTTTGGGGGCGTCATGTATACTTTTCTATAGGTTCTCTTATAATTCTCTCTCTGTAGTTTGAAAGAATTAAGTAAGAAATAATGAAGGAATGAGCTTCTATTTATAGGAAAATGGAATGAATAGTAACTAATTCATGAACGGTCCAGATTGATTTACTATTAAACGGACGATCCAGATTGGTTTACTATTAAAACTAAAACAACGGTCCATACTGATTTACTATTAAAAATTTAAACCAGAGATCTATATTGATTTACTATTAAAACTCCACCAGTGGTCCATATTGATTTACTATTATATCTTCAACCAACGGTCTGAAAAATTAGCACATCTCCTCATGGAATAATATTGTACCCAAATACCCGAATGCACAATACTAGAGTGAATAGTAACTCGTGAATAGTAACTCATGAATAGTAAATCGTGAATAGTTCTTCGACACGAAAAGTGTCCTGAATACCCAATTGAACAATATATCCTCCAGACATCAATTATACTAACACAAATAAGTCCAACACAATGGAACTATAAAATTCATCTTTAATCAACACGAACTTATTCATCATTAATATTATAATTCACAATATTTAACAACCAGGTTGTTCCCAAGAAAGAGGGGGCTTTCTGATAAGGATTTCTCCTTATTGGCGCGCAATTAGGTGACCAAACCTCTCCTTGACAGAACTTCTAGACATTATCAATATTGCAAATAATAATATGAATAACTTTGTCGTCTCAATTATTGATTTAATAATATATCATATAATGCGATGATAATCGTAACAATAATTGAATCAATAATATGAGAAATATGATGCGACAATTCTTTGTAGCAATAATTGGGAATAATCGAGTGACTTCTCACGTAAAGCATCAATAATCAATATCGTATTAAGCTTTGCAAGTAATAACGCCAGACATCGTATTTTTTACTACTGGGTAGTTCAACAGTTTTAACGGTAACACCTCCGCTGTTATTTTTCATAAAGTATTTTTTTTGTTTTCTCAATCCGACAATAATTCCGCTGTGGGATTTACCAATGATTGTGCCGTTGTACGAATATTCCCTGTTAAAACGAATATTCCCCGACCAATCGAATATTATATAACAACTTGCGTACTTTGCAAAATTTATAAATATTACCCACAACTATAACATTATATCAAATCAATACCATTATATTCAAAAATATAATTCGAGAAAATTATTCTTTATTCATAAAAGTTGGGGTCTTACAGCAATCGTCATTCAACTTGACATTTTTCATCCTTATGCATGCATCTCAATTTTTTATCTTGTGCCAAAATAATTATTATATGGTTATTTTTAGTCATTTCAAGAATCAAGTGCATATGTGTTTCAGTGATTATTCAAGTTAAAAGATTTAAAATGCATTGAAGAAAGTGTATATCTGCCTGTGTAACTCTATTTGGTATTGTATCAGCTTTCTGAACTTCATCACTTGATGGTTGAGGCTACGGAAAAACTTAAAACTGAGGCTCCTGACCTCTATGTGCGTCAAAGTCCTGTACCCAACGCATATACTCTAGTTGTCAGTGGTAAAAAGCCATTTGTTGTTCATACAAGTCTTGTGGAGCTTCTGACAAGAAAGGAGTTGCATGTGGTTCTTTTTCTCCCTCTGTTATAGTGAATTATGTTTGTTCGTTATTTCATGTTATAAATCCATGATTTCCTTTTGGCAGTGCTTTAAGAGTTCTCAATGAAGCAAAATTTTCTTTGACCATGTGGATTATTTGACATTGTAACAAGGATTGAGATTCATGTTCTGCATTTCATTGGTCAAACTTCAAGTACAGTTAAATTTGTAAATCTGTTAGCCAGACTTCTTTGATGAAGATAGATTAGTAATTTATATATCCACTGCATAAAGTCATAGCATCCAAGCCTAGAGACATCATTTTGCCAAACCTTGTGAGTAGGTTCATGGGATGTCATACGTGGGCTGATATCCACTGCATATGCAATTACTAATAATGTTGTTGGGGTGCTCCTGTTTTAGACATATGCTTACCATCTATTTCCTTTTGTTTGCAGAGCTAATGATAGAGAGAAAAACCCAAATATTTTCTTTTTTAAATATGATTTTATTGTTAATTTTACTTGCAACTTTTGATCTGTAACAAAGAACTTTGGTGTCACAGAGTTTGTGAATCCAGAGCTTTGCAAGATATTAAGCTTATGATCCAGAGCAACATGTACAAGTATCTCAGCATTCTACTTGATGGGTGGGAGCGCTTTGAGGAGGAGACCATGCCAAGGAAGAAATCCATAGGTCCCCATGATCAAGTCACTGAAGCAGGTAATATTTCTAATAAGTTGATCTGGTAATAATAATGATAATAAATATCGAGTTTTTCCATGCCATTTTATTCATTGCAATTATTTGGCATATTCCAATTGATTAGTGTACCAAACACTGCAGTTTTTCAATTAGCTTTAATTGCCTTTCAGGTGGAGAGGTTGATTCCAATGAGAATAATCAGTGTGTCTATTCCATCAACCCAATTAACCCAATTGGTGCCATATTAACTGTAAAAAAATTTTATAATCATGAGAGAGGCATGATGCTTGATAACTGGCCATCAATTTGTATTTGATTGGTGGCATTTATTTCGTAAGTGCCTTTACAAATTTCCTAGTTGTATTATTGTTGGATGTACTCATTTGATGCAGCTTCAACTTGTATGAGATGTACGGATAGTTTGACATTATTTAGATGTAAACGTATTGTATGGTATTAATATTCTTTGTAATTGGCATTACAAAGAATTATTGGGATATAAACGTATTGTATGATATTAATTTTCTTTGTAATTTTAGCTATATATCATGGCATTAGCATATTGCAGGTGCATTGGTAATATAGGTGAGCCATAACCTTTTTTTTCTTCTTTTTTCTTCTTTTTTTTAATCTACAACATTTTAAAAACGTTGTGTGAAAGTGCCTAAACGTTGTCTGATATATTAAACTACAACGTTTTTATCCAGAAAACGTTGTGGAATCATACATTCTACAATGTTTTAAGCATCTGCTAATTTATGAAAAACAAATCTACAACGTTTTTTTTCTTAAAAAATGTTGTGGAATGTGCTTAACTACAACGTTTAAAAAACGTTGTGTAACGGTGTCAAATAGATAACACCCTTAACCGCAACGTTTTTCTGACTGAAACCACAACGTTTTTTCTGTGTAGTCTATTTACTGTTTTGTAATAGTGGATGACTCTGTTTGTATTGTCCGTGTGGACTATGATGCGTATGTTTGATAAGTGCCTTGCAATGTCCTGCTTACGCCTCTGATCCTTTTCCTCCGCCTCCGGATCTGTATCAAGACCTCTTTTCCTTTGACCGGTATCGGCTTAGGAAATAACATAGTCATCACATGTGCAGGAACCTTTACTAAAGTTTGTATAGATTCAGCTCCTGTAGGTGCAGGCAATCGCCGTATAGCTGAAGATGAAGGAACCTATTTGTGTTTGTGAGGATTCCTGTGACTAGAGCTAGCAGAATAGCCTAGTCCAGCTGTCCCTGTTTGACTGGGAACTTGAATTGGGCGCTTGATCCATTGATGGTCTTTTCCCAACCCTTGTCCAGGTTGATAACCCAAAGATATTATTTCTTGGCTGGCCGACATTACTTCGATGGAAACTCTGGGTGTCAGAGGTGGTGCCCCAATGGGATGGTAGTGAGTGTTGCTCACCTCCAAGGCATGGAAGCTGACATGCTCAACTTCTGAATTGAAACTAATGAGCGGGATGTCACCTTCTTCACGATATTCTGGCTCAGCATTAACAGTGACTAGGCTGTTATTAATGATGTATTTAAGCTGCTGATGTAGGGTGGATGGGACGGCTCCAACCATATGAATCCACGGTCTTCCCAAGATCAGGTTGTCTCCTGTATCTATTTTGAGAAAATAAAAGGATATGCAGAATGTATGTGGACCAATCTCCACAGGTAACTCAATCTCCTCGATGGCATTTCGTCAGGATTCATCGAAAGCTTTAATGATTGTATGGCTTCTTCAGATTCTGTTGAGATTGATATTCATCTTCTTCAAGGTGGCATAAGGACAGATGTTCAAGGAGGAACCTCCATCTATCAATACTCCTACGACCACGTATCCGGAGGACATAACCGCTATGTGCAACGACTTGCAATGACTAGTCCCTTCGGGAGGTATGTCGTCATCAGTGAAAGATATCACATTCTTGTTAAGAATGTGATCAACCAGATGATGGAACTTTTTGACATCCACTGATTTTGGTAAATGAGCTGCTTCTAAAACTCTCATTAATACCTTCAGGTGATCCTCTAAGGAGAATACCAAATCCAGTATGGAAACCTGTTGTAGAGCTTCTTTCAAGCTTTAAACCACCTTGGGTTCATTATGTCCCATAGTATGGAGGAAATGTTCAATCTTCTCCATGGGAACTTTCCCTTTTGATTTGATGGTGGGCTTCATCACCCGTTGGGGAAGATACATTGGATTCTCTTTCAACACTGCAACAGTTGTGTGGGATGTGGATCCTTCAACCTCTCTATAATTCCATGGAACTTTCTGTAGGCTAACAACAGGATATTGCGGTCTCATGGTAAGATGATTGGCTCTGGTGCAACCACTTTCAAAGGAATTTCAATACCCTTGAGCTAAATAGTTTGAATTGTATGTCAGGGGTAGCTGAATCTGTCTCAGAAGATATGACTGCTATGACTTCCTTCCACTGTATAGGAAACACGTCCCCACTCTCTAGTACTACAACATCATTGTCTGTCATTTGCAGGACACCGCTGTCAATTAAATTTTGAATAAGGTGGCGGAGTGCCCAACATTCTTCAGTGCTGTGACCACGAGAGTGGGAGTGATATTGGCACACTCCATTGAATTCAAACCGTCTTGAACGCGGTCTGATTGGAGGTAGCAGAGCTGTGATTCTTCCTTCATGGATCAACATATGCAATATCTCATCCATCAGCTGGCCTAGGTATGTAAATTCCCTTTTATTGGCGAAGTCCCGATGGGCTTTGGCATTTGCTCTTTTTTTAATTTTATCCTCCAGTGTTTCATGTTCTGGCGTATGCGGTGGAGTGTTTGTAACAAGAGAAAGGAGGCTAGCATGCTCCTAGCTGAATAATTAACGTGTGACTTGGTGCTGATGGACCACCAGTTCTGCTAATTGATTGACTTGCTCACATAGAGCCTTCATTTTCCGTTCCATCATAAACTGGAACTATGAACAATTCCACTTATCAAAACTATCCTTGCTGGTTTGGGAAGATCTACCACTGGAGTGGGAAGTCTGACCACTACTCCAATTAATCATGTTAACCTCCTCTTCTTTGTGTTGAGGAAGAGGGTTGTCTTGTACATGGGGTTGGTCGAGTTTAGTCACCAAGATCTCATCATTATCAATCAAATCTTGGATCTTGTGTTTCAAGGCCCAACAATCCTGAGTATCATGGCTGGGAGCTCCCGCATGATATGTACATTTTCGGCTAGCATTGAAACCCTTCCCACTCAGGTTGCCCTGTGGAAGGAGATGAGTAATTTTCTTCTGAGTCGTCAGAAGATTGAAAATGTTCTCGAGCGAGTCCCCTAAGGGTGTGAACACTCGAGTGTGTCTGACTTCTCCACTTTTTGGCAATGGAGGGTTTGAAGACTGAGCTGGAAAATAGGAATAGTTTCTCCTCTGAATAGGCAGATTTGGACTGCCTTTTTGCCCTTGTAGTATCAAGGAAACATCTTGTAAGACCTCAAATTTTACGAATAAAGATTTAATTTTCTCAAAATATTTTTTTGAATATTATGGTGTGGGTTTGATATAATGTTATAGTTGTGGGTAATATTTATAAATTTTGCAAAGTATGCAAGTTGTTATATTATATTCGAATGGTCGGAGAATATTCGTTTTAACGAGGAATATTAAATGCGACGACCACGATCGTTAGTGGACCCCACAACAAAATTATTGTCGAGAATGAAAAACGACATAAATATCTTTTTACGAAAATAACTAATGAAAGTTTCTGAATTAATCATTGAATCACCCGATGATAAACGTGCGATGTCGTGTGGTTGCATAGTAGCACACGGTATTGATTATTGATACTTACGTGAGAAGTCACTCAGTTTTGTTCAATTATTGCTACAATAATTGTTGCATAGTATCTCACATTATTTGATTCAATTATTGTCAATATTTTATATATTATTAAATAAATAATTGAGATCACAAGTTATTCATATTATTATTTGCATAATTAACAATGTCTAGAAAGTTCTGTCGAGGAGAGGTTTGGTCACCTAATTGTGCGTCAATAGGGAGAAATCCTTATTGGAAAGCCCCATCTTTCCTGGGAACGATCTGGTTGTTAAATATTGCGAATTATAATAATGATGAGAAATATTGTTAAAAATATTGAGGGGATTTTTTTATGAAGTATTTATTGTAAATTTTACTTATTATTTGGACCCCACTTACCTTTTTTTAAAAAAAATAACTATATAGTATATATATATATATATATATATATATATATATATATATATATATATATATAATGTGTGATAAGGATGTGTGAAAGTGACGTGTGGGGTAGGGGGAAGAAAAATGAAATGGGGGGGTAGAAAATGGACGGGAGGAAATGTATATATTATATATATATATATAACATGTGGTGTGTAATATATTTTCATTTTATTAGAATATTTTATTGCATAGTGCTGCATAGTAAATTAAAATTTTCAAACTTTTCAAATAGAATGAATTACCAGTGAATTCATTACGTAAATCCGTGATTAAATTTTCAAATAGTATCTTTTCCATTCTCCTATAAATAGGATGTTTATTTAAAATTAAAAATCACACCAGAATCATAGAATTCTTCTTCTATAATATTGAGCGTATTTCTTTCGAGTTTTAAAAAGCTTGAGTTTAGAAAATAGTGAAAGTTTTCTTCAAGAGTATCCATGATCTACCAGTTGGAATACTCTTCTTTTCAAGGTAAGGAGTATTATATATTTCATATTCTGAAGAGATATTATTTTTCGTATTCGTATGAATATTATTTCGTTCAATATTCGAAAGAAATATTATTTTCATTTAATATTAAGAAGGAATATTATATTAGTTCAATATTCGAAAGGAATATTATTTTCGTTTAATATTCGTAAGGGATATTATTTTGTTCAGTATTCGTATAAAATAATATTTTCTTCCATACTCTGTAGTATGTAAGTAATATTATTTCGTTTTAGATTTCGAATTCTATACTCGTTTTGTTAAAGTTTTGGCTTCTATACTCCATGAAATTAGTAGAATATCCTTGATATTTGCGCTTCATCCAGTATCTTTTCATGGAAATGTTATTCTGAGTATTCTTGATAAGTTTTAACTTTTTCATGTTGGAGTAATATTCACGGGTTACTATTCATGAAGTACTATTTATGGGGTACTATTCACCCGAGTACTATTCATGATAAAAATTGATTCGTTTTCGGTCCAAATCATTTTTGGTACAATATTATTCTTGAATTTTACTCCACAAAGCAGTATTATGTTGATAATTTGAACGTTATTGAATTCTTGATAAATTAAATTATAAATCTTTAAAATTTTTCCTTGAACTTATTTTATTGAATTATTATGTCATTGTCATCATCATCATGCTTATATTGTTATGAAAGTCATCTTTGGCCGTAGTGCATAGATGGACTTGGTATGATTATGACCAGGGATTATTCGGTATAATCATGACCGTAATGTTACAAATGATGCGGTAAAAGTCCTCATTGGCCCGTAGTGCATTGATGGACAGTTTTTGGTATGATTATGACCATGGATTGTCTTCGGCCAAGGGTGCAAAGATGAATTATTTTATGGCATGATCATGACGGTTGATGAAAACATGAATATCCTTGGCCCGTAGTGCAGGGATGATTCGATGATGTGAATTATTTATTAAGCTGAGTCTCACCGATAAAATCGATGATAAACTTTTTAAATCATAGAAGATAGTAGATATCATGCTCTACTTGATTATTCTAATGGATTGCTTATTTCGCTACAGTTGTTGATCTAAAACTTGTTGTCTATTATATTCTATCAGTTGTTATACTGTTGAAGACTAATGATAATTTATTCTGCATTGTCTTAGTCATAATATTTCTTACTGGGCTAGTTGAGCTCACCCTTTATTTCACTTTTTCTCTTCAGGAAATGAGAATATAGCTGGGACTAATCAGGGAATGGATTGACGGTCCAGATGGTTACATTAGTAGTCCTCAATATTTTATGAAATAGTGTGATAATAATTGTAATAAGATTGAATTTGAGTGTGGATATTGTCTAAAAGACAATATTCGAGCTAAAACTCTTAGATATGTTTTGTCGTATTTTACACGACAGTTGTATTAATTAAGTTTGTATTTAAGTTATGTACAATGTATTTGGCGACTCAGAATGCGTGATGTATACCAATTTTGGGGGCGTCACAGTTGGTATCAAAGCTTAGGGATATGATCCCTGGCTGAGATGTGAGACTAGAACTAGGAAGGGAGAGATGGGTAATTCCTTCACTAGTATGACCTACCTAAGTTTATTTGTTATTTAATTGGTCGGCCAGAATATAGGGATAATATGTGGTGTGTCAATTAACCCTTGTTTTGTGGCAGTATTTGAAAATGACATCCCAGAATGTTGAGAATAGCAATGGAGCACAGGAGACCGTTGAGTTACTACATATCAATACCCAGGATAATGTGCAATAGGAAGACAACAATCCTTAGGTGAACAACAACACCGACCAAATGATGAACAATGGGATGTTCAGAGGCTTTGTGCAGTTCATGCAACACCAAACGAGAGAGACTCCTGTTCATAATGCAGGTGGAAACAATGGCAACCCACGGTTGGTCACCGCTAAGCAGTTCAAGGAGTTGGGACCACCATAGTTTTTGGGAAATCCAGAACCACTTAAGGCAGAGACGTGGATAAAGCAGATTACCAAGATATTTGATGTCTTGGAATGCTCAGAGGAGCAAAAGGTTTCCTTCGCCACCTTCATGTTGAGAGAAGAGGCAGATCATTGGTGGGAATCTATAACATGTGCTCAGCCTGCCGCACTGAAGATGTCTTGGGAGAAGCTCCAAGAACTGTTCAACGACAAGTACTTTTCCGAAAGTATTCGTCACATGAAGGAGGTAGAGTTCATCAAACTGGAGCAAAACAACATGACCGTGTCGCAGTACAAAGCTAAGTTTGCCGAGTTGTCCCGGTTTGCGTCCCACTTAATTGATAATGAGGAGAGAATGAGGCGAATGTTTCTAAGAGGTTTGAAACCTGAGATACGTCAATACCTTATCTCTCATAAATTGTGTTTGTATTCAGATGTTGTAAATAGGGCTCAGTTATTGGAGGGTGATAATGAGTCAACTCAACCAAGAGAGAGCAGTCGGGAAAATGATAATACCAGTGGTAGCAGTCATCGAAGCGGTGACAACAAACATGGAGGGAATCAATATGCCAAAAATGGTAACCACTTCGCTGGTAATCATGGTCAGGATAATAAGAAAGGTGAACTAAGTGAGAACAACTTCAAGAAGAGAAGGTTCAATAATGATGGAAAGACAGCATCACCCGTTTTCAAGGAAAAAGAACGACCACCGGTCGTATGTTTCAAATGCGGAAATGAGGGACACATCCATCAAAACTGTACGCAGAAACCCAAAGCGTGTTTCAATTGCAAAAGAGAAGGTCACCTAGCTAGATTTTATCGTGTAGTGAAGTCAAGTCCAGATGGGATAGTGATGCCAAAGGATGTCTCAGACAAGTTAAATCTGGTAGTTTAAGTGAGAGCATTTGTTGAGGAACCCGAACGAAGTTATCACGGGTAAGCTAATCATAAACTCTTGCGAAGTTTATACCTTATTCGATATCGGTTCTACCTATTATTTTATTTCTCCTACTTGCGCTCAACGTTTAAATTTGACTCCTAAGAAATTAGACTTTGACTTATCTGTTAAAACTTTGTTAGGAGAAACCTTCGTTACCTCTACTATTTATAAATCTTGTTAATTCAAATCGACACTTTCACGTTACCTGTCGATCTTATCTCTTTAAAAATACTTGCCTTTGATGTGATTTTAGGAATCGACTGGTTAACTATTCTTCATGCTAAAATTGATTGTTTTCGTAAGGTTGTTAGCTTTAATATTCCTAACTAACCTGTTATGCGAATTCAAGAAACCAAACCACTAAAGTCAATCATTGTCATACCAAGCCATAAGTAAAGATCCCCGAGCCTTTCACTGGTGACTTTTAAGACTTGAATACACCGAAGCCAGACTATCTGTAGGGGACGCCGTGAATAATGGTGGCAAGTTGATAGGTATCAATGTGGCGTGCTATCCAAGTCTAGGAAGAGAGTCACGATTTTGAATGATATTTCAATCGTTAATAAATTTCCTGACGTATTCCCTGAAGACTTCTTGACCTACCCCAGAGCGTGAAAGTGAATTTTGTATTAACCCCAGTACAAAACCCATTTCTAAAACCGTTAAATGTTTCTTCACCTAAAACGAAAGTATTATGCGCTGAAGACATTGGCTCGAGCTATTGAAAGATTATGATAATACCATTCAATACCATCCTAGAAAAGCGAACGTGGTAGCTGACGCATTGAGTAGAAGATGGTATGCGTTTACGAATACGAATATACAAACCTATGTGAAAATAGCGAATATACGATTATAACCGACTTTAATCGATAATGTTAAAGCCGCTCAAGCTACAGACCCAGAGCTGATGAATGTCAAGAAGAAGGTTCAAGAAGGCATTATTCTAGAAGCAAGAATCAATGAAGAGAGGAAATCTCAATCCTCGATTTAATTAGCCCATTTGAAATCCTCGATTGGGTAGGAACTGTGGCCTATAGATTCGCTTTACCGCTAAGTATGTCGCGTGTTCATAACGTTTTTCACGTATCGATGTTACGTAAATATGTGGAAGACCCGAACCACATTATTGATTAAGAACCGGATGAGATAGCGAAAGATTTAACGTATGAGGAGATACATGTTAAAATCTTGGATAAGAAGGAATATATTCTACACTCAAAGGTTATATCTCAAGAGTTAGAATCTGACGAGGTATCCTCATCCATTCTGACATACCGAATGCGTCACGTAAATTTTGAGGGCGAAATTTCATAAGGAGGGGAGATTGTAAGACCCCAAATTTTACGAATAAAGATTTAATTTTCTCGATTTTTTTTTGAATATTATTGTGTGGATTTGATATAATGTTATAGTTGTGGGTAATATTTATAAATTTTGCACAGTATGCAAGTTGTTATATTATATTCGATTGGTTGGAGAATATTACGTTTTAACGAGGGAATATTAAATGCGACGACACAATCATTAGTGGACCCTAGCGAAATTATTGTCAGAATGAGAAAACGACATAAATATCTTTTTATAAAAATAACGACGAAAGTTTTACCGTTAACCGTTGAATCACCCGGTGATAAAAGTACAGTAATACGCGTGGTTTCATAGTAGCACATGATATTGATTATTGATGCTTACGTGAGAAGTCACTCAGTTTTGTTCAATTATTGCTACAGTAATTATTGCATAGTATCTCACGTTATTTGATTCAATTATTGTCAATATTTTATATATTATTAAATCAATAATTGAGATGACAAGTTATTCATATTATTATTTGCATAATTAACAATGTCTAGAAAGTTCTGTCGAGGAGAGATTTGGTCACCTAATTGCGCGCCAATAGGGAGAAATCCTTATTGGAAAGCCCCCTCTTTCCTAGGAACGATCTGGTTGTTAAATATTGCGAATTATAATAATAATGATAAATGTTGTTAAAAATATTGAGGGAATTTTTTATAAAGTATTTGTTGTAAATTTTGCTTATTATTTGGACCCACACTTACCTTTTAAAAAAAAAAAATCCAGAAATATATATATATATATATATATATATATATATATATATATATATATATATATATGTGTGTGATAAGGATGTGTGTGAAAGTGACGTGTGGGGTAGGGGGAAAAAAAATGAAATGGGGGGAGAAAATGGATGGGAGAAATGTATATATTATATATATAACATGTAGTGTGTAATATATATATATATATATATATATATATATATATATATATATATATATATATATATATATATATGTTATATTCCATGTCGTATAAGGCATGGTAGATATTATATATATATATATATATATTATATTTAAAGTTTTTATTTTATTAGAATATTTTATTGCATAATAGTCTTCGCATAGTAAATTATAATTTTCAAACTTTTTCAAATTAGAAATCGCAATTACTTTGGTGAATTAGTTTCGTAAATATCTGTGATTAAATTTTCAAATAGTATCATTTCCATTCTCCTATAAATAGGATGCTTATTTAGAATTGAAAATCACACCAGAATCATAGAATTCTTCTTCTATAATATTGAGCGTATTTCTTTCGAGTTTTAGAAAGCTTTGAGTTTAGAAAATAGTGAAAGTTTTCTTCAAGAATATCCATTCTACCGGTTGGAATCTTCGTTCTTTTCAAGGTAAGGGGTATTATTTATTTCATATTCTGAAGAGATATTATTTTTCGTATTCGTATGGATATTATTTCGTTCAATATTCGAAAGAAATATTATTTTCATTTAATATTCGTAAGGAATATTATATTCGTTCAATATTCTAAAGGAATATTATTTTCGTTTAATATTCGTAAAGGATATAATTTTATTTAGTATTCGTATAAAATAATATTTTCTTCTATACTCTGTAGTATGTAAGTAATATTATTTCAGATTTTGAATTCTATACTCATTTTGTTAAAGTTTTGGCTTCTATACTCCATGAAATTAGTAGAATATCCTTGATATTTGCGCTTCATCCAGTATCTTTTCATGGAAATATTATTCTGAGCTTTCTTAATAAGTTTTAACTTTTTCATGCAGGAGTACTATTCATGGGTTACTATTCATGAAGTACTATTCACTGGGTGCTATTCACCCAAGTACTATTCACCTGGGGTACTATTCATGATAAAAATTGATTTGTTTTCGGTCCAAATCATTTTTGGTACAATATTATTTTTGAATTTTACTCCACAAAGCAGTATCATGTTGATAATTTGAACGTTATTGAATTCTGGATAAATTAAATTATAAATCTTTAAAATTTATCCTTGAACTTGTTTTATTGAATTATTATGTCATTGTCATCATCTTCATGCTTATATTGTTATGAAAGTCACCTTTGGCCGTAGTGCATAGATGAACTTGGTATGATTATGACTAGGGATTATTCGGTATAATCATGACTGTAATGTTACAAATGATGTGGTAAAAGTCCTCATTGGCCCGTAGTGCATTGATGGACAGTTTTTTGTATGATTATGACCATGGATTCTCTTCTGCCAAGGGTGCAAAGATGAATTATTTTATGGCATGATCATGATCGTTGATAAAAACACGAATATCCTTGACCCATAGTGCATGGATAATTTGTGGTCGTGATACTAAAGAATATCATTGGCCCGTAGTGCAGGGATGATTCGATGATGTGAATTATTTATTAAGCTGAGTCTCAACGATAAAATCGATGATAAACTTTTTAAATCATAGAAGATAGTAGATATCATGCTCTACTTGACTCTTCTAATGGATTCCTTATTCCGCTACAGTTGTTGATCTAAAACTTGTTGTCTATTATATTCTATCATTTGTTATACTGTTGAAGACTAAGGATAATTTATTCTGCATTATCTTAGTCATAATATTTCTAACTGGGCTAGTTGAGTTCACCCTTTATTTCACTGTTTTCTTCAGGAAATGAGAATATAGCTGGGACTAATCGGGGAATGGATTGACGGTCCAAATGGTTGCATTAGTAGTCCTCACTATTTTGTGAAATAGTGTGATAATAATTGTAATAAGATTGAATTTGAGTGTGGATATTGTCTAGAAGACAATATTCGAGCTAAAACTCTCAGCTATGTTTTGTCGTATTTTACATGACAGTTGTATTAATTAAGTTTGTATTTAAGTTATGTACCATGTATTTGGCGACTTAGAATGGGTGATGTATACTTATTTTGGGGGCGTCACACATCTTCTTCTTTCTTCTTATGGACCCTCCGGGGCTTGTTTCCATAACTTCAAAACTGGATGTGCTCAACTACAGCTTTGAGAGTGGCAATGTCTTGAATCTTTCCGAACTTCAATCCCATCTCAGCCATTTCTCCATGTTTCATCATTTTAGAGAATGGTTTGCCAATGCCAGCTAAAACTCTCTCGTAGAAGGGAGCCTCTTGAATGTCTATAAAGGTCATCACCATCTCAGACTTAGTCATAGAGGGAATAACTTGAGCAACCAGGTGCCTCCACCTTTGAGCATACTCTCTGAAAGACTTACTAGCTTTTTTCTTGACCTTGGTAATTTGCTACCTATCAGAAGCCATTTGAGTTTGGAAACTGTACTGACTGAGGAACGAATGAACTAGCTCCTCCCAGCTATGAATTTTTGAGTTGTCTAATCTGGTATACCATGATCTAGCTTCACAAGTTAGACTCTTCTGAAACAGCTGCATTCTAAGATTTTCATCCTCGGCTTAAGATCCGAGTTCCCCAATGAAGACTTTCAAATGTGTGTAAGGATCTCCCAACCTGTCATACTTTTCAAAGTCAGGAGTTTTGAATTTCTCTGGATAATGCACTCCAGGGAATATGCAAAGGTATGCATATGAAACACTCCCGTGTGTTCCAATTCCTTTGATAGACCGAATGGTCTCTTCCATTTGTAGGACCTTTTTCTTGATATCACCGGTGTCTGGATCTTCTTTGAGATGGGTGTTTTCAGGAATTTTGTTGGTTGTATCCAACTGAGATTCAGGTACAGGGTTTTGATTGTCTAGTCCCTGATTTCCTCCTTGTGCAGAGGATTCTGTATGTACGGGCATTCGTGGACCCTGAGTAGACTTGTGTAGTTCTTTAAGCAGAACAACCAACTCTGTAATTTGGTTGCTTAGTCCTTCGAACTCCTCACGAGAAACAGGAGTAGGACTAGACTGGCCAGATGAAGCCATGCTTGGCTGCAGGCTCGTTGCCTTTTTGGATTTTGAACGGGTTACTGTACAAATTATATCCCTACAAAAAGACTTATGTAGTTTAGTCTTAATGAATGTAGAAATATTACGTAATGTGTCTGTTTAGGAGTATTGTCCTGCGAAACGGATGCCAGTTGACAAGATAGTATGTCAAGTTTTGATATGAAGTATGACGCCTCCCAAAATAGGTATACATCACCCATTCTGAGTTGCCAAATATATGGTACAGAAACAAATACAACTTCAGTAATACAATTATCGTGCAAAATACGAGAACACATATAATGTGAGTTTAAATACAAATATTGTCTAATAGACAGTATACAAACTCAAAAGGAGTCCTCATTACAATTATTGATACACTATTTTACAAAATAGTGAGGACTACTAAAACAGCTATCTGAAACCATCACTCCATACCCCATTTAGTTCTGCTATGTTCTTACCTCCACGAGAAGAAAAATGGAACAAAAAGGAAAAGGGTGAGCTCAACTAGCCCAGTAAAGAATATTATGACTAAGATAATATACAACAAATTATCACTAGTCTTCAATACGGAAAAATTTGATAGAATATAATAGACAACAAGTTTTAGATCAACAAGCTGCGGTGAAAATAGCAATCCATTAGAAGAGTCAGTAGAGAATGAATTCTACTATCTTCTAAGATTTAAAAGTTCATCATCAATATTTTATCCTGTAACATCAATCAATATACATCTTGAATCAAATATTCATCTCTTTGCATCTGCGAACAAAGATATTCATTTGTATCACCAATTGGTCATGTTCATCTCAACACTTGTTCATCTTTGCACTACTGGGCCAAAGATATTCATCGATTAATCATTCATTTTTGCAATCGCAGCCAAAGATATTCAAGAATATCATCATTTAGGATGAGGATGATGAAAATATCTTAAAGAAAACGAATCCAGTGAGATAAAAGATCAAAGATTATGGATTCGTACTTTAGTTTATCCAAGTTCAAAAATACCTTATAATAATCAATTGTAGAGAAAAATTCAAGAATAAAGATCAAAACATGGATACAATCAAAGATAGTAATCATAATAGACAACTTGGACAATGAAAAGAAAATTTCATTTTTTCTGTGAATAGTGTCGTATTCGTGAATAGTGTCGTATACGTGAATAGTGCCGTATACATGAATAGTAACTCTGCCATGAAAAAGGTAGAAATTCCACAATAAAATCCATACCAATATTTTGGTATAATGATATTGAAAGAATAACATCATTATGAAGAAAATAGCATCCCTTACCTCAAAAACAGTACTTCTGGCTGAAATATAAGGTATAAGGCTGAAGGAAACTTGCATTGAATAACAACTCACAAAGTATCTAAACACTCATAAAATACGCTCGATAATATAGAGAGAGAAAGCTTATGATTCTGGTGTGATTTTCAATTCTAACTAAGCACCCTATTTATAGGAAAATGCTTAGAACGCCATAGCAGACTAACCTACTACCTGATGGCTTTACCTACTACTATTCACGCCCACCATTTTTGAAATAAAATTCAGCACATTTTTTCACCAACCAAAAGTGGGGCCTACCCATATTTTAAATAAAAACATTTATTTCTGAAACTTCAATAATTCATAATAAATAGCTCTTTTATAAGAAAAATACGAATTTTATGTCCATTCCATAGGAAATTAAATTCTCTACAACTTTGTAGAAGAAAGTTTTTCCAAATTCCAAATAGAAAATGCCCGAAATCCACATACGGACGATTGTTAATACTCATTCAGACAAAATACTGATAAAATACCTCAACATTAATTCCATCATTTATAACCACACAAAATAAATATTTTCCTATCCATCCACATAAAATAAATATTTCCTTATCATATAACAATATTATTCAAATAATATGAATTATTGATCTGATAATGGGAAATACTGTGCAGTGAAAATTATTGAAACAATAACAATATAAAATATCAACGTAGCAATTATTGAATCAATAAAATAAAATATTGAGCAGTAATTACTGTAACAGTGATTGAGTAGTGCCTTCTTACATAAGAATCAATAATTTATAAATCTTTATGCGAATCTGGCGTCTTCTTTAATGTGCACCCAGCGTATTCATCGTATTTTAACCACCGGGGTATTCCAAGAGTGTTAGCGAATAACTACGCCAAGTTATTTGTAAAAACTCAAACTTGTCGTTTTCTTCATCCCTTTGTTTTTTACATTATGAGGCCCACAAATGGTCACACTTGTAGTAAATGAATATTCCCCGACAGTAAGAATATTCCACGACCAAACGAATATTCCCCGACAACAATGAATATTTTATAACCAATTGCTTATTTTGCAAAATTTGCACATTTCACCCATAACCAAAGCATTATATCAAATTAACACCTTATTATTCAAAATAATAATTAGAGAAAACTCAATTTTATTTATAAAAAGTTGGGGTCTTACATAAAGGGAATGCATGTACACATTTTCCTCATATTTTCCATTACATTGAGATTGACATGGAAACGAAATAACAAGTAATTAAATTTACAAGTAATTAGAATGTGAAAGCATGAAAAGACTTTCATCCGCATTTGGTTAATTAGAGGCTGACCAATCTTAGGCTACTCTCGTAGATTTTTGGCATGGAGGTTCCCAAATCATCGCAATTTACTCGTCGGGAAGTTAATCCGGTCTTTCAACTGTAGCGAATTTGGGTGGTGCCTTTCCTGAGTCTCATTGGAATTAGTCTTCCTACGAGTCCAGTAATAAAACACCGACATGATAGCCTCTTGGTGGAGGAACCACACAACATACATTCATATACAACACGTCTCACCGTATGGAAATGATGACATGTGCGAAGCACTAATATCACAAGTAAATATGGTGCGAGGCACTAACTGCAATAAGTAAATGCATTCGTACACATTCATTTAAATGTAAATGCAACATCCACACGCAAGCAGATAACCGTTTTGAAAAGTTTGTAGTAGTGGCTTAAGCCCTCTTACTGCAGGTCCCCAACAGAGTCGCCACCTGTCGACGTCGGGATTTTTATTTGTCCCTTTTCTGTTCTTGTCTTTTGGTGTTCTCATGTTAGGTGAGATTTGTTTGAAAAAATAAGTTGTGAAAAGGTCCGACATGTATATGTCGACGATTGGACTGTAAGAGTCACCAGTTGGTATTTTTAAATGGTTGCACCAACTTAAATGAGAAAAGGTTTGCACATTGACCTAGTGATTTGACACTACTTGACTAGTCTGTGAAATCGAGATTCATTAGGGTCCAAGGGCTTGATTATGCAGAGGGAAGGTGTTAGGCACCCCCCGACATCCGTGTTTCTAAGGTGACTGCCACTTTTCAATTTAACTGTTATCTGAATGTGTGTGTGGGGGGGGGGGGGGGTTAATGTGCAATTATCTGAAAGTAGTGTTATGCCTCGTTTGCACCTATATACAAAGGGTTTGAATTTTGTATAACAGTTCAGTTTTAACAAGATATAGCAGTGATTTTTTTGTAAAAGAGGTTTTTCAAACCCTTGTGCTCAATAGTAATTGAGGCCTTTGATACTTCCATTTTATTATTTGTTCGGCTTAGTTGTTTTTATTTTCGAGATACGAAGCATCTTCGAGAAAACAAGATAAAAAGCAGTGTTAAATTCCTTGTGGGCATGAGAACCATCTAAGGACATTCAGACACCGTGAATAATTTACAAGCCATGTACAGCTGAAAATGTCCATCACGGGAACCGAATCTAGATTCAGTAGACTGAATCTGTGATCACATGATTCCTAGGCTCATATGATGTAGCAATCGTATGAAAGCTGTAAACAGTTATATATATAAAAGCTGTATATATATATATATATGAACGATCAACCGCCTCGAAGTAAACTCCAGGCAAGACAAAAAATGTAAATAAAGCAATAAAAGCGATCAACCGCCACGAAGTAAACTCCAGGCGGGACGAAATATAAATAAAGCAGTTAAAGACCACGAAGTAAACTCTAGGCCAGACTGGAATGTGTGTGTGTGTGTGTATATATATATATATATATATATATATATATATATATATATATATATATATATATATAATGATAAACCATGGACCGATATTTCGGACATATACACAAACGCGACTCTCAGCGTGAATAATAGTGCGTGCAAGATGTGAAGAAAAGGCTTTAAATAAAGCAATAAGGCTTACAGTGGACTGCCAAAGAAGACTTCAATAGTTTTAAATAGATGAACACTTGGTTCCCACCGGTAAAAAGTAGCCAAATATAAGCTCACAAGTGTTTGAAATGAGAAAGCACTCAATTTATTGTGTGTACAAAGAAAATTGGACAGGGCTTCTTCGTCGTTTTCTTATGCCAAATGGCCACCCCAATCCCCCTATTTATAGAGGGGGAGAGCCACAAGTGTACCTGCGGCAGCCGCAGATGAACCTGCGGCTGCTCGGGGTGCCCCGAGCTCCACGAGTCCCGCCGTCTCGAAGTATGTGCACGCATACAATGTGATGTCCTCTCGAACTTTCAGAACTTCAATCCGGTCATCTTATTGAGGTGTATAAGACCTTTTTTGGCATGCTGTTGTCGAGAGCTACCCAATAACATGGGATTAGAGGTTGTACGAAGTTAGGAAGATGAGACCATGTTCTGAGTCTTCAAGCTTCAAATTCTATCCGGTGTACTGTCGTGTGTAGTAGTCACTCGGGATTGGAGCTATTTGGTTCTTGTTGGACATTCCTGTGTGTAATGTATGTTGAGATGTTGTTGAGACGACGCGTTGTGGGATTAAGGTGGCAAAATGACGAATTTGCCCCCTCACCGGGGTTATCTCCGATTTAGGCTAATTTAGCAGTCGTTGCTTAGGGTTATCTCTGAGATTGGGCTGCTGAAAGTGCTGAATGTCCTCAGGGTTGTCTCTGAGGTATGCATGTCCTCCCGGGGTTATCTCCGGGTTCGGAACTGAGTGCCTTGGGGCTATCACCGAGTGTTGAAGTTGATCGCAGGGGTTTGAAACAAGCATCTCCGGGGTTATCTCTGGAACTTCAACTGCATGCCTCGGGGTTGTCTCCGAGGTTTGAACTGCTTCTCTCGGTGTTGTCTCTGGGTTCGGAACTGAGGGTCTCGGGGTTGCCTCTGAGATGGAACTGAGGATTCCGGGGTTGTCTCCGAGGTTGAAACTGAATCTCCCGGGGTTGTCTTCGGGACTGAAACTGAATATCTCGGGGTTATCTCTGAGATGGCAAACTGAGTATCCCAGGGTTATCTCCGGGATTGGACTGCTTTGACTTCCAGGGTTATCTCTAGAAGACAATTTTGCCCTCGTGCAAGGTTAATAACAGGAATGCAAAAAATTTCGAGTGTCTACACAAACGTCTCATGTTAAACCCGTTTATTTATAACAAAAAATTTTAAAAAATCTGCCATACATCACTTGCCATACTTATCTTAATCAACACCTTTTATTTATCAATCATTCACATTTTTTTAATCTTTCAACAATTATTCACAATTAATATTATATATTCACAATACTGACAACCAAATCGTTCCCAAGAAAGAGGGGGCCTTTCGTAGAAACGACGCACAATCAAATAACAACTTTCATTAACAGAGCTTCTAGAATTTGCCAATAATGCTTACTAGTCTAATTATTTATTCCAATTATTATAAGTTATTTTGTCGTGAAAATTATTGTTTTAATAATATGAAATACTGTGCAGTTGTAACAATTATTGAGTTAAAATATTATGCAATTTCTACTGTGGCAATTATTGAGTCAATAATATAAAATACTATGTAGTTGTTACAATGGAATTATTGAATCAATAATATGAAATATTATGTAATACTGTGTGATACTATGGAATGTCGTGTGCCACTGTAGAATATCATGTGCTACTGTAATCACTCGGTATTTAAACAGTTAAAAGTGATAGTATGGTTGACAATTTTTATTAAAAAGATTATTTCTGTCATTTTCGGTATCCGAAAATTCTGTTGTTGTGGAGCCCACTAATGATTGATTGTTTCAGAGTCGCTGTACTTTACCTAATGTTTTTCGATAGAATGAATATTCCCCGATAGAACACATATTCACTAAAATACTTTTTATCTTATAATTTGCACACATTACCTTTAAATTTATCATTTTATCAATTTAACACCTTACTATTTAAAATAATAATGAGAAGAAAAATTAAATTCTATTTATTAAAAGTCGGGGTCATTCAAAATTGAAATGAAAGTGTTCATGTTCATGCAGGTATTTATATGGAGGAGACAATCTATCTGCAAGAACTTCTTGCAGATACTAATCAAACAATTCTAATCTGTATCATCCGACATTACAATGAACAACTGAGGATATGAGTTAGTTGGGAAATGATCCATAGTTAGCGTTAGCTATTGGTCACTCTAATTTTATTATCTTTAATTTTGTCCTTTTAATTATATTAGTTTATTTAATTAATATATTTTATTAGGTTTTGTAGAATTTAATATTTTATTATAATAAAGTAAAATCTTGGTGATTAAAAAATATTTAATACTCTTATTCATGGAAGGAAAGAGGCAAAAAGATTCTTACAACAAGAAGGAAGAAGGTGAAACAATATTGGTGTGAAAGTCAAATCCAGCACGAGAAAGGAAAATCCATCTAGAAGATATATTGAAGAAGTTGATTGACAATAAGAAGTTGAAAACTACTTGAAAAATAATTAATGCATTATGTTTATAAATAGAGGATTACCCAGAGAGATTAGGGGGGGTGTATTAGATTAGTATAGGTTAGGAGTAGGAGTAAGATTAAATTATTTCTTCTTTGTACGCTAGTCGGCTGATCGTTAATTAAAGGGGGTTTCTTATTTTAGTTTTTCTTCTTTATTTAATTAGTTTATTTATTTTCATGTCTAGTTAATTTATTTAGTCTAAGATGAAGATAAAATTAAATAAATATTCATGATAATATTTTCTATTTAATTGATTTTGCCTTCATGTTTCATTATTAAAATACTTTCGTTTTATAGTTCTTCTGTGATTTTAAATTAATTAAGAGGTTTTGATAAATTATTGTTAAGATATGAGTTTTTTATAATCCATGTTTGCTCGAAGAAGTTTTGATGAGTTTTAGTTAATTCGTAAATTTTCATAGTCTATACTTGTCCACGTTAATTGTGAAATTACTAAGTTAAAGGGAATGAATATCAAAATTATAGTTAAGTTATAAAAATAGAAGAGATTGATGTTGTCCGTCTTATTTAATGACAAATACGCGCAAGTATACACAGTCAATCAAGTAATATAGAGATAAGAAAGGTTGTCGTACCCACAAAGAATAATTACTAACAATTACTCTAATTAACAAGTTTTTATCAATTTAAATCTACTTAAACAGTCACCTCAATTAATTTTGTGAAATTTATTAAATAAAAGTAAAAACTAAATTAACTAGCAAATATTGATCACTAGATGATTAAGACATAAGAATATAATTTCCCCAATTGCTTAATAATAATCGCCTTATCTTATTCCCACTTAATTAATTCAATGAGTTGCTAACTAGGATTTGTTGGTCGAAATCTAATTACGCTCACACGCAAGTGCACGTGGTCAACAAGTAATATAATGATAAGTCAAGTATCGTTCCCACAGAGACTAGTATGACATTAATCCTAACAATTACCAGCTTTATATTAATCCAAATTCTATTAAACTGTCCAATTAAATGATTATAACTATTAAAAACTAAAAATATAAAAATACCAAGCAATCAACAAACTTAAAAACTGTAATTTCAAGCAAATAATGGAGAATTAGGCTTACAACTTCACTTTAAGTATCACTCTGATTACTACACCCTATTTCAGTTCAATTCACTACCCCAGTTTATTAATCAAGAACACTAAAGTAGAATTAGCCATCTCTCGACGCACTAATACCATACTAACTTAAATCCACAAATTAGATAGAATTAAGCTAAATACCTTAATCAACTAATTCACTATATCTCTATGTGAATTACAATCAAACAAGGTTTAAGTTCAAGTACTCCTCTATCCGATTACATGCGATGTTAAGCATATCTCTACCCTAACATTCATCAAGATTCCATTTAATCACAGAATTCAAGAACACATGCTATAGTGACAAGGTCTAGATTCATATTTCATCTCTCGAGTCCATACAATTCCACACAGAATTGGTGATCAAGCAATTCATAAATTAAAGCACAAATCACAATAGATAAACTGAATGATAGATTATTAAACTGAAATTAAGGACTACATAATCATCGTTCCACTAGAATGACCTACTATATTCATGCACATCAAGTAGTTGATGGTGATGAAAGTAGGACTGATAGATATCAGATATCTAAGGAGCTCTTCCGATCTAGAATGACCAATGACACTATAGTACAGATAAAAGTTCTTAACATAATCAATTTGATTGATCAATTAGGACAACAGGTTTTGTCATGGATGGGGAGTTGTGGCAAGATTTGATCTTGCACTCACTTTCGGACTCCTTTCATAATTGTTGTGAATTTTTCATATGAACAAGCTAGATATCAGCTTCGCTGATTTGCTTAACATGTTGAAAAATGTTGAGAGTCAATTTCCAACTAAGAAAGACCAAGTCTTATTGGTAGGGCCAAAGGATCTTCTGAAAAGAAGAACGATTCAAAGAAGGTAAATTGAAAGGCAAAAACAAAGGATAATAAGAACAAAACTGATACGGATAGCAAGGGAGTTTGCTTCCATTGCAATAAGCCTGGACACTAGAAAGAAACTGCGAGAAGCATCTTGCAGAGGCTAACCAAAGCAGCTTAGTGAAGTTTAGGTTACAAATACAAATTTGTTCATGATTTAAAATAAATTTTTCTTTAAGTCAAGGTTCTACTTGGATATTGGATACCGACTTTGGTTATCATAAATATAGACTTATGAAGGGACCAAGCAGAAGTAGAAAGCTAAACAAATATAAGTAATCCTATGTGTGGGAAATGAAGCAAAGGTTGCTACATTAGCCATAGAAACTTATAGTTTAGCAATGCATACGAGCAATTCTATTAAGCCAATAAGTTGTTATTGTATTCCAGTTCTTATTGGAAACATTATTTCTATTTTATTGTTGGACAATGAAATCTCTGGTATTATAATTAAGAACAATTATTGTTCTAATTATAATAATAATGTTTTGTATAAAACTGGAATATTACTTAATAGATTTTGTATACTTGACTTACGTGAAAATAATTTTGCTAATTAAACAAACTAGTATCGAAAAAGGAGATGATCATTCAAAGAGTTGAATGTATGTATTTGCTGAAATTAAAGTGTGAATTATTTGAAAGGTTCAAAGAATTCAGAAGTGAAACAAATTGGCAAAGTATTAAGATTCTTTGATTAGATCAAGGAATAAATACTTGTGCAACAAGTTTCTAGATCATCTCAAATGGTTTTCTTATAATGGACGCCTCCTGATACGCAATAATTGATTGGTGTATCTGAAAGGAAAAATCATACCTTGTTGGACATGGTGCGGTCCATAATGATTTTACCGACATTCCAGTATCCCTCTGGGGTCATGCCCTAGAAATGGTTGTATATCTACGAAAAAGGTAACCTCAAAATACGGCCCCAAGACTCCATAAAATTTATGGACAGGAAGGATTCCTAATTTTAAATAAGTTAAGATAAGGGTTTGTCCAGCTTATGTGAAAAGGTTTCAAAGGATAAGCTTGGGATAAGATTTGACAAGTACAGATTTGTGGGACATCCTAAAGTAAGTTTAGGGTATATGTTCTATAATCCTACTTAGCAAAAAGGTGTTTGTTGCGAAACACACTGCATCTAAAGATAAAGGTGTTTATCATTGAAGGGGGCTAGTGGGAGGATAATAGATCTTGAAGAGTTCAAGAACCACAAAACACTATAAGTCAAATAAGAAGAACACGTAGATGAACCTATTGTACCACAAAGATAAATAAATGCGGAATAATCTGCAAGAAGATACCTAGGAGGTATGGATTCATCATAGATGATGATGATGAGGTACACATCATAGAAGATGACAACCCAATTATATACGATAAGGTAAGAGTTGTAGACACTCAAAGAAATGGATTAAAGCAAGCTTCTCAAATATGGAACATTCGTTTTGATGAGACAATCAAAAAGGTTTGATTTTATCAAAAACAAGAATGAACCAAGTGTGTACAAAAGGGTCAGTGGGAGCGTTGTGATATTCCTAGTATTATATGTTGATATACTACGGATAAGGAATAACATACCAATGCTACAATCAATAAAGATAAAGTTGTCTAAACATTCCTCCATTAATGATTTGGGAAGAGTATCTTAATTGGGGATAAAATCTATATAGATAGATTCAAGAGGATGCTCGACTTAACCCAAGGAACGTATATTCATTTGATGCTAAAGTCGTTTAGCATGGCAAACTCCATGGGATGTCTCATGTTGATGAGCCATGGAGTGTCTCTCTCTTAATAGTTCCCCTAGACTCATAAAAGAGAGATCGCATGAGTGACAATCATGTATACAATGAAATATACGAGACCTGATGATGATAAGTCATATTCTGGAGAAGTTCATTGTGAGTCAGTGAAAAACATCTTACAGTATTTAACCGACACTAAGGATGTGATTAAAATTTGTGGTGGGTCTAAATTAAAACTAGAGAGTTTAACAGACTCAAGTTTTTCAAACAGACCAAGACAACAGAAAATCCACTTTAAGGTAAAGCGTTACCTTGAACAATGGTGCAGTGAATTGGAAAGATTCCAAACAGCAAAGAGTTGTTGGTTTAGTGATAAAGATAGGGTATATAGCTGTAAATGAAGCTACAAGTTGATTGTTTGGATGAAAAGTTTATTACAGAACTAGGAATAGTTCCTAGGTCTCATCTTAGATCTAAACATATGTTGTGGCACTTTTATTTGAATATAGGAATCATTGAAAGATGGGAAATCACTATAGAGATAGTGGACTCTCAAGAACAACATTACATATCCATTAGCTAAAGTTTATCGAACAACAAGATAATCATCACTTAGAGAAGAAGGGTATGAGATACCATGGCGATTGGCTTTAGTGCAAGTGGGAGATTGAAAGTAGTATGCACACAAGTCAATCATGTTTGATGATAAAGCATATACTTTGTAACAATCTTATTCATTTATTAATAAAAAGTATTAATTTATTAAAGGCTTTTAATTATCTACATGATGTTATTTTATAATATGTGATAAACTCATAGTTTTAAGCAATGCTTTTAGAATAATGATGATGATCATTCTATTGAGATCTAAATTCTTAGAAAGCTTAAAACTAAAATAGTTCCTAATCGTTGGATTAGTGAATCCGGATAGATTGGTACATACGTTGCTTGCTCATTGGATGAGGATGATTGATCTCATGATCATTTGTGTGGAGACACTAAAGCAAGTATGTAGGTGCTTATTGGAGAATAAGTTCACTGAATGTGGCTCGCGAAGGAATACCTAATGGAGTTTTACTTGCATGTCAATAGGAATTCCTGTAGTGATAGTAGTACAAGTGATCCTTGGACTTGAGATTATCATAGTATCTTGTGTATGATGACTTATACTTTGACTTATTCCTTAAGACCCTTAGGGTATATCAAAGGGTATGCTTGGGTATATAAAGTTGTACATGGAGATAATGTATGATCAATAAAGAATCTACCGCTTCTAGTAAAAGAAGAGAAATGTCCTATGTGATTCGATCAATGACAACCCATTAGTCCTTGGCTAAGGCAGACTGAAATTAGAAAAGAGTTTCTAATTTGCATTATTTGGAGTTGTGCATTTAAGAGTCGAAATACAAATAATTAAATAAAATAAGACTTGACAGTAATTCCATGTCTTATATTTAATTGGGACATTGTATTGTGGAAGGATTGAATTGTACGGTAACTATTTACTCAAATGTTCTTTTATGATTAATGTTGAAATTTATATTATCTGAAAAGTCGTTGATCGCTAGAGAGGCTTATCCATATTGTAGAATAAATATTATTTATTTAAATAAATTAATAGTTTAATTTATTTATTTAAATAAGATTAAATTATTCTAATTGATTTATTCACAACCTAATTTAATATTGAGAACCTAAAGGGTCACACCATAAAAGGAAAATTAATTATTTAAGAAGTTAATGGCATAATCGTAATAATAAATTAAGTATATTTAATTTAATCTATGGTGATAGAATAAATTAAATAGCTTAATATTTATTATTTAATATTTTAAAAATATTAAATATAAATTAATAAGAAGACTCTTATTATTATTATTACTATTATTATTATTTAATTCTAAAGGAGTTTGGGAATTAATTAATAAAAGTACTCTCAATTATTCCTAATAAGATTAGGAGCCTAATTAGTTAAAGGAGTTTAATTAATTAAAATAAAACCAAATCCTTAATTGTTAAGGAGGGTTGCCTACATCTATAAATAAAAGGAGTCTTATTATGGATGTAGAGTTGTTGTTGACTTTTTCACAATAAACGTGATTCTAATTGTTGGAGAGTACGTTCCTTTTCTATGAGAGATAGAAAAATTAGTGTTTTGTCAAACACCCATCTTCTTGAATCTTTCTTCTTCCTTGGTGGATCACCTCTAGAGGCCAAACACTTGGGTGGCTAACGTTGATCAAAGTAAAAAACCAAACCCGACGGATTCAAGTTGAACGCGAAAAAGATTGGAGGTGAACTTGTACCTGAGGAAGCTCGAATCATCAAGGGTATGATTCTTGTTCTTCATATTTTTGTTTAATTAATAAGTGTGCATAAAGGGTGATCCCGATATATGGTTTGTAAAATTTTAAAACTCTGATTTTTTCACGTTTTCGCTTATTTTTGCAATTTGATTACGTTCAAGAATATTACAAACCTAACAGTGGCATCAGAGCCAAACCTTTATGCGAATTATTAATTATTTTAATTTGATATGTATATTGATATGTGTTTAGAACAATTTAATTGAGCATAATTTTGTTGTATAAAATTTATCTAAAAAAATAAAAAATAAAAAAAATCACAAATTCCGTGTTCCGTGATTCCTGTTTGGCGTGGTTGATATCGTAATTCACGTGGTCACCATGATTATATATATAAGTAATTGTTAACATGGTTTAAATTTGTTTTTTGAAAAAAAAAGGTGGACAAGGGGCAATCAGTTAACAACAGACGTGATTTCGTTTTTAACATAATTTGTTCCCCACGTTATATGTTAAAAGAAATTTGTTACTTCAGGAAACATGATATATATATATATATATATATATATATATATATATATATATATATATACGGTCCATCTCTAAAAGCGAACGAAAGCGAAAATGCGTCTTTGGTATCTATGGCGACAGTTCGATCCATCGCCATATATGCATATGTATAGTCTTTAGCGATGGGTTGAACAAATCGTCATAGACACCAAAGGCGACGGTTAAATCTTTGATTTCGCTTCTTTAAGGTTAAGCTTTAGAGACTCTCTGTATATATATATATATATATATATATATATATATATATATATATACTGAGGAAGTTCAGGAGCATAATTTTTAACTAGCATAATTACTTAACTAGCATAACTATTTAAAAGCCCGATTCCCAGCCTTCCTTCCTTCCGCGTCTTTTGAAAAAAACCAAAAAGGCTTCTCTCTCGTCACTCAATTTTGTAAGACGAGCTTCAGACTTCACAAAACCTTCTCCTCAAAATCGAAATCGAACGAAACCCTAGAAAGAAATCAAGTCTTCACAAAATTGAGCGGTATTTGTCCAGATTTCGAATATCTTCACACAACCAAGTTTTATTTGTCCATATCTCGAATTGGAGAAGAAATTGTGCCCTAGAATTTGAACACGGAAGAAATCGGAAGTCGACGTCTTCACAAATCGGTAAGCCCTTTCTTCACAAACCGTGACTTCTCGTTCTATATTCTTCCATATTTGTACGAATGATATGGAATTAAAAAAGAACACAATACTCCCCCCTAAAACAAAGCACAATACTCCCCCCTCGAGTCAGGTTTCCTAGAATGACCAGTGAGCATGAAAAAACTAGTATTTTATACAAATTAGTTGACTCTTGTATGTATAATTGATTGTTGAGCATACACTGGTTGCTTCTTTTTTGACTGGCCCATGGTTGTGGGTACTTCATGTGGTATGATCCTCCAATGTAGCCAAGATCCATTTAAGCGATACCTGATCTGTTGAGGAGGTTGAAGGCTATGTAAAATGAAGCTCAAAATTTTTGACGCAAATAGAGGATTTACTTGATAATCATATGGGTATCTTTGATTTTGCTACTTTGGAATTTCTTTGGAACCATCTTTGTACAAGAAAATGCCTAAACAGGAAAAAATTTGTAATTAAAATTTGAGAGATGAAGCTTTGTTGTACTCTATTTTTAAAACTTAGTTTAGACTGAGTCTGTATGTTATTTGGATTTACAAGGAATTACTAGATGTTCCTCTATGGAAGTTTTCTAAATTTCTGAATTACTGAATTCTTTAGCTTGAAAACATTAATTAGATAACATGGCAAGAGGCAGGGGAGCCAAGGTGGTGTCTTAAGTGCAATTAGTCAAAATCAATACAAACTGGATGCTTTCTGCTCAATACAAGTTTCTGATTATTAATTTGTTCTTTTCTTGTTCATCCACTTACGCACAACCTTAAAACTCCACAAAGACGGAAGAAAAAGAAAGAAATGTGGCTATGTTAGACTGGACTGAAGATATACAACACGCATGAGCAAACTTCGCCCATATAGATTTTATAGCAGCAACATCAGATTTGTACAATTATTTTACAAGACCAAAAGCACCTTGTTCAACTAAAACGAAAACAAACCTGTGTAACTAAAACAAAAACATCCATGTGGAAGTAAATAGTTTTGCACCGGTTTACATATTTAAAACCAAACCAAGAGCCAAGGTGATTTGAGCATTTTGATATACAAGCCTTCTATTAGTTAAAGTGACCAAGTTCAATTAGCAAGTAACCAAAAAGAATAATATTTCTTTTCCTGTGCTAACAACTCTTCAAAAGAAATATCAGCAAAGACAGTGTCCACGTTGTCCTCCAACTTGCCAGTTTTGGCTTTCAACTCCATGCAGGTGCCAATTTCAAGCATCTTCAACATCAGAAAAGGATTAGCTATTATTACTTCAGTTGGTGTACTGCAACAAACCAAACATGGATATTGTCACTATAAAAAAAAGCAAACGAATAAAAGTTATTGCAAATGTTTTTTTCAACACAGAAGAAGAATGCAAATTACAAAGCAAAATAAGTGACCATTGTCCAGCTATAAGGATCAACAGCATCACCATCCCAATTATCAAGAACACCATGAGGATCCTCCAAAGAATATTTTATTCCCATTAAAGCTTGCACTATAACATGAACACCCTCAATCAACAAAAAAGAAACCCTCCATTGTTGGAGATTACATTTTTACATCAAATTACCCAAGAAAAGTTCATATTTTTACCTTCGAAGTTTACACCTTTGGGAGAAAGAACCATTTGCAGTACTCAAAAACCACAGAAATATTAGAAAGCAGAACACATTCTCTACCTCTCTTTTCATATCTATACTACAAACTTATGATTCATAAGCTCAAAAGATGCCCATATGCTAAAACCTGTTTATTGCGAATGATGAATCTAATTTGAAGAGCATGCCTCAAACAATTTTCTTTTTCTTAATGTAAACCCCAATATCTTCACAACCCATTTCTAGCTTTTCATGGCAGACATCCATTAAACTGCAGTTTCTGCCTTACCCGTAAATAAGGCACTCAACCCTTTGTATAGTAGAAAAAGAAGTAGAGCATATGCTCTTTCGCTGGGGTCAGTAACTGTAAACTAAAGAATACTATATTATTTCCTTGAACTAGACAATTATAGTACCCAAAATCTAGTTTAAATTAACAAAACAACCTTGGTGGGTTAATCATTCATTTACAATAAATTGATTAATTATATATATATATATATAAGAAAATAATAAATTGAATATTGGGATTAAAGAGGGATAGATTAATGTTGTGTTGTTCAGAATAATGAAAGAAACGTGGAGGAGTGTAATCGAGAACGATGATTTGGAAACCTCATCATCTTTCTCCAACATATCATTAGTAAACAATTTCTGAAATGGAGGAAGTAAACAATTTCCCTCTTGTTAAATAGAAAATGACACAAATGGGTTTGAAATGGGGGCTACGGGAGGAGACGACGCCAAGCGGCGGTGGCGTTGAGAAGGGAAGAATAGGATTCTAGGGCTTGAGGGGGATCTAACTGAGATTTCAAGGACTTCGATTTTGCAGCAATCGATTATCTGGAGGGGATCAAGGGCTTCGATTTTGTAGCAATGGATTTCAAGGGCTTCGATTTTAGCATCTTCAATTTTGCAGCAATTATTTTTCTGGAGGGGAACTAGTTTGAGAGCTCAATCGCTATCATCACCGAGCGAGGAGAGAGAAAGTGAAGACAAGAAAAACGGAGCAAAGATAGAAGCGAAGGAAGGAAGGCTGAGACTTCCGATTTGGGTTTGGAGAGAAGATAGAAGCAAGCGAAGGAAAGCTAGGGCTTCGTATTTGGGTTTTTTTCAAAAGATGCGGAAGGAAGGAAGGCCGAGAATCGGCTTTTTAAATAGTTATGCTAGTTAAGGAATTATCCTAGATAAAAATTATGCTCTGAACTTCCACATATATATATATATATATATATATATATATATATATATATATATATATATATATATAATTTTATAATTAAAATAAAAAAGTTTATTTTAATCTTAAAATAAAAAGGTTTATTTTAATTTTAAATTTAGAATTTCATGCTAACTAATTAGAGTTGGAATTGGATTCCATGATAACTAATTGGAGTTAAAATTGGATTCCATATTTCTTTAAATAAAGGAGTTTATTTAGATATGAAATAAGATTTCATATTATTCAAAATAAAGGAGTTTATTTGTGAATAGGAAAGAAAATCCGTGTTTCCTTTAATGAAGAATTTTTTTACTTGGAATTGGATTACATAATTAATTAAAATAAATGAGTTTATTTTGATTAAAGTATTTGATTAAAATAAAATAGTTTATTTTATTCAAAATTGGATAAATTAAAATAAAAGAGGTTTATTTTGATTTAAATTTGGATTAAAATAAAGGAGTTTATTTTGATTCAAAATTAAATTTTATACTAACTAAATTTGCCCATTAAATGATATCAATATATATATTGAATGTTTATTATTCATGAGATGAATGTTATTTATTGATGCATATGGTGATGTGTATGATAATAAATGGGATTGATTATGGACTATTGACCAATGTGATTGAATTTTATTTTAGTTGGATGCATGAATGTATGAGTTTTATTAAATGGGGTTTGCGTACCTCGTCTTCTCTAATTTTTTTCTTAATGTAAATTCTATCTTCTTCCTATGTACTCCCCCTTGACTGCTGATCAAGGTTTCTATTTATTTATAAATAGTTTTGTAATATGAATATTTAGAATTAATTTTGAAGAATTGGAGATCAAGGAACAAGGTGCGCTTGAAGACCCGTTTGTAATGGAGCCCGTGATTTAAATGTAATAGTTATATTTAAATTAATTCTTGCACACCTAAGGTTTGACCTTTTGGTTCACTTGGTGGCTCTAGTAAACCAAACTAGAATAAAAATCCAGAATCAATCCAAGTAGAATATACTATTCTATACGTTCATGCTTATACTATATATATATATATATATATATATATATATATATATATATATGCAAACATGCTTTGCATGTTAATTAATATGACGCGTATTTTATATATATATTTGAATGCGCGCTAAACAAGTTGAGACAAATTAATAACAAACCCCTTAAATATTTTATATTAAGTCCTAAGCGTTCAAAGATATTTGGACTATCGAACGTCACGTTCTAGCATGATAAAAAATAATAGAGTATCAATTAATTATTATAAGTTTGTTGTGTCACCACAAGGCTTATCTTAATTCTTTGAGATGTTAATTTTATAACATTTGATGCTTATAAAGAAAATTGAACAATATTGTTTCATTGTGTCACCACAAGGACAATGTTTTTCTTTTTTGAATATATGGAGTGCTAGGTTGGACTTAACTTGGATAATTTTGATTCGGATGTGCCACAACTTGATCAAAATAATCTAAGAGGCAAAATACAAGGAGTTGCATAGTTGATGTAATTGACAAGAGTTGTCTACCTATTTATTTATATATAGGTTGTTGTGTCACCACAAGGCTATATACATTTGAAATGAGATCTTTATTCTCACTAGCAAATCTTTAATTAGATTTTGTCGAACTATATAAGTGAGGGTAATATAGTTTGATGAAAATTGTGGGAGATACCAATTTAAAACAAGACCTAATTTATTTTGGTAATTAATAAAAGAATGTATACTAAAATGTTGGTAATTACAAATTCATTTATAGAATTTTACAATGTCTAAATTACTATCACTGCGTAGCATATTAGATGTTAAATTAATCGGACCGAATTACTTGGATTGGTTAAGGGATTTGAGAATAGTTCTCATGGCTAAAAATCAATCTTATGTCCTTAATACGCCTATCCCTGCAATGGTTGCAGACAATGCCTCTGAGGAAGAGATTGCTATTTTTAGAAATTGGCAAGATGATGCACAGTTGGCTCAATGCATCATGCTCGCATCCATGAGTAACGAGCTTGAAATCACAAGATGAAACTATGGATGCTCCTACTATATTCATGCACATCAAGTAGTTGATGGTGAGGAAAGTAGGACTGATAGATATCAGATATCTAAGGAGCTCTTCCGATCTATTATGACCGATGACACTAAAGTACAGATAAAAGTCCTTAACATAATCAATTTGATTGATCAATTAGGACAACAAGTTTTGTCATTGATGGGGAGTTGTGGCAAGATTTGATCTTGCACTCACTTCCGGACTCCTTTCACAATTGTTGTGAATTTTTCATATGAACAAGCTAGATATCAGCTTCGCTGATTTTCTTAACATGTTGAAAAATGTTGAGAGTCAATTTCAAACCAAGAAAGACCAAGTCTTATTGGTAGGGCCAAAGGATCTTCTGAAAAGAAGAACGATTCAAAGAAGGTAAATTGAAAGGCAAAAACAAAGGATAATAAGAACAAAACTGATACAGATAGCAAGGGAGTTTGCTTCCACTATAATAAGCCTAGACACTGGAAAGAAACTACGAGAAGCATCTTGCAGAGGCTAACCAAAGAAGCTTAGTGAAGTTTAGGTTACAAATACAAATTTGTTCATGATTTAAAATAAATTTTTCTTTAAGTCAAGGTTCTACTTGGATATTGGATACCGACTTTGGTTATCATAAATATAGATTTATGAAGGGACCAAGCAGAAGTAGAAAGCTAAACAAATATAAGTAATCCTATGTGTGGGAAATGAAGCAAAGGTTGCTACACTAGCCATAGAAACTTATAATTTAGCAATGCATACGGGCAATTCTATTAAGCCAATAAGTTGTTATTGTATTCCAATTCTTATTGGAAATATTATTTCTATTTTATTGTTGGACAATGAAATCTTTGGTATTATAATTAAGAACAATTGTTGTTCTATTTATAATAATAATGTTTTGTATAAAACTGGAATATTACTTAATGGATTTTGTATACTTGACTTACGTGAAAATAATTTTGCAAATTGAACAAACTATTATAGAAAAAGGAGATGATCATTCAAAGAGTTGAATGTATGTATTTGCTGAAATACATGTGTTAATTATTTGAAAGGTTCAAAGAATTCAGAAGTGAAACAAATTGGCAAAGTATTAAGATTCTTTGATTAGATCAAGGAATAAATACTTGTGTAACAAGTTTCTAGATCATCTCAAATGGGTTTCTCATAATGGACGCCTCCTGATACGCAATAATTGATTGGTGTATCTGAAAGGAAAAATTGTACCTTGTTGGACATGGTGCGGTCCATAATGATTTTACCGACATTTCAGTATCCCTCTGGGGTCATGCCCTAGAAATGGCTGCATATCTACGAAAAGGTAACCTCAAAATTCGGCCCCAAGACTCCATAAAAGTTATGGACATGAAGGATTCCTGATTTTAAGTAAGTTAAGATAAGGGGTTGTCCAACTCATTTGAAAAGGTTTCAAGGGATAAGCTTGGGACAAGATTTGATAAGTACAGATTTGTGGGACATCCTAAAGTAAGTTTAGTGTATATGTTCTATAATCCTACTTAGCAAAAGGTGTTTGTTGCGAAACACGCTGCCTTCTAAGATAAATGTGTTTATCATTGAAGGGGCTAGTGGAAGGATAATAGATCTTGAAGAGTTCAAGAACCACAAAACACTATAAGTCAAATAAGAGGAACCTGTAGATAGACCTATTGTACCACAACTGAATCGTAAATCAGGAATAATACCGAAGATACCTAGGAGGTATGGATTCATTATAGATGATGATGATGATGATGATGATGATGAGGTAAACATCATAAAAGATGATGATCCAGTTACATACGAGAAGGTAAGAGTTGTAGACACTCAGAAAAATGGATTGAAGCAAGCTTCTCAAATATGGAACATTCGTTTTGATGAGACAATCTGTAAGACCCCAACTTATTATAAATGAAATTGAATTTCTCTGTTTATTATTTTGAACTAGTAAGGGTTGAATTGATTAATGTGATTAGTTATGGGTAAAATGCGCAAATATTTCAAATAAGCAAGTGCTTATAAAATATTCATTATTGTCGGGGTATATTCGTTTGGTCGTGGAATATTCTTCCTGTCGGGGAATATTCGTACGACGGCGCAGCCTTTTATGGGCCCCATAACGGAGAACGATTGGATGAAGAAAACGACAAGTATGAGTTTTTTATAAATAATTTGGCGTAGTTATTACCAATTAACACTTGTTGGAATACCCGTATGATTAAAACACGATGTCGCATTGTTGCACTAAGCACGATATATTGCCAATTATTGATTCTTACGTAAAGAAGGCACTACTCAATAATTGTTACGATAATTCTTGCTTCAATATTTTAATAATTGTCACTACATTATCAAATCAATAATTCATATTATTTGAATAATATTATTAGATAGCATTATTGACAATGTCTAGAAAGTTACATCTAAGGAGAGGTTTGGTCACCTAATTGCGCCGCCAAGATGGAGAAATCCTTATTGAAAGCCCCTCTTTTCTAGAACTATGCAGTTTGCATGATTGTGATTCTGTAATATTATTTGTGAATAATTAATTATTGATTTATATGATAAGAAAAATATTCATTTTATGTGGATATAGATGGAGAAAATACTTTAAAGTGACAATTGTTGAAAATTGATATTTTATCTTTTCTGATAAAATTATTTATTTAAATTTATTATTATATTATAATAATATAATAATATTGATATTTTTACAATGAATGTGGGATATATGAGTAAATGAGGAGGAAGAGTATTTTTGTTACTAAAAATATTTAAAACATGTTAAACATGTTTGTGGGCCTGTTTTTTGACTGAAATTTGATTATAGCATGTAAAATCACCCGTTTGTGGATTTCGGTCAACTTCTGTTTGGAATTTGGAAAAACTTTCTTCTGTAAAGTTGTAGAGAATTGAATTTCCTATAGAAGGACATAAGAACCGAATTTTTCTGATAAAATGGCTATTTATTATGAATTATTGAAGTTCCGGAATAATTAGTTTTTGAAGTTTTAATTATTTTTTTTAATAAAAACGTTTTTGTTATGTTTGGGGGGCCCACTGGTTGTTGAAATGGCTGAATTCAGTTATTCAAAGGTTGGCGTAGAAAATTTAATTTATATATTAATATTTTATTAAATTTTCTGCTTTGGTGTTCTAAGCATTTTCCTATAAATTTTCTCTCTTTCTCTCTCTATATTATCAAGCGTATTCTTGTGAGTATTTTGATACTTTGAGTGTTGCTATACGGTGAAAGTTCTCTTCAACACTATATCCAGTATTCCAGCTAGAAGTATTGTCTTTTCTGAGGTAAGGGATGTTGTTTTCTTCTTAAATGATATTATTTTCTTCAATATCATTATGCCGAAATATTGGTCTGAACTTTTTATCAAATTTAGAACTTTTTGTGTTGGGGTTACTATTCACATATACGACACTATTCACGTATACGGCACTATTCACGAATACGGCACTATTCACCGAAAAAAATTAAATTTTCTTCTTTTTGGTCAAGATGTCTATTATGGTTACTATCTTTGATTGTATCCATGTTTTGATCTTTATTTTTAAATTCTGCTTCAAAATTGGTTATTATGGAGTATTATTGAACTTGGATAAAACTATAATACGAATCCCTAATATTTGTTCTTTTGCTTCAATTTGATTTCGCTTTTTTAAAATATTTTTCATCATCCTCACCCTAAATGATGATATTATTGAATATCTTTGGCCTGTAGTGAAAAGATGAATGATTTCTGATGAATATCTTTGGCCCTAGTGTAAAGATGAACAGGTGTTTAGATGAATATGACCAATTAGTGAATATCTTTGGCCTGTAGTGCAAAGATGAATATTTGATTCCAGATATATATTGATTTATGTTACAGAGATAAAATATTGATGATGGACTTTTAAATTCATAAATAGAAGATAATAGATTTTATTCTCTACTTAACTCTTCTAATGAATTATTATTTCTGCTACGAATATTGATTTAAAACTGGTTGTCTATTGTATTCTATTAGATTTTTCCTGTTGAAGACTAACAATAATTTGTTCTATATTATCTTAGTCATAATGTTCTTTAACTGGGCTAGTTGAGCTCACCCTTTTCCTTTTTGTTCCATTTTTCTTCTCAGGAGGCGAGAATGTAGCGAGTATTAGTCGGGGTGTGGAATGATGGTTCTAAAAGTTGTTTTAGTAGTCCTCACAATTTTGTAAAATAGTGTATCAATAATTGTAATGAGGACTTATTTGAGTGTGGATATTGTCTAGATGACAATATTTGTATTTAAACTCACAGTTTAATTGTTGTCGTATTTTGCAAGACAGTTGTATTAATAAAGTTGTAGTTGTTTCTGTACTATGTATTTGGCGACTCAGAATGGGTGTTGTATACCTATTTTGGGGGTGTCACAGTTTGTATCAGAGCTTAGGGATATGGTCTCTAGCAGAGATCGGGGAATAGAACTAGGAGGGGAGAGACGAGTAATCCTTCGCTAGTGTGTCATACCTAAACTTATTTGTTTGGTCGGTCATAATATAAGGATATTATGTGGCATGTTAATTTTTTTAATTAACCCTTGTTTTATGACAGTATTTGAAAATGGCAGCTGAGAATATTAACAGTGGAGTGAATGAGACCGTGGAGACACTTTTAATCACCACCTGTGGGAACGTTCAACAGAAGGCAATATTCCTCCCTAAAACAACACTCACCGAACAAATGATGAATGATGGGATGTTTAGAAGCTTTTTGCGATTCATGCAAAACCGAGACGAGGAGACTCATATACAAAATACGGTGGAAATGATAGCAACGCTGCGACTTTGTCACTTACGCAGCCAAGCGAGTTCAAAGAGTTGGGACCACCAGAATTTATTGGAAAGTCGGATCCGATCAAGGCAGAGACGTGGGTTAAACAAATTACCAAGATATTCGATGTCTTGGGATGCACGGAGGAACAGAAGGTTCCATTCGCCACCTTTATGTTCCGTGGCGAGGCAGACTACTGGTGAGAGTCTGTGAAACGTACCCAGCCTGCCGCACTCAGCATGTCTTGGGAAACATTTCAGAAACTTTTCAATGACAAGTACTTTCCTGAAAGTATTCGTCATATGAAGGAGGTTGAGTTTATTAGACTAGAAGAAAACAATATGACGGTGTCCCAATATGAGGCGAAGTAATAGAGAATGAGGAACGAATGACGAGGATGTTTCTGAGAGGTTTAAAACCCGAGATTCGACAATATCTTATCTCTCATAAATTTTCTTTATATTCAGATGTTGTAAACAGGGCTCAATTATTAGAGCGAGATATTGAGTATGTTCAACCGAGGGACCACAACCAGGGTCATACCGGGTGGCGGCAGATCATCGAGCAATGAAAACCAAATGGGGAGGAGGAAAACATTCGGACAAAAGCGGTAACCACTCCGTGGTAATCGTGGTCATGAAAATAGAAGAAGCGAGTCGAGGGAGATTTTAAAAGAGGAGATTCAACAATGACACTTGTGAAGACGCCAAAGCACCGAAAGAGCAACCGGTTTTAATGGAGAGAGAACGACCACCCCTACGTATGCTATAAATGTGGAAAAGAGGGACACATCAGCCCAAACTGTCCACAACAGTTCAAGGTATGTTATAATTATGGAAAGGAAGGACATATTGCTCAAGATTGTACGATAGCAAAATCAAGTCCAGTGGGGATGGTGACTCAAAAGGTTGTCCCAGAAAAGTCAAAGTCAACGATTCCTGGAAGAGCATTTGTCGTGACTGGTCAAAATGCGAGGAACCCAAACGAGGTGATCACGGGTAAGCTAATCATAAATTCTTGCGAAGTTTATACCTTACTAGATACCTAAGTATACCCATTCATTTATCTCTCTCGGCTTGTGCTCAACGTTTAAACTTGACTCCGGAGAAATTAGACTTTGACTTATCTGTGGAGACTCCATTAGGAGAAACTTTCATTACATCCACTATTTATAAATCTTGTTTGATCCAAGTTGGTACCATCACATTACCTATTGATCTTATTTCTTTGAAAATACTTGCATTTGATGTGATTTTAGGGATTGATTGGTTTACCACTCATCATGCTAAAATTGATTGTTTTCGTAAGGTTGTTAGTTTTCATATTCCTAACCAACCTATTATGCGAATTCAAGCAACCAAACCTCTAAAGTCAATCATTGTCATATCAAGCCATAAAGCTATTCGTTTATTGAAAAACGGATGTCAAGCTTTCTTAGCCCATGTCACGGACTTAAACAAAAACACTTCAGATGTGAATAATATTTCTATTGTTAGTGAATTTCCTGACGTATTTCCTGAAGAACTTCCCAATCTACCCCCAGAACGTGAAGTAGAATTCTTTATTGACCTTGAACCTGGTACAAATCCCATTTCTAAAACCCCATATCGAATGGCTCCTATTGAACTTCAGGAGTTAAAGGTCCAACTACAGGAGTTGTTGGACATCGGTTTCATTAGTCCTAGTACATCTCCTTGGGGTGCTCCTGTTTTATTTGTAAAGAAGAAAGACGGGAGTATGCAACTTTGTATTGACTATCGAGAATTGAACCATGTCACCATCAAGAATAGTTATCCGCTACCTCGCATTGATGACCTGTTTGACCAGTTGCAAGAAGCACAATTCTTTTCAAAAATCGATCTTCGCTTACGGATATCATCAATTTGAAGGTTAAAAGCGAGGATATTCCAAAGATCGCCTTCGAGAACTCCGGTATGGGCATTATGAATTCTTAGTCATGTCTTTTGGATTGACTAATGCTCCTGCTGCTTTCATGGATATGATGAACCGAGTATTCAAGGAATATTTGGATCAGTTCGTTGTTGTCTTTATTGATGACATCCTCATCTATTCCAAAAGCCGTGAAGATCATGAGCGCCGTTTGAAGTTCGGTAATCGCAAAGGCTTCGTGATAACAAGCTATATGCCAAGCTGAAGATATACGAGTTCTGGCTTGAGGAAGTAGCATTCCTTGGGCACATGGTGTCAAAACATGGAGTATCTGTTGACCCGATGAAGATTGAAGCAATACAAAGTTGGGAGCAACCGAAGTCGGTGACCGAAGTACGTAGCTTTCTGGGCTTAGATGGTTATTATCGAAGATACGTGGAAGGATTTTCTCGAATCGCTACTCCGTTAACTCAGCTGACTCGTAAAGATACAAAATTTGTATGGAGCGAAGAATGCGAGAAGAGTTTCCAAGAACTCAAGAGGAGACTCATTTCGGCACTTGTTCTGACAATACCGTCTGGTTCTGATGGATTTGTTATCTACAGTGATGCTTCGGGAAAAGGGTTAGGATGTGTTCTCATGCAACATGGGAAGGTCATAGCCTATGCCTCGCAACAACTCAAAGAATATGAGAGGAATTATCCTACTTATGATCTAGAGTTGGCAGCAGTCATTTTCGCGCTGAAGATCTGGAGACACTACCTGTATGGAGAGAAAATGGAGATCTATACAGATCATAAAAGCCTCAAATATTTCTTCACCCAAAAGGAACTCAACATACGGCAACGACGTTGGCTCGAGCTGTTGAAAGACTACGACCATACCATTCAATACCATCCTGGAAAAGCGAACGTGGTAGCTGAGGCATTAAGTAGAAGATCATATGCGAGAACGAGTGCGATGATGTCAAGAATACGAGTAGAACCGACTTTAATCGATAAAGTTAAAGCTGCTCAAGCTACAGACATGGAGCTGATGCGTATGAAGAAGAGAGTACAAGAAGGTGCTATTCCGGAAGCAAGAATCGATGAAGAAGGAATACTTCGAGTCAACTCCAGACTTTATGTTCCTAACGATTCTAACTTGAAGCATAAAATCATGATGGAGGCACACAACACACCGTTTGCAATCCATCCTGGGAGTACCAAAATGTATCATGATCTTCGACATACATTTTGGTGGAACAATATGAAGAGAGAGATCGCGAAGTTTATCTTGAGGTGTTTAACTTGTCAACGTGTAAAGGCGGAGCATCAAGTGCCAAAGGGTTCATTGCAACCACTTGAGATTCCGAAATTGAAGTGGGAACACATTACTATGGATTTCGTTACAGGTCTTCCCAAGGTTTCTCAAGGCATAGATGCGATTTGGGTTATTGTTGATAGATTAACCAAGTCTGCTCATTTCTTGCCTATACGGGAGACTTATTCCCTTGAACATCTTGCTAGTATGTACGTAAATGAGATTGTGAGATTGCATGGCATGCCAGTATCCATAGTTTTGGATCGTGACCCAAGATTCACTTCAAGATTTTGGGTTAGCTTGCAGAAAGCTATGGGCACGGATTTACCATTCAGTTCGGCATACCATCCTCAAACGGAAGGACAATCAGAGAGGACTATTCAAACTCTTGAAGATCTTTTAAGACTTTGTGTCCTAGATTTCAAAGGGAGTTGGGATAAGTACCTACCATTGGTGGAATTCTCCTACAACAATAGTTATCAGGCAAGTATAGGTGTGGCTCCATTCGAGGCATTATATTGACGAAAGTGTCACTCTCCAGTATGCTGGGATGAGGTGGGAGAAGCAACGTTGTTGGGACCAGAGTTGGTACGAATGACTACAGAGAAGATCCAAACGATTCGACAACATATACAAATGGCACAGGATCGACAAAAGAGTTATGCGGATCTTCATTGAAAGGACGTGGAATTTGACATTGGGGATCATGTATTGTTACGTATTGCTCTATGGAAGGGAGTTACAAGATTCGGGAAGAGAAGAAAGCTCAATCCACGATTTATTGGTCCATTTCAGATTCTTGACCGAGTAGGAAATGTGGCCTATAGACTCGCGTTACCTCCAAGCATGTCTCGTATTCATAACGTTTTTCACATATCTGTGCTTCGTAAATATGTGAAGGATCCGAACCACATTATTGAGTTAGAACCAGATGAGATAGTCGAAGATTTAACGTACGAGGAGGTACCTGTTAAGATCTTGGATATGAAAGAACATGTCCTACGCACCAAGGTTATACCACAAGTTAAGGTTTTGTGGAGGAACCATGCTATTGAAGAGATGACCTGGGAGTTGGAAACAGAAATGAAAACGAGGTATCCTCACCTTTTCGAAACACCAGGTACGTACGTCAATTTCGAGGATGAAATTTCATAAGGAGGGGAGGTTGTAAGACCCCAACTTATTATAAATAAAATTGAATTTCTCTATTTATTATTTTGAAATAGTAAGGGTTGAATTGATTAATGTGGTTAGTTATGGGTAAAATGCGGAAATATTTCAAATAAGCAAGTGGTTATAAAATATTCATTATTGTCGTGGAATATTCGTTTGGTCGTGGAATATTCTTCCTGTCGGGGAATATTCGTACGACGGCGCAGCCTTTTGTGGGCCCCATAACGGAAAGCGATTGGATGAAGAAAACGACAAGTATGAGTTTTTATAAATAACGGCGTAGTTGTTACCGTTAACACTGTTGGAATACCCGGTAATTAAAACACGAATCTGGCGTTGTTGCCTTAGCACACCAGCGGTATTGCACCAATTATTGATTCTTACGTAAGAAGGCACTACTCAATAATTGTTACAGTAATTGCACCAGACTTTATGTTCCTAACAATTCTAACTTGAAGCATAAAATCATGATGGAGGCACACAACACACCGTTTGCAATCCATCCTGGGAGTACCAAAATGTATCATGATCTTTGACATACATTTTGGTGGAACAATATGAAGAGAGAGATCGCGAAGTTTATCTTGAGGTGTTTAACTTGTCAACGTGTAAAGGCGGAGCATCAAGTGCCAAAGGGTTCATTGCAACCACTTGAGATTCCGAAATTGAAGTGGGAACACATTACTATGGATTTCGTTACAGGTCTTCCCAAGGTTTCTCAAGGCATAGATGCGATTTGGGTTATTGTTGATAGATTAACCAAGTCTGCTCATTTCTTGCCTATACGGGAGACTTATTCCCTTGAACATCTTGCTAATATGTACGTAAATGAGATTGTGAGATTGCATGGCATGTCAGTATCCCTAGTTTTGGATCGTGACCCAAGATTCACTTCAAGATTTTGGGTTAGCTTGCAGAAAGCTATGGGCACGGATTTACCATTCAGTTCGGCATACCATCCTCAAACGGAAGGACAATCAGAGAGGACTATTCAAACTCTTGAAGATCTATTAAGACTTTGTGTCCTAGATTTCAAAGGGAGTTGGGATAAGTACCTACCATTTGTGGAATTCTCCTACAACAACAGTTATCAGGCAAGTATAGGTGTGGCTCCATTCGAGGCATTATATGGACGAAAGTGTCGCTCTCCAGTATGTTGGGATGAGGTGGGAGAAACAACGTTGTTGGGACCAGAGTTGGTACGAATGACTACAGAGAAGATCCAAACGATTCGATAACGTATACAAATGGCACAGGATCGACAAAAGAGTTATGCGGATCTTCATTGAAAGGACGTGAAATTTGACATTGGGGATCATGTATTGTTACGTATTGCTCTATGGAAGGGAGTTACAAGATTCGGGAAGAGCGGAAAGCTCAATCCACGATTTATTGGTCCATTTCAGATTCTTGACCGAGTAGGAAATGTGGCCTATAGACTCGCGTTACCTCCAAGCATGTCTCGTGTTCATAACGTTTTTCACATATCTGTGCTTTGTAAATATGTGAAGGACCCGAACCACATTATTGAGTTAGAACCAAATGAGATAGCCGAAGATTTAACGTACGAGGAGGTACCTGTTAAGATCTTGGATAGGAAAGAACATGTCCTACGCATCAAGGTTATACCACAAGTTAAGGTTTTGTGGAGGAACCATGCTATTGAAGAGATGACCTGGGAGTTGGAAACAGAAATGAAAACGAGGTATCCTCACATTTTCGAAACACCAGGTACGTACGTCAATTTCGAGGACGAAATTTCATAAGGAGGGGAGGTTGTAAGACCCCAACTTATTATAAATAAAATTGAATTTCTCTATTTATTATTTTGAAATAGTAAGGGTTGAATTGATTAATGTGGTTAGTTATGGGTAAAATACGGAAATATTTCAAATAAGCAAGTGGTTATAAAATATTCATTATTGTCGGGGAATATTCGTTTGGTCGTGGAATATTCTTCCGCGGGGAATATTAAATGCGACGGTAGCGACCTTTTTGTGGGCCCCATAACGAAAAGCGATTGGATGAAGAAAGCAGCAAGTATGAGTTTTTATAAATAACGGCGTAGTTATTACCAATTAACAATTGTTGGAATACCCGGTGGTTAAAACACACGATGTCTGGCGTTGTTGCACTAAGATTACTGCAGTATTGCACCAATTATTGATTCTTACGTAAGAAGGCACTACTCAATAATTGTTACAGTAATTACTGTTCAATATTTTAATAATTGTCACTACACAGTATTTTCCATTATTAAATCTATAATTAATATTATTTGAATAATATTATTAGATAGCATTATTGTCAATGTCTAGAAAGTTCTGTCTAAGGAGAGGTTTGGTCACCTAATTGCTACGGCAAAGAAGAAGAAATCCTTATTGGAAAGCCCCTTTTTTCTGAGAACTACACGTTGCGATATTGTGATTCTGTAATATTATTTGTGCATAATTAATTATTGATTTATATGATAAGAAAAATATTCATTTTATGTGGATATAGATGGAGAAATTTTTTTAAAGTGACAATGGTTGAAAATTGATATTTTATCTTTTCTAATAAAATAAGTTATTTAAATTTATTATTATATTATAATAATATAATAATGGTGATATTTTTACAATGAATGTGGGATATATGAGTAAATGAGGAGGATGAGTATTTTTGTTACTAAAAATATTTAAAACATGTTAAACATGTTTGTGGGTCCGTTTCTTAACTGAAATTTGATTATAGCCTGTAAAATCACCCGTTTATGGATTTTGGTCAACTTCTGTTTGAAATTTGAAAAAACTTTCTTCTACAAAGTTGTAGAGAATTGAATTTCCTATAGAAGGACATTAGATCCAATTTTTTTTTGATAAAATGGCTATATATTATGAATTATTGAAGTTCTGGAATAATTGATTTTTGAAGTTTTAATTATTTTTTAATAAAAATGTTTTTGTTATGTTTGGGGGGGCCCATTGGTTGTTAAAATGGCTGAATTCAGTTATTCAAAGGTTGGCGTAGAAAATTTAATTTATATATTAATATTTTATTAAATTTTTTGCTTTGTTCTAAGCATTTTCCTATAAATAGGGTGCTTAGGTTAGAATTAAAAATCACACAAGAAACTAAAATTTTCACTCTTTCTCTCTCTATATAATCGAGCGTATTCTTGTGAGTATTTTGATACTTTGAGCGTTGCTATACGGTGCAAGTTCCTTTCAAACCTTATATCCAATATTTCAATTTTAGAAGTCTTGCTTTTTTCCGAGGTAAGGATGTTGTTTTCTTCTTAAATGATATTATTTTCTTCAATATCATTATGCCAAAATATTGGTCTGAACTTTTTATCAAATTTAGAACTTTTTGTGTCAGGGTTACTATTCACGTATACGGCACTATTCACCAAAAAAAATGAATTTTTCTTCTTTTTGTCCAAGATGTCTATTATGGTTACTATCTTTGATTGTATCCATGTTTTGATCTTTATTTTTGAATTCTGCTTCAAAATTGGTTATTATGGAGTATTATTGAACTTGGATAAAACTGTAATACGAATCCCTAATATTTGTTCTTTTGCTTCACTGGATTCGTTTTCTTTAAAATATTTTTCCATCATCCTTAGTCCTAAATGATGATATTACTGAATATTTTCGGCCTATAGTGCAAAGATGAATGATTTCTGATGAATATCTTTGGCCCTAGTGTAAAGATGAACAGGTGTTTAGATGAACATGACCAACTGGTGAATATCTTTGGCCTGTAGTGAAAATATGAATATTTGATTCCAGATATATATTAATTTATGTTACAGGGATAAAATATTGACGATGGACTTTTAAATTCATAAATAAAAGATAATAGATTTTATTCTCTACTTAACGCTTCTAATGAATTATTATTTCTGCTGCGAATATTGATTTAAAACTGGTTGTCTATTGTATTCTATTAGATTTTTCCCTGTTGAAGACTAACGATAATTTGTTCTATATTATCTTAGTTATAATGTTCTTTACTGGGCTAGTTGAGCTCACTATTTTCCTTTTTGTTCCATTTTTCTTCTCAGGAGGCGAGAATGTAGCGAGTACTAGTCTGGGTGTGGAATGATGGTTCTAAAAGTTATTTTAGTAGTCCTCACAATTTTATAAAATAGTGTATCAATAATTATAATGAGGACTTATTTGAGTGTGGATATTGTCTAGATGACAATATTTGTATTTAAACTCACAGTTTAAGTGTTGTCGTATTTTACAAGACAATTATATTAATAAAGTTGTAGTTGTTTCTGTACCATCACTACAAAAAAATGGGGCTTCAGCAACAACCAATTTTCGTTGCTAAAGGTTCCAAATTTCGTTGCAAAAGGGTTTTGGCAACGACTTTACTGTCGTTGCGTCATTCGTTGCGCAATGAGCGTTGCTAATTGTTCTGCAACGAACGTTTTTTTTTTCGTTGCCAAAAGTATTACAGTTTGCAACTAAATTTGGCTTTCGTACAAAGACATCGATCATTTAGCAACAAAATGTATTGTTGCAGAATAATTAAAATTTCGTTGCTAAAAACCCCATTTCGTTGCAAGCCTGCTAATTGGCAACGAAATGAACTCTTTTTTTTTTGCAACGACCATGCATTTTCGTTGCAATTGACACCATTTTGCAACGACATTTTTCGTTGCAGTAAATTATGAAAATTGTTGCCTAAGCTTGCTTTCGTTGTGGAATGTAAACTTTTTAGCAACGATTTTCATTGCTGATTATATTATTTGGCAACGACATTATGCTTTGAATCAAGAATGAAAATGTTTGTTCTTTGGTTATTTTCAATAAAGAACGAAAGTCGTTGATTAGCAACGACATTATATGTTGCCGTTTCTTTATATATGCAACGAAAATTGATATGATTTGAAACAATAAAAAATGTTGTCTTTTATGTTAATATTAGCAACAATATCCTCTCCGTTGTTATTAGGTTAATTTTTCGTTGCCAAATATTATATTTTTAATGCCATTAGCAACGAAAATTTGTTGTTAAATGTATATAAAATTGTTGCTATATTAAAACTTGTTCAATACTTTGTTAACGAATTATATCGTTGCCAAATCAAAATTTGACATTCTTTTTGTGTACCTAGCTGGCTCAATGTCCCTATAGTAAATAATGGCAAAAATACAAAAAATCAAAATATTATTAACTTAATAAAATCATCCACTACATAATCATTCATTATCTTTACAATTAACCATCTAAAGCTACCACAGTTCTTCAATCAAAGTATATATCTACATATATAGAGATAGTACACTTCATAATTTTGTCCCTTGTCTTCCGTAAACGTAGCACGAAAATTTGATACCCAGTATTGTAAGACATGTCGTAGAAGCAGTCTTCCTGCACGTATTTAAAAATAATAGCAAAGTCAGAAAAATGAACCAAATAGGTCACCAGAGGCACTTAGTGCCAAAATCAATACACAAAGACAATAGAGTTGCTATGTGGTACTAATGTACACCGTATTGCTCATAAGCAGAAAAAGACAATAGAGTTGCTACGTAGTACTAATGTAGACTATAAATTAGGATACTTGTGTATATAAGCCAATGTAATTGAGAAGAATGAATCAAGAAATCATTATCCCAAAATCAGGTTCTTAGAGGCCTATAAATGACAAACAATAACTAGTGGAACTTGTATAAGCAATAAATTAATAACCAAAGGCACTAATTGATATTCTTCATCAGAATGGCAGTAGCAAAGTAAAGAAATACAGATCAACACAAGAACAATAACCCTGTATTCAGTTATTAATTCAACATCCCATCGATAAAGCTTGTGTAAAATCTTCTACAAAAATAATTTTTTAGCATAATAACGACATGCCAACCATAACATATAAAGAAACTAACAAGGTACCTATAGTATAAAGTAACTTACAATTATACACATTCCAACATTAACATTATTCATTAAACACACAGTTTGCAAATCTATTTACAAGATTAGAAGTAAATCTCCAGGTATAAGCAATGGAATATAAACAATGTGCAAATTGACATTTCACCTTTCTATATAAGAGGGAAGATATCATTGTTGTCATCATCCATATCTAGATACGTGAAGCTCACATCGCCCTTAGGATCTCTATAATTGAAGCTCGGGTTCACATAGCATTTCATCTTATGGAACAGGTTCAAATTATCCACCAGCTTATAATAAGATAGTTATAAATTGCCAATCAGGTGTTATGATATTCACATTAAAAACTGAAAGGATCCTTCATTTGCAATTTATGAAAACGGAACAATTAAGATCTTGAGAAATCAAATGAAGAATGCTAGTTGAGGTATCACTGCAAGCTATCATTGTAATAAGCAGTACTGGTATTGGCAAGAACAAAACTTAATTGTGACTAGCACAAGAAGCCTCCCCTCATTATAATTACTGTTAACATTTGTCATCAAATAAACTCCAAACCATGTTCCCTTTGTAACGTCTAGCCATTTAAATTATAAATACTCTCAGGTAAATGATTCATAAAATGCTGAAATGTAGGAAAGTGAAAGGAAACAGAATAAAAGTACAACAAGTTTCAAACATACCGCTTCAATCCCAAGTTTATCCGCTAAATCATTGAGAACTGTTTCATTCTCTTCCACTGTAATTATGAGTGGCTGCAGCGAATTCAATTTAGATAGTTAAAAAGATACTAGCACCTAAACACCTTTTGCTGATAGTAAACTTACAAGCTAGAGAATAAAGACTAGACGGGCAACATAAGCCATTTTTCTATCAATCCAATCTTTTGTTTCCACACTCAACCAGGCATATATAAATCATAAAAAAGAAACTGAGGATAACGGTTTGTCTGTACCTTGTTTCTTTTAAGACTTGCAAATGCAAGAGCACCATCTCCTCCACAAACATCTAGAGGAAGAATGACGCTATCAACATCAGTTGCCAATATGCAACCCCTTTCTAATGACTCAGACTTATTGACCATATATTGTGGTGCATTACTTAGCCCAGCAAGCACACATGGCAAAAATGTGTATCCAATCTGTTATACAGAAGTTGAATGAATTGCAACACACGGAAAACATAGAGAGAGCGAGGGAGGGAGGGAGGACTAGGAAAATATTAGTCATTTAGGTATGTGCATTCATAATTTACAGACTTTTCTTCAGTCTTCTATATTGGTATATATATCATGAATGCATTACACATATAACAGATTATACTATTAGGACAATATTCATGCTGTCCCATCAAACTACCCAGGAAATAATGTCCCATAAACTTCTACTTAGTAACCAAGATTAAGAAGGGGGGGAAATCAATGTTGTAAGATGTTGCACATCACCACAATTCTGATTTTAGCACTCTAACGAATTGTCAGTTTCATAATTCTTAGTCATTTAAGATTATATACAATCAACCAACAGTAGACAAATGGTACTTTAGTTCTATTAGAGTCTTGCCACCTTAAAGATGCTCCAAACCTAGTGTAGGTGTTCATAGTTCATACTTTCATTTTGAGTCCTAAAGAAAGACAATGGCTAAAAATTTCCCTAAGCATGTCAATGTTCATACATTCGTTCTTCATACCCACAATATAAGTTGCACTTTCTGTTGTATTAGCTCGCGCGTTTGTGTACACTTGTGAAAATTTTTACGAAAGCCAGATAGTTCAATATAAGTACATCTCAGGGAGAAAATTGTTCTTTGTTTTTTAAAATAATGTTAATGTAGTTGGTAAAGATGCAAAAAAGAGAATGAACTAGCAATAGACATGATAATACCACAAAATCAAAAGGCAAAATGTTTATTTCAACCTTTCAACACATATAAAGGTTTGATGACAGGAGCTATGTACCCTTGGACAACAAATACACAAGTTCCAGATAGCAAATAATGAAGAGTGCCACTTAGCAAATCAAGCATTCCGAAATCAGATCAACAATGTACCTTTATAAATGTCCTATTGGAACTCCACTTTCAAGTTCCTACTCAACTAAATAATGCCTTTTATTCCAAATGTTGTTGTGTTAGCATAAAAATAGATAGACAAGAAAGAAACAAGAAAAAAAATAAAAATAAATATATAATCCAAGGATAAACACCAGAAAATTATATATAACAAAATACCTACTCCATTCCAAGGATTCATCTTTAACTTCCTATTAAAAACATATAGTACTTTTGTGAGGGAGTAATACTTTCAGGATTGAAGGCTAGGAAGTTAATAGGTGCTACTAATAGAATAGTAATTCTTTCAGAAGAATATCCAGAGGCAAAATTAACAAAAAATTAGAATTTGGGAGATAAATTAACCATTCATGGATAATTGATAAAAAAAATTAGAGAAAAATTAAATGATATCTAACTTTAACTCTTAAATTTGGGAGAAATCAAATAGGCTCGTGTAAACAAAAATTGAAATTTAAAGTTAAAAGAGGATATTAAAAATTCCTAATTATCAAGTTGTACCTTGACCCAGGCTTTTTTTAGGGTGGGCACCAATTTACAATATTAACGCTATACATTCAAAAAAATAAAAATGAAGGGTGGGCACTTGCCCCCTGTCTATGAGTGCATCCGCCCATGGCCCCAAGAAACAACTTAAGGCATAAGCACATAACATAACAGGATAGACGGAGAAGTCGAGATCGGCGGTGGGAAGAGGCGCGCGACGGAGGAGAGAGAATACGGGGATAAAGAAAGGTAGAGAATTAGGGGGACTTGCCATCGATCTTGAACCGCCATGGTTTTTCCTTTTTTTCTTACTATGCGGCTGCTGAAATGAGAGGGAGAGTTAGGGCAGGGACGCGATGCGGGAAAGAAGGGAGATCTGAGTGAGAGAGCCAGGGAGGGAAGATATTTTAGTCTAATATTAACCCTATATATATATATATATATATATATATATATATATATATATATATATATATTAAATACTTATTTTTATGAAATATTTTAAATTGTAGTTAGAGTGGGAAGATTTTTGAGATAATATTTTATTTTTTGTGTTTAATTTTTTATTGTTAGTATTTTATTCACCTTTATATTGAATTTTATTTTGTTTATGAGATAATTGATTAATTTTCTTTGTGATATAGTTTAATTTATGATATCTTAATTTCTATATTCTAGACATTCTTTTTTTGGTTAGAATAACTTGTGTTGATTGTTAATAGATTTTTTCATATTTCGGTGTGCGAGAATCATAACAGTTGAAAATTTTTATACTTCATTAAAAATAATTAATTAATACCCTTTTTATAATATACCTAAGGATCCCATCGGAGGATATACATATTGGGTAAATGTTCAAAAATGCCCTTAACTTTTATCTCGATGTCTACCGAGCACCCTATACTTTTTTTTTTTCAAAAATACCTTTAACGTTAAATTTTTTGGATCGCTCGTGCCCCTGCCGTTGACAGACATGCCAAATAGACAAATGGGATTACAATCTTGATGACGTGGCTGGCACATAAAACATTTGCTGAAATTAATTAATATATAAATTAATTAAGGCTTAAATATAAAATATATTCTAAATAAAATAATATATATCATTTAATCAAAACAAAAATACTAAAATTCAAAATACAAAAAGCATAACATATTTACATCATTTAATCAAAATACTAAAATTCAAATTATTTTGTTAACTAATCAAAATAACTAATTAAATAAAATAAGTTGTATAACATATTTACATCATTTAATCAAAATACTACAATTCAAAATATAACATATTTACATCAAATACTAAAAATACTAATTAAAAAATACTAAAAAATCAAATTAAAAAATACTAAAATTCAAAAATACTAAAATACTAAAATTCAAATTATTTAGTTAATTAATCAAAACAACAAAAATTTAAATTACATCATTAAAATACTAAAATCATAACATATTTACATCATTTACATCATAACATAACATATTATCATATTTACATCATTTAATCAAAATACTAAAATTCAAATACTAAAATTTTTCCATAGTTGTATAACATATCAAAAATACTAAAATTCACATTTATCATATCATAATGGCCAAAAATATTACTATGTTATATATCATATCATAATGCTCCTTTTGAGAATCGAACTCTAAACTTTCCCGCTCTTTAAACAAATTCTCAAACCAACTGAGCTACAAGAATTTTCATTTTAAAGTCACTATATACCTTACTACATCTCTTTTTAATACTTTTTGTTTTAAAATAAACCTTGTTTTTCGAATGAAAAATGCAAATATCACCCCAAAAAAATAAATTAAGATAACAAATAAATTGTAAAAAAAAACTTAACTGATCATCTCATTTTTTGGCGACATGGAATGGACTAAAGAGTATAAATGATCTAAAAATCATTTAATAATGAGAAATTGATGCATGTTAAATATATAACATACATATACATATATACTCCACAATAATTTATACACACACACACACACACACACACACACACACACACACACACACACACACACACATATATATATATATATATATATATATATATATATAAATAAGCGCATTAAATTGGTGGGTCTTCCTTCAACTTCAACTTAGCATGAACTTTAGTTTGCATGAAGGCTTGGATAGTTTATGCTAGTAGGAGTGCGGGGTAAGTGACTTTATAATAAAAAAAATCCTTGTAGCTTAGTTGGTTTGAGAATTTGTTTAAGGAGTGTGAGAGGTTTAGAGTTCAATACTTAAGGAGAGCATTATTATATTTTATTTTTAAAAAGCCCGCGGGCCGGGCCGGACTGGGCTTTTTATTATTATAATTATAATAGTAATATTAATTATAATAATAATATTAATAATTATAATAATAATTATGATAATAGTAATAATAATAATAATAATAATAATAATAATAATAATAATAATAATAATAATAGTAATAGTAACAATAATAATTGTTATTGTGGTGGTGTGGTGAATTCTGATAACTGTTATTGATAAATTATAAGTTTTGTAGACAGATTTAGATTTTTCTGGATATCTATTTTAAAGGAAAATTAATTATTGTAGTGGTGTGGTGAATTATGATATATAATTGTTATGTGTGATTGTAAGTTATTTTGTATTGCACTTCTAATTTGGTACACAACTTTCATAATTTGGTAAAATCGTAAAATGTTTATATTTAATTTTCATGTCTCAATTTTATTTGTAGGAAAAAGGTCAAACAAACAGTTTCCTAATGTTAGGCAAGATGATATTCTGTGTAGTATTTTAATTTTTTGGGGGCAAATGAAATGTTTTGATATAAATATTAATCCTTGCAAGATGTTAATAGTTGACTTGTTGTGCTCTAGTGGTCATATTACTAAAGTTTCAAACTTGAGGTTGCGAGTTCAAACCATTGGACAGACAAATTTTTGAAAAAAAATAGAAAGAAGCCACATCAGATCTCGCTGGCGTGTAAAATTATAAATATTTATAAACAAATATTCATATAAATATTTATAAATTTATCTCTAAATATTCATATAAATTTATCTTTAAAATTTATAAGCAAATATTTATTAATAAATTTATAAATATTTCATCTAAAATTTATAAATATTGAGACCTTTTCTTTTAATCAACGTAAATTGAGCTCATTTATTTATTATTATGATTGTTATTATTATATTATTATTATTATTATTATTATTATTCTTATTATTATTATTATTCTTATTATTATTAGTATTACTATTATTATTATTATTATTATTGTTATTATTATTATTATTATTCTTATTATTATTATTATTATTATTATTATTATTATTATTATTATTATTATTACTACTACTACTATTATTATTATTATTATTATTATTATTATTATTATTATTATTATTATTATTATTATTAGTATAATTATTATTATTATGATATTATTATTTTGATAATAGTATTAATAATAATAATAAAAATAATAATAATATTATTATTATTATTATTATTATTATTATTATTATTATTATTATTATTATTATTAGTACTACTATTATTATTATTACTCTTTTATTATTGTTGTTGTTGTTGTTGTTGTTGTTGTTGTTGTTATTATTATAATTATTATTATTATTAGTAGTAGTGGTGGTGGTGGTGGTATTATTATTATTATTATTATTATTATCATTGTTATTGTTATTTTATTATTATTATTATTAATATCTTTATTATTATTATTATTGTAAGACCCCAACTTTTATAAATAAAGATGATTTTTCTATAAATATTATTTTTGAATATTATGGAGTAAATTTGATATAATGTTATAGTTGTGGGTAATATTTATAAATTTTGCAAAGTAAGTAAGTTGTTATAAAATATTAGTTTGGTCGGGGAATATTAAATGCGACCAAGACAATCATTGGTGGACCCCACAACGGAAGTATTATCGTAGTTAGAAAATGACAAAATTATCTTTCTATAAAAATAACGGTAGGGAGGTATTACTGTTAAAAGCTGTTGAACTACCCTAGGTAGTAAAAATACGATGTCTAATTTGGTTGCGTAAGTAGCACACGGTATTGATTATTGATGCTTACGTGAGAAGTCACTCAACTATACTCAATTATTGCTACATGATAATTGTCGCATCATATCTCTTATATTATTGATTCAATTATTATCACAAAGATCATCTCGTATAATATGTTATATTATTAAATCAATAATTGAGACGACAAGTTATAAATGATTAATAATTGTTGAAAGATTAAATATGTGTTGATTAAAAATAAAATGATTTTTGGTAATATTTATTCAATCCTTGATGTATATAAAGAGTCTATTATGAGACATTTGTGGTAAGTTTGGTTATTTTATTGGGGGGGCATATGTCATCATCTAAGAGTCTCTTCAATCACGATAGTAATTACCTTCGTCGATAGTAATTACATTAAATCGATAGTAATTACCTTCGTCAATAATAATTACCTTCGTCAATAGTAATTACCTTCGTCAATAGTAATTACCTTTGTCAATAGTAATTACCTTTACCAAACGTCAAACCACTTGCCGTTTCATATTACAGGCGTCGAACCAATTGTCATTTCACATTACAAAGATCCAAACCACTTTTCTTTTCACATCATCAATGTCAAGCCACTTGCCTTTTCACATTGCAAGTGCTAAGCTAGAAATCTTCTATAAATAGAGGCCTAGTTCTTCATTATTTTCACGAATTCATTCAAGCTATAGAGAGAAAAAGTATAGAGAATATAGAGAAAGAAAAAGAGTATTCATTACTTACACTACTTTGCGATATTTAATCTCCTACTAATGTAAGGGGTGTTATTTCTTTTGTATTCATGAAGAGAACTTATGTTATTCCATTATTTATTATTACATTGGAATAACTTTGATATCTGCTGAGCTACCCTATACTTGGTGAAATTCTTACATTATTCTATTCTCTATTATTCATTTGAAACATCTTGTACATGCTTTTACGCATGACTTTGGTTCTAGTCTTTATTATTACATTGGAACATCACATGCATTAGCTTTTATGATGACACAGTTCCGATCTTTATTATTCTGTTGGAATATCCATGCATGCATTTTACGTTGGACTGGTTCCATTCTTTATTATTACATTGGAATATTACATGCATGCGTTTTTTTACGCCAGGACTGGTTAGATTATTTATTATTCTGTTGGAATAACTTTGTATAAAAGATCTATCGCATGCATGGTGATTTCTTTTGTTATTCCATTCTTTATTATACTCGGTTGGTTAAAACTTTGACTCTATACTCCATGAAATTAGTGGAATATCTTTGATATTTAAGCTTCATCTAGTATCTTTTTTTATAGAAATATTCTTCCGAGCATTCTTGAATTTTACTCTACAAAAGCGATATCATGTTGATGATTTGGGCGTTATTGGTTCTTGGATAAATTAATTCTTGAACTTGTTTTATTGAATTCTTATATCATTGTCATCATCCTCATGTTTATATTTTATTGAAAGTCATCATGGCGATGAGTGCATAGATGGACTTGGTATGATTATGACCAGGGATTATTCGGTGTAATCATGACCGTAATGTTACAAATGATGTGGTAAAAGTCCTCATTAGCCCGTAGTGCATTGATGGACAGTTGTTGGCATGATCATGACCATTAATGAATACACGAATGTCCTTGGCTGTAGTGCATGGATAATTTGTGGTCGTGATACTAAAGAATATCCTTGGCCATAGTGCAGGGGTGATTCGATGATATGGATTATTTATTAAGTTGAGTCTCAGCGATAAAAGTCATGAAAAACCTTTTAAATCATAGAAGATAGTAGATTATATTCTCTACTTGACTCTTCTAATGGATTGCTTGCTCCGCTGCAGTTAAACTTGATGTTTATTATATTTTATCAGTTTAACACTGTTGAAGGCTGATGATAATTTATTTTGCATTATCTTAGTCATAATATTTCTTACTGGGCTAGTTGAGCTCACTCTTTCTTTCACTTTTCTTTCAAGAAATGAGGATATAGCTGGGACGAGTCGGGGAACGGAGTGATGGACCAGATGATAGTATTAGTAGTCCTCATTATTCTGTTAAATAGTGTGACAATAATTGTAATGAGGACTCCTTTTGAGTTTGTATACTCTCTAGTAGACAATATTTGTATTCAAACTTACAGTTTATGTTTTGTCATATTGTACACGACAATTATATTATTAAGTTGTATTTGAATTCTATACGATGTATCTAGCGACTCAAGATGGGTGATGTATACCTAATTTTGGGGGCGTCACAATTATTATTATTATTATTAGTAGTAGTAGTACTACTACTACTACTACTATTATTCTTGTTATTGTTATTATTATTATTACTATTATTATTTTTATTATTAGTATTATTATAATAATTATTACTATTATTATTATAATTATTACTATTATTATTATAATTATTACTATTATTATAATTATTCTATTATACATTCTTTCGTTATGTTATGATGTAAATATGTTATGATTTTAGTATTTTAATGATGTAATTTGAATTTTTGTTCTTTTGATTAATTAACAAAATAATTTGAATTTTAGTATTTTTTAGATTTTGTATTTTTTAATTTGATTTTTTTAGTATTTTTTTAATTAGTATTTGATGTAAATATGTAATTAGTATTTTAGTGTCGGGTAGGTGACTTTTAGTATTTTGATATGTTATACAACAATGGTAAAATTTTAGTATTTTGATATGTTATACAACTATGGTAAAATTTTAATATTTGAGTAAAATTTTAGTATTTTAGTATTTTGATTAAATGATATAAATATGTTATGATGTAAATATGATTTTATTCCATTCTTTATTATACTCAGTTGGTTAAAACTTTGACTTCTATACTCCATGAAATTAGTGGAATATCTTTGATATTTGCGCTTCATCTAGTATCTTTTTATAGAAATATTCTTTTGAGCATTCTTGAATTTTACTCTACAAAGCAGTATCATGTTGACAGTTTGGACGTTATTGGTTCCTGGATAAATTAATTCTTGAACTTGTTTTATTGAATTCTTATATCATTGTCATCATCCTCATGTTTATATTTTATTGAAAGTCATCTGTGGCACCTGTAATGCATAGATGGACTTGGTATGATTATGACCGAGGATTATTCGGTTGTAATCATGGTAGTAATGTTACAAATAATGTGGTAAAAGTCCTCATTGGCCGTAGTGCATTGATGGACGATTGTTGGCATGATCATGACCATTAATGAATACACGAATGTCCTTGGTCAGAGTGCATGGATAATTTGTGGTCGTGATACTAAAGAATATCCTTGGCCATAGTGCAGGGGTGATTCGATGATGTGGATTATTTATTAAGCTGAGTCTTAGCGATAAAAGTCATGAAAAACCTTTTAAATCATAGAAGATAGTAGATTTTATTCTTTATTTGACTCTTCTAATGGATTGCTTGCTCCGCTGCAGTTAAACTTGATGTTTATTATATTTTATCAGTTTAACACTGTTAAAGGCTAATGATAATTTATTCTGCATTATCTTAGTCATAATATTTCTTACTGGGCTAGTTGAGTTCACCCTTTCTTTCACTGTTCTCTTCAGGAAATGAGAATATAGCTGGGATGAGTCGGAGAACAGAGTGATGGACCAGATGATAGTATTAGTAGTCCTCACTATTCTGTTAAATAGTGTGATAATAATTGTAATGAGGACTCCTTTTGATTTTATATACTCTCTAATAGACAATATTTGTATTCAAACTCACAGTTTATGTTTTGTCGTATTGTACATGACAATTGTATTATTAAGTTGTATTTGAATTCTGTACGATGTATCTGGCGACTCAAGATGAGTGATGTATACCTAATTTTGGGGGCGTCACAGTTGGTATCAAAGCTTAGGGATATGATCCCTGGCTAAGATGTGAGAATAGTACTAGGAGGGGAGAGACGGGGAATTCCTTCGCTAGTATGACCTACCTAAGTTTGTGGTATTTAATTGGTCGGTCAGAATTTAGGGATAATATGTTACATGTCAATTAACCTTTTTTTGTGGTAGTATCTGAAAATGACATCCGAGAATGTTGAGAATAGCAATGGAGCACAGGCGACCGTTGATTCACCACATATCAATAATCAGGATAATGTGTATCAGGAAGGCAACAATCCTCATGCAAACAACAACACTGACCAAATGATGAATGATCAAATGTTCAGGGGCTTTATGCAATTCATGCAACAGCAGGTGAGAGCGGCTCCAGTCCAAAATGCAGGTGGAAACACTAGAAACTCTTGGGCGGTCACCGCTAAACAGTTCAAGGAGCTGGGACCACCGGAGTTTAAGGGAGAGCCAAAACCACATATGGCGGAAGCATGAATAAAGCAGATCACCAAGATATTTGATGTCTTGGGATGCTCCGAGGAGCAAAAGGTTCCCTTTGCCGCCTTTATGTTGCGCGGAGAGGCAGATTACTGGTGGGAATCGGTATAATGTACTCAACCTGCCGTACTGAAGATGTCTTGGGAGAAGTTCCAAGAGCTGTTCAACGACAAATACTTTCCTGAAAGTATTCGTCACATGAAGGAGGTGGAGTTTATCAAGTTGGAACAAAACAATATGACCAGTGTATCATGATACGAGGCTAAATTTGCGAGTTATCCCGGTTTGCATCCCACTTGGTGGATAATGAAGAGAATGACACGAGATGTTTTTAAGAGGTTTGAAGTCGGGAGATACGTCGAACATCTTATTTCTCATAAACCGTGTTTATATTCAGATGTTGGAAATAGGGCTCGATTAGTGGAGCGCGATAACGAGTCAACGCAACTAAAAGAGCGGTAAATGCAAAATGATAATACCAAATGAGAAGCGATCATCGGCGCGGTGACAACAAGCGTGGAGGAATCAACATGCGAAATGGTAACCACTTCGGTGGTAATCGAGGCCAAAACAATAAGAATGGACATTTCAAGAAGAGGAGATTCAACAATGATGGAAAGACATCGGCACTCCAAAGACTCGTTGTTAAGGAAGGAGAAAGACCACCTATTATATGCTTCAAATGCGGAGGGAGGGACACATCGGTCCAAATTGCTGATGTCATAGTCAAGCATGTTATAATTGTGGAAGAGAAGGTCACTTAGCCCGATTTTGTGCTCACCCAAGACAAATTCAATAGGATGGAGGCACCAAAGGTCGATTCCGAAAAAGTCAAAGCCCATTAGTGCAAGGAGGCGTTTGTTGTGACCTCCCAAAAAGCAAGGAACCTGAATGAGGTCATCACGGGTAAGCTTATCATAAACTCTAACAAAGTCTATACCTTATTTGATACCGGTTCTACCCATTCTTTTATTTCTCCTACTTGCGCTCATCGATTAAATTTGACTCCAGAGAAATTAGACTTTGACTTATCTGTGGAAACTCCGTTGGGAGAAACCTTCATTACATTCACTGTTTATAAGTCTTGTTTGGTTCAAATTGGTACCCTCACATTACCTGTCGATCTTATTTCATTGAAAATACTTGCATTTGACGTGATTCTAGGGATTGATTGGTTAACTACTCATCATGCAAAAATTGATTGTTTAGTAAGGTTGTTAGCTTTCATATTCCTAATCAACCTATTATGCGAATTCAAGCGACCAAACCATTAAAATCAATCACGGTCATCTCAAGCCATAAAGCTATTCGTTTATTGAAAAACGAATGTTAAGCTTTCCTAGCTCATGTCACGATTTAAACAAAAAATACGCCGCTTTTGAGCGATATTTCTATTGTTAATAAATTTCTTGACGTATTCCCCGAAGAACTTCCTGGCCTACCCCCTGAGCGTGAAATTGAATTTTGTATCGACCTTGAACCCAGTACAAAACCCATTTCCAAACGCCATATCGAATGGCTCCTATTGAACTTCAGGAGTTAAAGACCCAACTGCAGGAATTATTAAACATCGACTTTATTCGTCCTAGTACTTCTCCTTGGGGTGCTCCTGTTCTATTCGTGAAGAAGAAAGATGGGAGTATGCGACTTTGTATTGATTATCGGGAGTTGAATCATGTCACCATCAAAAATAGGTATCCATTGCCATGTATTGATGACCTATTTGACCAGTTGCAAGGAGCCAAATTCTTTTCAAAGATTGATCTTCGTTTCGAATATCACCAATTGAAGATTAGAACCGATGACATTCCAAAGACGGCTTTCAGAACTCGGTACGGGCATTATGAATTCCTAGTCATGTCCTTTGGATTGACTAATGCCCTCCGCCTTCATGGATATGATGAACCGAGTATTCAAAGAATATTTGGATCACTTTGTGGTCGCTTTATTGATGACATCCTTATTTATTCCAAAAGCCGTGAAGATCATGAGCAATACTTGAGGTCGACACTCCAAAAGCTTCGTGAATACAAGCTTTATGCCAAGTTGAAGAAATGCGAATTGCGGCTTGAGGAAGTAGCATTCCTTGGGCACGTAGTATCAAGTCATGGAATATCTGTTGACCCAAAGAAAGATTGAAGCAATTCAAAGCGGGGAGCAACTTAAATCGATGGATCAAAATGCGTAGCTTTCTCGAACTTAAATTTGGTTATTATCGGAGATTCATGGAAGGATTTTCTCAATTGCTACTCCATTAACTCAAATTGACTCGGAAAGATACAAAGTTCTATTGGAGCGAAGAATGTGAGAAGAGTTTTCAAGAACTCAAGAGGAGACTCATTTCAAAGACTTACGACAATACCATCCGCTTGGAGGGATTTGTCATCTACAAGTGATGCTTCGGGCAAAGGGTTGGGATATGTTCTCATGCAACATAGTAAAGTCATAGCCTATGCCTCAAGACAACTCAAAGAATATGAGGGGAATTATCCTACTCATGATCTAGAGTTGGCAGCTGTTGTCTTTGCACTTAAAATTTAGAGGCATTACTTGTATGGGGAGAAGGTGGAGATCTTTACGGATCATAAAAGCCTCAAATATTTCTTTACTCAAAAGGAACTCAACATGCGACAATGACGTTGGCTTGAACTGTTGAAAGATTATGATCATACCATCCAATACCATCCTGGAAAAGCGAACGTGGTAGCTGACGCATTGAGTAGAAGATCATATGCAAGTACGAGTGCGATATTGTCAACGCAAAGGCTCATTTTGTGTGACTTGCAAAGGATGGAGATAGAGTTAAAGACTCCGGGGACCCATGTGATGATGGCGAATATACGAGTAGAACCGACTTTAATCGATAAAGTTAAAGCTGCTCAAGTTACAGACCTGGAGCTGATGTGTATGAGGAAGAAAGTGCAAGAAGGTGCTATGCCGGAAGCAAGAATCGATGAAGAAGGAATACTTCGAGTCAAATCCAGACTTTTTGTGTTCCTAACGACCACGATTTAAAGTATAAAATCATGATGGAGGCGCACAACACACCGCTTTGCAATCCATCTCGGGAGTACCAAAATGTATCATGATATTCGCCATACATTTTGGTGGAGCAATATGAAGAGAGAGATAACGTTGTTTATCTCGATGTGTCTAACTTGTCAACGAGTTAAAGCGGAGCATCAAGTACCAAAAAGTCCATTGCAACCACTTGAAATTCCGAATGGAAGTGGGAGCACATTACCATGGATTTCAATTCTACGGCCTTCCTAAGGTTTCTCAAGGCATAGATGCGATTTGGGTCATTGTTGATAGATTGACCAAGTTTACTCATTTCTTCCGATACGAAAACTTATACACTTGAACGCGTCTTGCTTCGTATGTACATAAACGAGATTGTAAGATCGCATGGTATCTTCAGATCCATAGTTTCGATCGAGACCCAAGATTCACTTCACGATTTTGGGTTAGTTTGCAAAAAGCTATGGGCACAGACTTACGATTTAGCTCGGCATATCATCCTCGATCGACGACGACGGTCGGAGAGGACTATTCAAACTCTTGAAGATCTATTAAGACTCCGTGTCCTTGATTTCAAGAGAAGTTGAGACAAGTTCTTACCATTGGTGGAGTTTTCCTACAACAACAGTTATCAATCAAGTATTGGCATGGCTCCATTCGAAGCGTTGTATGGAAGAAAGTGTCATTCTCGATTATCTTTGGGATGAGGTGGGTGAAGCAACGTTGTTGGGACCGGGAGTTGGTACATATGACTACGAAAAGATTCAAACGATCCGACAACGTATAAAAACCTCACAAGATCGACAAAAGAGTTATGTTGATCTTCATCGAAAGGACGTGGAATTCGATATAGGAGATCATGTGTTGTTGCGTGTTGCTCCATGGAAAGGAGTTACGAGATTTGGAAAGAGAGAAAACTCAATCCTCGATTCATCTACCCATTTTAATCCTCGATCGAGTAGGGAATCGTAGCCTATAGACTCGCTTTTCGCCGTAAGTATGTCTCGTGTTCATAACGCTTTTCACATATCCATGTTACGTAAATATGTGAAAGACCCGAACCACATTATTGAGTTAGAACCGGACGAAATAGCGGAAGATTTGACGTATGAAGAGGTTCCTGTTCAAATCTTGGATAAGAAGGAACATATTCTACGCTCCAAGGTTATACCTCAAGTCAAAGTTTTGTGGAGAAACCACGATGTTGAGGAAATGACTTGGGAGTTAGAATCAAATGAAATCAAGGTATCCTTACCTCTTCGACATACCAGTCACGTAACCTAATTTCGAGGGCTGAAATGTCATAAGAAGGGAGGTTGTAAGACCCCAACTTTTATAAATAAAGATGAATTTTCTATAAATATTATTTTTGAATATTATGGAGTAAATTTGATATAATGTTATAGTTGTGGGTAATATTTATAAATTTTGCAAAAGTAAGCAAGTTGTTATAAAATATTCGTTTGGTGGGGAATATTCTTTTTTCTCGGAATATTAAATGCGACGACAAAATCATTTGTGGACCCCACAACGGAAGTATTGTCATAGTTAAAAAGCGACAAAATTATCTTTCTATAAAAATAATCTATGGAGGTGTTACGGTTAAAACTGTTGAACTACCCTAGAGTAAAAGTAATGATGAATACGCGTGGTTTTCATAGTAGCACACGATATTGATTATTGATGCTTACGTGAGAAGTCACTCTCCTTTATACTCAATTATTATTTCTGATAATTACGATCATATCTCTTATATTATTGATTCAATTATTATCACAATATCATCTGTATAATATGTTATATTATTAAATCAATAATTGAGACGACAAGTTATAAATGATTAATAATTGTTGAAAGATTAAATATGTGTTGATTAAAAATAAAATGATTTGTGGTAATATTTATTCAATCCTTGATGTATATAAAGAGTCTATTATGAGACGTTTGTGGTAAGTTTGGTTATTTTATGGGGGGCCCATATGTCATCATCTAAGAGTCTCTTCGTCAATAGTAATTACCTTTATCAATAGTAATTACTTTGGTCAATAGTAATTACCTTCGTCAATAATAATTACCTTCGTCAATAGTAATTACCTTCGTCAATAGTAATTACATTCGTCAATAGTAATTACCTTTACCAGACGTCAAACCACTAGCCATTTCATATTACAGGCGTCGAATCAATTGTTGTTTCACATTACAGGCGTCAAACCACTTGGTGTTTCACATTACAGGCGTCAAACCACTTTTCTTTTCACATCATCGATTAGAATCAAGCCACTTGCCTTTTCACATTGCAAGTGCTAAGCTAGAAATCTTCTATAAATAGAGGCCTAGTTCTTCATTATTTTTCACGAATTCATTCAAGCTATAGAGAGAAAAGTATAGAGAAGAATAAGAGAGAAGAAGAAGAGTATTCATTCTACTACACTACTGCAAAGATTCAATCTCCTACTAATGTAAGGGGTGTTATTTCTTTTGTATTCATGAAGAGAACTTATGTTATTCCATTATTTATTATTACATTGGAATAACTCAGTATACGCCAGCTACCCTATACTTGGTGAAATTCTTACATTATTCTATTCTCTATTATTACATTGGAACATCTTGTATGCATGCTTTCGCATTGACACCGTTTCTAGTCTTTATTATTCTATTGGAACATCCCGTCTGCGTTTTTACGCACGACCGGTTCCAGATCTTTATTATTCTGCTTGAATATCCTCGTGCATGCGTTTTACGTTGGACTCAGTTCCATTCTTTATTATTCTGTTGGAATATCCTGTCTCATGCGTTTTTCTTGCCGACTGGTTCCGTTATTTATTATTCTCATTGGAATAACTCGCATGTGCGACCTATCGCATGCATGGTGATTTTTTTTGTTATTCCATTCTTTATTATACTCAGTTGGTTAAAACTTTGACTTCTATACTCCATGAAATTAGTGGAATATCTTTGATATTTGCGCTTCATCTAGTATCTTTTTTATAGAAATATTCTTCTGAGCATTCTTGAATTTTACTCTACAAAGCAGTATCATGTTGACAGTTTGGACGTTATTGGTTCTTGGATAAATTAATTCTTGAACTTGTTTTATTGAATTCTTATATCATTGTCATCATCCTCATGTTTATATTTTATTGAAAGTCATCTGTGGCGATGGTATAGATGGACTTGGTATGATTATGACCGAGGATTATTGATTGTAATCATGACCGTAATGTTACAAATGATGTGGTAAAAGTCCTCATTAGCCCGTGTGCATTGATGGACGAGTTGTTGGCATGATCATGACCATTAATGAATACACGAATGTCCTTGGTCAGAGTATGGATAATTTGTGGTCGTGATACTAAAGAATATCCTTGGCCATAGTGCATGGGTGATTCGATGATATGGATTATTTATTAAGTTGAGTCTCAGCGATAAAAGTCATGAAAAACCTTTTAAATCATAGAAGATAGTAGATTTTATTCTCTACTTGACTCTTCTAATGGATTGCTTGCTCCGCTGCAGTTAAACTTGATGTTTATTATATTTTATCAGTTTAACACTGTTGAAGGCTGATGATAATTTATTTTGCATTATCGTAGTCATAATATTTCTTACTGGGCTAGTTGAGCTCACCCTTTCTTTCACTGTTCTTTCAAGAAATGAGGATATAGCTGGGACGAGTCGGGGAACGGAGTGATGGACCAGATGATAGTATTAGTAGTCCTCATTATTCTGTTAAATAGTGTGACAATAATTGTAATGAGGACTCCTTTTGAGTTTGTATACTCTCTAGTAGACAATATTTGTATTCAAACTTACAGTTTATGTTTTGTCATATTGTACACGACAATTATATTATTAAGTTGTATTTGAATTCTATACGATGTATCTAGCGACTCAAGATGGGTGATGTATACCTAATTTTGGGGGCGTCACAATTATTATTATTATTATTATTAGTAGTAGTAGTAGTACTACTACTATTATTATTCTTGTTATTGTTATTATTATTATTACTATTATTATTTTTATTATTAGTATTATTATAATAATTATTACTATTATTATTATAATTATTACTATTATTATTATAATTATTACTATTATTATAATTATTCACATTATCTATTCTTTGTTATGTTATGATGTAAATATGTTATGATTTTAGTATTTTAATGATGTAATTTGAATTTTTGTTCTTTTGATTAATTAACAAAATAATTTGAATTTTAGTATTTTTTTAGATTTTTGTATTTTTTAATTTGATTTTTTTAGTATTTTTTAATTAGTATTTGATGTAAATATGTAATTAGTATTTTAGTGTCGGGTAGGTGACTTTTAGTATTTTGATATGTTATACAACAATGGTAAAATTTTAGTATTTTGATATGTTATATAACTATGGTAAAATTTTAATATTTGAGTAAAATTTTAGTATTTTAGTATTTTGATTAAATGATATAAATATGTTATGATGTAAATATGATTTTAGTATTTTAATGATGTAATTTGAATTTTTGTTCTTTTGATTAATTAACAAAATAATTTGAATTTTAGTATTTTAGTATTTTTAGTATTTTATTATTTTTTAATTTGATTTTTTAGTATTTTAGTATTTTTTTTAATTAGTATTTTTAGTATTTGATGTAAATATGTAATTAGTATTTTTAGTATTTTAGTGTCGGGTAACTAACTTTATAATAAAAAATCCTTATAGCTTAGTTGGTTTGAGCATTTGTTTAAGGAGAGTGGGAGGTCTAGAGTTCAATTCTCAAGGAGAGCATTATTTTATTTTATTTTTTAAAAAGCCCACGGGTCGGGTCAGGCTTTTTTATTAGGGCAAATTACATATTCTATTACATTTTTAAAAATAATTACAACAATAGTGCCCTCATAAAATTTTTGCACAACTAATACACTTCCATATTTATTTACAATACTAGTACAATTAGGATTCCTTAATTTAGAGAATTAGTATTCAATTAGAATTCCTTAATTTAGGGATTAGTTATACACATGACTTCTTCTCTCTCTCCTCATCTATAACAACTGCAGTTAGTCATCACCCTTCTTCTTCATTCAACGTATTCTCTCTCTCTCTCTCTCTATATATATATATATAGGAGTACTTGATAGTACAAAATAAATTGAAATCTCAAATCTGTGAATCCAAAATGGAAAACTCCTCGCTGGAAAAGTTGATACTAGTAAGCCGAGAATCAAACGGGGTGGTGTATGTGATAATTAATCGACCCTAAGTCACTGAACTTGCTTACAAGGGGCATGATGGGGGATTTGGCCAGAGCCTTCAAGAGCTTCGACGCTGACGATTCCGTGCGACTCGTGATTCTCTCCGGGTCGGGTTCATCGTTCTACTTCGCCTCCCTATGATGGTCAGCCGGAATAATCAATCGCTTCTCCGACGTCCTCCTCACCTCCATTCACGACAAACCTTCAATTTTTTATATTGCAGTGGGTTCCAAGGTAACTAATTCAGTTTTATTAAGTTACCAATTATTTTGAATGTGATGCAGTTGGTAGCCAAACCTTCATTCAGTTGGTTGCCAAACTTTCAGACCAAGGTAACCAATTCATACGACACACCTTTAATTTTTTCACCTTTACACCTTCAGTTTTTTCATATTGCAGTGGGTATCCAAGGTAACTAATTAAGTTTTATTAAGTTACCAATTATTTTGAATGTGATTCAGTTGGTAGCCAAACCTTCATTCAGTTGGTAGCTAAACCTTCATTCAGTTAGTTGCCAAACTTTCAGACCAAGGTAACCAATTCAATTTTATTAAGTTACCAATTTCGTTTGAATGTGATGCAGTTGGTAGCCAACCATTCATACAAAGGTAACCATTTTATTATTTATGAGAAACAAAATAGTTATAAAAAAAATTCAGAACATTATTAATTACATCTATTTATTTTTAAACTTTTTGTAGGGCGAATCTTCTTCTTATTCTCATTGGCGTTTTGGACAAACGGAGATTCGCGGCGGTGTAGCGGCGGAGTATGTGAGGTGTAGCGGCGATGTAGCGGTGGACTATTATTTCAAAGTGTATGTGAGGGAGATGAAGATTTGAATTTGAATATTTAAATTTGAATTATTATTTTGAATTTGAATTTATTTTTGTTGTTAGATCCAAATATTTGAATTTGAATTATTAATTATGGCAGTTATTTGTCCTTGATTTTAGGTTTCCTTATTAATGTGAATTGTACTATTTTTGTAATATGGGTTATCTTTTTGTAATTATTTGGTTGATGCACTTTTCTTGTAATTACTTTCTTTTTGTTGTATACTTATGTAAAGAACCCTTTTTATTATTAGTACTATTATAATTATTGTAATAATTATAATAATAATAATAATTAATAATAATAATAGTAATAGGAATAATAATAGTAGTAGTTATAATAATAGTAATAGTAATAGTAATAATAATTATAATTAATACTAACAATTATAATTATTATTATAATTATAATTATAATAATAATAATTATTATTATTATTATAATAATAATTATTGATATTATTATAGTAATAATAATAACAACAATAATAACAATAATAATAGTAACAATAATAATTATTATAATAATAGTAACAATAATAATAAAAATAATAATAATAATAACAACAACAACAACAATAATAATAATAATAGAAATTATAATAATAGTAATAATTATAATTATTATAATAATAAAAATAATAATTATAAGATTAGTAATAATTATTCTAATAATAATAATAATAATAATAATAATAAAATTAATAATAATAGTAATAATAATAGTAAATATAATAATAATTATAATAATAGTAATAGTAATAGTAATAATAATAAAAAATATAGCACATGAAGCATGAAAAAAAAATTTAATAATGACTTATAAGTAAAAAAAAATTAAAATTTAAGTTATTGTCAAACACTAAATTTTAACAAATGACTTATAACTTAGTTTAACCAACTTATAAGTTATTGCCAAACACCCTGTAATACAAGATATAAAGAGAAATTAATATTTGATTATAAAAAAAACTACAAGTCAAGAAAAAAGAGAATTTGAAAAATGGGAGTTAAAAAAACTTACACACCATTGGTGCAACTTTATTATTATTGTTATTGTTATTATTATTATTATTTTTATTATTATTATTAGTACTATTATTATTATTATTGTTATTATTGTTATTATTATTATTATTATTATTATTATTATTATTATTCTTATTCTTATTATTATTATTATTATTATTATTATTATTATTATTATTATTATTATTATTATTATTATTATTATTATTATTGTATATAACTTCTTGAGATTATATTAATGGTATGTAGTGAAGGACAAGAAAAGAAATATATGGGGAAATCTCATGTTTTGATATAAATAATAATCCTTGCAAAATATTAACAGATAACTTGTGTTGCTCCAATGTGATCGAATGACCAAATTTCAAATGATAGGTCACGTGTTCGAATATGTCTTGCATTTGGATATAATTTTAAATATCGAATATGAATATTTTTTGACAATTCTCCTAGAATCTAAATATGGTCTTACAAAAACATGTTTATTGGGATTATCTTAATTTAAGGCAACATTTTAATAGTCATTGCAAAAAGTTGTATAAGATATGCAACGAAAATAAAAATTGTTGCCAATGAATGTGGTCCATATTAGGCAACGAAATATAGCAACAAAATTTTTTTTGTTGCCCACGATGAGGAGAAATCAAGTGGTTAGAAATTTTGCAACGAATTTCTAACTAATTTTGTTTTCAAATTTTGCAACGACTTATGAATTTAAATTTCGTTGCAAAAAGTGAAAGCCTGACACAATCTGCAACGAAAGACAAGTTTCGTTGTTAAACATCACTTTTAGCAACGACTTATAAACCTGTTGCTTGAAAAATCGTTGCTAAAGCCCCATTTTTAGCAACAAAAAAACTTTCGTTGCCCACGATGACGGAAAATCAAGTGGTCAAAAATTTTTCAACGAATTTCTAACGAAAATTTTTCCCGCCAATGAATTAGCAACGAAATTTTGCAACGACTTATGAATTTTGTTGCAAAAAGTGAAAGCCTGACACAATTTGCAACAAAGGACAAATTTCGTTGCTAAACATATACTTTTAGCAATGACTTATAAAGTCGTTGCTCGAAAAATCGTTGCTAAAGGCCCAATTTTTTGTAGTGCATGTATTTGGCGACTCAGAATGGGTGTTGTATACCTATTTTGGGGGCGTCACACAATCAAAAAGGTTTAATTTTATCAAAAACAAGAATGCTAGTGTGTACAAAAGGGTCAGTGGGAGCGTTGTGATATTCCTAGTATTATATGTTGATATACTACGGATAAGGAATAACATACCAATGCTACAATCAATAAAGATAAAGTTGTCTAAACATTCTTCCATGAATGATTTGGGAAGAGTATCTTAATTGGGGATAAAATCTATATAGATAAATTCAAGAGGATGCTCGACTTAACCCAAGGAACGTATATTTATTTGATGCTAAAGTCGTTTAGCATGGCAAACTCCATGGGATGTCTCATGTTGATGAGCCATGGAGTGTCTCTCTCTTAATAGTTCCCCTAGACTCATAAAAGAGAGATCGCATGAGTGACAATCATGTATACAATGAAATATACGAGACTTGATGCTGATAAGTCATATTCTAGAGAAGTTCACTGTGAGTCAGTGAAAAACATCCTACAGTACTTAACTGACACTAAGGATGTGATTAAAATTTGTGGTGGGTCTAAATTAAAACTAGAGAGTTTAACAGACTCAAGTTTTTCAAACAGACCAAGACAACAGAAAATCCACTTTAAGGTAAAGCGTTACCTTGAATAGTGGTGCAGTGAATTGGAAAGATTCCAAACAGCAAAGAGTTGTTGGTTTAGTGATAAAGATAAAGTATATAGCTGTAAATGAAGCTGCACGTTGATTGTTTGGATGAAAAGTTTATTACAGAACTAGTAATAGTTCCTAAGTCTCATCTTGGATCTAAACATGTGTTGTGGCACTTTTATTTAAATATAGGAATCATTGAAAGATGGGAAATCACTATAGAGATAGTGGACTCTCAAGAACAACATTACATATCCATTAACTAAAGCTTATCCAACAGCAGGATAATCGTCACTTAGAGAAGAAGGGTATGAGATACCATGATGATTGGCTTTAGTGCAAGTGGGAGATTGAAAATAGTATGCACACAAGCCAATCATGTTTGATGATAAAACATATACTTTGTAACAATCTTATTCATTTATTAATAAAAAGTATTAATTTATTAAAGGCTTTTAATTATCTACATGATGCTGTTTTATAATATGTGATAAACCCATAGTTTTAAGCAATGCTTTTAGAATAATGATGATGATCATTCTAATGAGATCTAAATTCTTAGAAAGCTTAAAACTAAAATAGTTCCCAATCGTTGGATTACTAAGTTGGGGATTAGTGAATCCGGATAGATTGGTACATACGTTGCTTGCTCATTGGATGATGATGATTGATCTCATGATCATTTGTGTGGAGACACTAAAGCAAGTATGTAGGTGCTTATTGGAGAATAAGATCACTGAACGTGGCTCGCTAAGGAATACCTAATGGAGTTTTACTTTCCTGTCAATAGGAATTCCTGCAGTGATAGTAGTACAAGTGATCCTTGGACTTGAGATCATCATAGTATCTTGTGTATGATGACTTATACTTTGACTTATTCCTTAAGACCCTTAGGGTATGTCAAAGGGTATGCTTGGGTATAATAAGTTGTACATGGAGATAATGTATGATCAATAAAGAATCTATCGCTTCTAGTAAAAGAAGAGAAATGTCCTATGTGATTCGATAAATGACAACCCATTAGTCCTTGGCTAAGGCAGAATAAAATTAGAAAAGAGTTTCTAATTTGCATTATTTGGAGTTGTGCATTTAAGAGTCGAAATACATATAATTAAATAAAATAAGACTTGACAGTAATTCCATGTCTTATATTTAATTGGGACATTGTATGGTGGAAGGATTGAATTGTACGGTAACTATTTACTCAAAGGTTCTTTTTATGATTAATGTTGAAATCTATATTATCTGGAAAGTCGTTGATCGCTAGGGAGGCTTATCCCTATTGTAGAATAAATATTATTTATTTAAATAAATTAATAGTTTAATTTATTTATTTAAATAAGATTAAAATTGTTCTAATTGATTTATTCACAACCAGTTTAATATGGAGAACCTAAAGGGTCACACGATAAAAGGAAAATTAATTATTTAAGAAGTTAATGGCATAATCGTAATAATAAATTAAGTATATTTAATTTAATCTATGGTGATAGAATAAATTAAATAGCTTAATATTTATTATTTAATATTTTAAAAATATTAAATATAAATTAATAAGAAGAGTCTTATTATTATTATTATTACTACTATTATTATTATTTAATTCCTAAAGGAGTTTGAGAATTAATTAATAAAAGTACTCTCAATTATTCCTAATAAGATTAGGAGCCTAATTAATTAAATGAGTTTAATTAATTAAAATAAAACCAAATCCTTAGTTGTTAAGGAGGGTTGCCTACATCTATAAATAAGAAGAGTCTTATTATGGGTGTAGAGTTGTTGTTGACTTTTTCACAACAGACGTGATTCTAATTGTTGGAAAGTACGCTCCTTTTCTATGAGAGATAGAAAAATTAGGGTTTTGCCAAACACCCATCTTCTTGAATATTTCTTCTTCCTTGGTGGATCACCTCTAGAGGCCAAACACTTGGGTGGCTAACGTTGATCAAAGGAAGGAACCAAACCCGGCGGATTCAAGTTGAACGCGAAAAAGATTGGAGGTGAACTTGTACCTGAGGAAGCTCAAATCTTCAAGGGTATGATTATTGTTCTTCATATTTTCGTTTAATTAATAATTGTGCATAAAGGGTGATCCGGGTATATGGTTTGTAAAATTTTAAAACTCTGATTTTTCCATGTTTCCGCTTATTTTTGCAATTTGATTACGTTCAAGAATATTATAAACCTAACAACCTAAACATAAAATAACAATAAACAAGTAAAAAGAATCACAAAAATAAAAAATTAACACAGTTTAAGCTCGAATTAGAGACCGATTCGTAGGTGTAAAATCCACTCATCAAACTCCCCCAAACTTGAACCCGTGCTAGTCCTCGAGCACAAAACAAAACAAAAATGTTATGCAATGTAATGGAATGGAATGGAATGCAACTAGTCTACATGCCTACGAATCCAGAAGCAATGATAGAAACGAGTCTGTTCAACCGGCCTCAAAGAAATCAAGTGAACATAACAATACTTCATATCAAAACCAATCCGTAAATTCCAATCAGTCATCAAATCTAAAAATGTAATCACTGATATAGTGCGTGTGTACTCAACACCAATGCTAACTGATGCAAATTCAAATTTAATACATAACAAGTCTCTTAGAAGGCATTATATAGAGTAAACTCAAGAATTTCAAAAATAGTCAAGATCCAACTAAAATCAAACAATTACCAATATCAAGGGTCCAAATAGGGTACTTATGCTTTATTTTTCACTTACGGGGGCTTTTTGCTCTTATTTCCCGTTTTATTCATATACTTTTTTATACACATGGCAATGCAATGTCTTATTCCCTTAGGCTTTTCAATGCTACCTTAACGAGCTTTCGACCAACGACTCCCAGACCATTAAGACCTTAGGGCGCTAGGTGTAAAGACAATCCCCTCAGGCTTACTTACTCAAGTAACAAAGACCACAAAACTAGACAAGCATGCCACAACGCTTATTCTTTTTTTTATGAAGCTTATATACCCCAAATTTTCCTCCAAACTTAGTTTCTTGCCTAATTTTTGACTTCACTAGCTATCCTTGTCATCCTTTTATTCAAACTAGCATTATCCTTTAAAGGTCCATTATGTATCAATTTGAACTAAATCAATCAACATAGTTGTTATTATCATGCTAACCTTATTATACCATGTTCAAACAGGAAAAGATCCAATTCATAACAGAAAATCACATTAAAGTTCTAATAGTCGGTACTATACTTGTCTACTCGAAATCATTCTCATCATTGGCCAAAATAGACTGTAACATGTCAAACAGCTGGACTCACGCAAAACAACACAAAACTTAACTAATAAAATTTTTTGTGATTTATATATATATATATATATATATATATATATTTTTAGATATGGAATAAACATAACAGAATTAAAAAACTACTAAAAACTATTTACATATTACACTACTGTGCAACTACACTAAATGAATGCAACATATCATGAACCTAACTCTAATCATGAAACTAACATATGCAAAACTAAATAACTAAATTAAACATGCAAAAACATCTAAATTAAACTGACTCCCCCAAACTAAAAAATTACAATGTCCTCATTGTAAAATTAAAGCAATAAGTGTATGAGGACGTCCCTGTAAGTGTCAAAGCTTGAGGTGGTTGTGGTTGTTGCTCTTCATTGTCTGAATCGAAAGGTTGAAACTTTGGAGAGTCGCATTCAAGGAGGCGAAAGACATATTCATGGCCTCAAACATATGGTCCTGCCTGGCCACGAGTATCCTCATCTGTCTGTTGGCTTCCTCATTTTTTCCTTTAACTTGTCTCTCGAGGCTCTGAAATTGAGGGCTAAACATATGTCTTCCAGTCTGCTGCATATCCTCAGTTTCTTGCTCTCCCATCATCTCGTCCTCTTAGAACTCGTCATCGTCAGAGGTGTCCTCAACATCAGCCTCATCCTCAAAGGCTGGTGGAAATATAAACCCGACTCCTCTTGGGTGAGACTCACCCCCAGGCTGCACTGTATAGCGTGTTATCATCCGTGTGTCCAAAGTCTGAAGTGGCTGTTAGGTAGTCTCATCACCGGACCACCTAACTCCAGCCTCCTTGCACAGCCCACTTATGAGGGATGGGTGTGGCATGCCACCGAAAAATGGCCCTCGCAAACATCTTCGTATTGAGAAATTAATGATGGAACCCACGTCGATGAGGAAGTTTTGCACGATCTCATACAACAACAATATCTTCTCCTTTATCACTTCAGTAGTATGTGTGGACGGGAATAGCTTGGCACACATGAACACATACCAAATCTTTCCATAATGGCCCAGATCCTTGCTGTGGAAGATTGTGCCCCCTTTTTGGCCCTTGACCCATGTGGTGCCCGACTTTGTTATTTCAGTTAAAATTGCCTCATAGTCGGGATCGTGATCACGCAAATAGGCATACTGGCATTCTATAGGAACTCACAGGTTGTAATACTCATTAATAACGTCAGCACTGAACGATACTTGCTTACCCCGGACGAATGCTATGAATGGGGCCTTATCCTCCGCATTGGCATATAATTCCTTCATCACATTGATGATCGCTGGCTCCGGCTTGTCAGTGAACCTATCCCATCCTTTTTCATATATTTGTCTTTTCATTTCGCCATCTATGTTTTTGGGTGCCAAGCCTCGCTCTGGAGTTAATGCCTTAGTCATTAGATAGTCATAGCGATCGGCGGCGTTGGCACTCACGAACTTTCTTCTGTCGAAGGCCCGAGTTGGTGGTGTGGACCCCGAACTCTCGCCTCGCTGTCTCTTTGATGCTGGTTTTGGTGCCATGGTACTCTAAAGGATGAACTCAAGCAAAAATCCCCCAAACTTTACTTGAACAATTCGTCAAACACGTGGTGTGAACGACCCACAATACCCCCACAATGGTAATTGAACTTCTAATGTGGTGATGTTTAATGAGAAATTTCAAGAAATAACCGCTTACCCTCAATGTATTGACCAATTGGTTGATTCTCCCTTCCCTGTTTGCTGTCAAAAAACTCACTATAAGAACCCTCACTTAGAATGACTAAAATTATATGAACTTAGGTGGATATGTTGTGTTGTTAGGGTATAGATTTATAGGGAGGAGATAATGTAGAGATTTGTGTGTTAAAGTAATGGGTAAGTGGGGATTAAGTGAGATAATGGGTGAGAGTTAAGGAAATCGTAGGTTTGTTGTGGGAGAAGTGGATATCATTATGGTTTAAGGAAGTGGTAGTGGAGAAGATGGGTTCAAATGCTATAACTGCCGAATTGAAGTCTGTTTGAGTTCCCATACCCCTGCCCCGGTGGGGGGTAATAAGCTACATATGCCCGCCCCGATGGGGGGGGGGGGAGTATTTTGCTTTCAGTTCATGACCCCCGCCCCGGCGGGGAGTATCCTTTGTTAATTGCCCATCCCGGCGGGGGGTACACTGCAGCTGAACTTGATTTGTCCTATTCTTTGCATCCAACACATATCCATGCACTTCGTAAGTACCTAAAACACCATAAAATTATAAGTTTATGCTGATAAACATTGAGCATTGAATTTACTAGAAATCATGACTCACTAACTACTTGATAAATCGAAATAAACTTACTCTATACTAACTTATACTCTAAACTATGAATTAATTAGCATACTTAAAAATACTGAGAATAAAAGTAAAATTGGGTTGCCTCCCAATAAGCGCTTGATTTTAAGCCTTTCAGCTTGACTACTCCCTGTGTTATCCTGGATCCGTTGGGCTATCCGTGACATGTTGTCTATTTATCGCACAACACCAACAATGATTTATTGCATGGTCGTTCAACTGTGTTTCTGAAATTGACTTTGACTTTATATCCTTGATCAAAGCTTTTAGACCACCAACCTCTTTGCAATTTTTGTATTTTACATGTGTAGACACCTCGTTCACATCCCTTTCCTCCTTGTCAGTCGGGATTGGGATTTCCTTGAACACTTTCACCTTCACTACCTGATCGAACACTTTCATAATTAGTTCTCCGTTAGGTACGTCAATCAGTGTTCATCCAGTCGCAAGGAATAGTCATACCAATATGATAGGGATGTTCTTATCTTCTTCAAAATCCAACACCACAAAATTAGCTGGAAAGATCAATGAGTCAACCTTCACCAAGACGTCTTCAACTATTCCTAGTGGATATGTTAATGATCTATCTGTGAGTTGTAGACTGATGTTGGTTGGTTTTGCTTCTTTTAACCCGAGCTTTCGATAAATGGACAGTGGCATAAGATTTATACTCACTCCTAAATCGCATAGAGCTCTCCCCACATCTTGATTGCCAATTGCGCACATAATTTTGAAGCTTCCGGGATCTTTCAATTTAGGAGGAAGATTTTTTTGTAGAATTGCACTGCATTCTTCAGTTAACGCCACTGTTTCGAAGTCTTTGAGCTTACATTTCTTCGAAAGTATTTCTTTCATGAATTTGACATAACGTGGCATATGTTCAAGTGCTTCAGAAAATGGAATATTAATGTGCAATTGTTTGAAGATATCCACAAACCTTGAAAACTGATCCTTTAACTTTTGACTTTCTAATCTTTGGGGAAAAGGTACCGGTGGTATAGCTATCTTCTGTTTTATCTTCCTTCGACTTTTCCATAAATTTTTCCTTAGTTTTTCTTGTCAAATCATTCTCTTCGTTCTTATAAACCTCTTCTGTACCTACTTTCCCATTACAGCCGGCATCCACTTCTTAGTGTAATCGTATTACATTGCTCATGATTTCCTTTTAGATTCTTTTCTATATCGTTAGGCAACGTCCCTTGAGGCCTGTTGTTCAAAGCTAATGCAAGCTGTCCCATCTGATTCTCTAAGTTCTTTATCGCTGCCGCTTGCGTTTTCATGGCAGCCTCATTACCTGCTATATACTTCAGCAGTAGCTCTTACAAATCTGACTTTTTCTCATGTTGTGGCGTGGCCTATTGATTCTAATTTTGAAACCCTGGTGGATAGGATGGTCGTGGAGCCTGCTGATTTTGATTGTTACTCCACAAAAAGTTGGGATGGTTCCTATTCCCCAGGTTGTAGGCATTTTGATACATATTCTGTGGAATCCTATTATAGCTGCCCACAAATTGAACCGGTGATGGGTTAATAGCACATTGTTTCGTAGGATGTTACCCTGCACATAATTCACAAATAACTACAATCTACTGAGTCTGTGCACCCAACAAAGCATCCACCTTCTTTGATAACGCTGAAATCTGTGCTGCTAACGCTGTCACTCCATCTACCTTTAACACCCCAGCTATCTTAGGTTGTGTTATTCTTGTTGTGGGCCACTGGTAGTTGTTAGCCGCCATTGTTTCTATCAACTCATATGCCTCCTCGTAGCTTTTGGCCATAAATGCTCCACCCAAAACTGCATCTATACTAGTCCTGAGATTCCCATTCAACTCGTTGTAAAACGTATTCATCTGCAGCCATTTAGGTAATCCATGATGTGAGCATTTTCTGAGCAATTCCTTGTACCTCTCCCATACCTCATATAAAGATTTCCCATGCTGCTGTTCAAACATGGTAGTCTTGTTGCCTCTTTTTTAGTCTTAACAAAAGAGCTCTAACTCATGCAAACATACATGCGTCAACAAGTAATACAGAGCAAGTAAAGTATCGATCCCACAGAGAAAGTTGTTTAACTTAAACTACTATTCATTAATTAATTCACTATATTTATATGCTCAAACTAATAACAAAACTTGGTTTGTTCTCGAATTGCAAATAACAACTAAAACAATAATAACCATAGAATAAATGATATTGGAATTAATGGGATCCTATCTTCATTTAATACTTCATTTAATCGCCACTATCATGCATGACTTGTTCACATATCACAAGAAAGTAGCTAAGAGCACTAAAAGAGTATTAGCCATTTTTTAATGCACTAAGACCTACTTACATAGCATCCACAAATGATAGACTCTATGTAATCATCAATATAACCAAAATCACTATATGTCTATGTGAAATTGCAACTATATTGAGTTCTCTAACCTCGCATTCAAAGGCTCACGATCCTATCATCATCATAAGCATTCTATAACTATTTTGAAATAATAAACATACATTGTTCATTATAATAAGGTCTCATAATATGGTCCCAAGGTCTCCATAACCTTAACTTTAAATACACCATTTATAATACAAATAGTTTACTTAAGAAATTCCATTAGATAATAACTAATTTAACATTCATTCTAAAATTACTCCCCGATCTTGCCCTCGCCCTTGTCCTTCACGCTAGATCCTTCTAGCTTAGTTCAAAAATAGAGGTCATGATATAAAAAGAGTAAGCAACTAATTTGCTTTCACAAGTTTATAAAGACAAAGGATATATATCATGACTTAGAAAGAAATATTGCCTTCAATGTTCAACAATAATATAAGATTGTGGAGGAACATGAATTAATAATCAACAATTGAATATTCGATAATCAATAACATGAATCGAGTGGTTTTGAATAACCATGAACATTTGCCAAGGTGCTCAAAGATTTAAATCGACCTTTAATAAGTTTTGGTATTCAAGGATCACCTTTTCATACCCCGTGATTTATGCATAAACACTTAATAATCCGACATCGATATCATGCCTTAATCAAATTTGTCCATTTCTCACCAAGAGTTCTTACCATATCAATTAATAAGAATGCTTATTTAAAACCCATTTGATTTAACAAATTTAGACATGCTTGATCTAAATTGATACAATTAGCATAGATCTATCCCATAAACAGCTCATAAATGAAGAACTTTAATTTAATTCACAAATCAACGGGCAAGAGAATCTAATTCATCAACAAAGTGCTAATTTCAATAATCAATAAAGACGTGAATAATCATCAATAATTATTCACTAACATGCTTTTGAAAATAATAACTCAAGTCGAAGTTAGAAACTTGCCTCGATCGAGGTTACAAATACGAAATTAATTTCTATCCACTATGCAGCTTAAATTATCTTCCTTCGAGAGACCTATAATTAGTCTTTCAATTAGTCAATGCATAACATCGATTATGTAATCACATAGATATTATACATTACAATAAGTTCTTATAAACATTATCATGCCTAGATAGTGTTATTATTAATTAACGACTCACCTTTAATTCACATAATATTATTAACTTAGATAATATTAGATAATATTAATTCACCTTCTAGTATTATTGGTTCACTAATAATACTTTAAATCATTTACTAATATTTTATTCACTTACTAATATATATTAATCATTTAATAATATTTTATCCCTTTACTAATATTATTAATCATTTAATAATATTTTATTTAATCTCTAATATTATTATTTAATAATAATACTCTAATCTAATATTTTTATTTACATAATAACATCATATTATAATATTATTAATATTATAATAATATTCCAATGATTTATTAAATTAATAAACAATTTATTCTAATTGTTCATCCTTTATTAACCTCTTATTTAATATCCATAAAAGGTCATAAATAATATTTATTATTATAAATTACCAAAATGCCCTAAGATAGTCATGATATAATATATTATGAGCATTCAAGCATAAAAATCATATTTTTCTCATTAAAGACATCATTTAACTATTTATTTCTTTTATTCACAACCTAATCATTTTTAGGAAAAATAGCAAACTGATTCCAAAAATTCTCAGCTTCTGGATTTTAATAGAATATGAACCAACAATGATCCTCTAATTTTTCTAGAATTTTAGAAAATGATTTACTATTTTTAAAGTGTCCAAAACACTCTGATCTTGCTCTATTTTTCATAAATTGAGTTTTACTCAGAAAAATCTGAAATTTTCAGGGTATGCTCTTCTTAATATATATGAAGCTACTGTAAAATTTTTGGAATTTTCCAGTGTATACACAAAGTGAGATATTCGTAGGATAATATTTATGGAGTCCTTTACTAAAATAGTCATTACGCACAATATATAACTCAAACGTGTCCGCTTTTTTTCCTACGCCAGAGATAACTTCATAAGGTACCTCTGTAGTATTTTTCCAGATTTTTACAAGATAAGGAACTGACCGAAACAGCCTCATGAAAAACAAGTCAAGAGTTGATTTAGAGTTTCAAAGCTTTAGCATATAAAAGTGGACTGCTTTTGGAAAAATAATCTTAAAGGTTCCAAAACATGCTAGATTTGTGTCCTATCACTTGGGTTTACTAGGTAACTCATGTATCTAGCACCCCCTTCGACGGATCACAATTCCAAGTTGTACAACTTGAGTTACACAAGATTTAGTGGAAGAAAAACAAGAGTTTTCACCCTTGAGAACATATATGCTCATTTTCTTCCTCTAAGTCTTTGATCTAACACTCAAGATACTTAATTTCATGCATGATGATATGTAGAACTAGTGTATCTTGAGTAGTTGTACACAACCCCATCAAAACTCAAGCTAGCAAAACAAAGTAAAAGAAGAAGATGAAGGTACATTATACCTTGACTTAGTTGCTACCTTTCTTGATTTTCCAAAGTAACTAATAAACTTAGGGGGCATAAACAACTAGCACTCCTATATTTTTTTCTTCCTATGGTCAAATCCTCTCACTCTTTTCTCTTTGAAGTTAGCTAGCTTGGGAGCAAAAGATAGAAGAAAAAGATGAAGAGAGAATGAGATGTTGAAGAATGAAAACAAAATGAAGTGGGTGATTCACTAATAACCCTCCCACAATTATTTTGTTGCCCATTAGGTAAAAAACTTTGTATTATTACTTCCATTAACCTAGACATGATTAAATGTGCATAATGGAGTGGCAACCAATGAGAGCTTAACAACATTGTCCTTATGTTTAATAATGTCTACTAATGGACAAGTTAGCTTAATTATTCCACTTAGGATCCTCATAATATCCTCCATTTAGCTTTTATTTTAAATGCCCAATTTTGATTAATCAAATGTCTAGAATACCCCTAATCAAGTGGGCTAAGTATTGATTGTATTTTATTTCCTTCGGGCTTTTCTTTTAATTGATTTGGGCTAGATAATAAACATAGTCTAGCAATTTCAATAATGTTACCCAATTTGATAATTTAGGGTTTTCATTTCCAATCATATGAAGTTTAATTACTTACACATATGATTTTATCTCATAACCTAAATTAGATTTACAAGAATTAGGTTTAGAATTATTAGTCACTTAAAATACAAAGTTTCCCCACTTAAGTTAGTATACATATAAAAAATACTAACTTTTTCAGATTACCATAACCCTTAGGTTATTTAATAGTCTTACCTAATATATAATTAGGTCACAAGGCTTTCATTTTTAATGAAATCTATAAATGTATGTATCCATAACTATAATATATATGTTAATCGACCCATGCACCACTTCACATGTGTTGTCACATATTAAATCCTTATGTAACACAAGGTTAAAAAAATCCATAATGTACATACATATATAGTGACTTAAATTTCACTATTATTACATCCTCCCCCTTATAAGAATTCCGCCCCTAATTACATATAAGGTTACTCAAAAGGTGCGGATAATTTTCTTATCTTTTCTTCAAGTTCCCACGTAGCTTCTTCAAAGATTGTGGTTCCTCCAAAGAACTTTTACGTAATGTATAACCTTATTTCGCAATTTCGCTCTTTTCTATCTAAAACTTCGACCGAATTTCTTCAGACGACAAATCTTTTTCGACCGAATTGCTCGCACGATATCACATGCTTGTAATCAGCTTATATGGTCGTAGAAGATCGATCGACACATGAAATACATTATGAATATGTTCCAGTCAGAGGTAGAGCTACCTCAGACGCCACTTCTTCGCCTATCTTCTTCAGATCTCAAAAGGTCCAATAAATCTTTGACTCGCTTTACCTTTCTTTCCAAACCTTATCTTCCTTTCCCAAGGAGATACTTTCAAAATGCATAGCTTCCCACCTCAAAATCTCGCTCAAGCGATGTAAGTCTCAGATACTTCTTCCGGCGATCTTGAGTCGCTACCACGGCTCTCTAATCACCTTAATGGTCTCTACTGGTCCCATTGCATCAGCTCGTCCCAACAATGACGCTCACCCACTTCATCCCAAAGATAAGGGCGTTTTCTACATTTCCTTCCATATAAAGGCTTCAGACGGCAAGATTCCGATGTCAAGGCAGAAGCTATTGTTGTATGCGAACTCTACCAATGGAAGATGATCCTCCCAACTACCCTCAAGTCCATCACACAAGCTCGAGCATGTCTTCAAGTGTTTGAATCGCTTTCTCTCGCTTTGCCATCGGCTCATGGATGATACGCGCTGTCTCATCCGTAGTCAAGGCCCCCATTCTTTCCTCAAGACTCTTCCGTAAGTTTGACGTGAATCGCGGATCCCTATCCGGCACAATAGATATATGGTACGCCATGTCTCGAGATAATTTCTTTGATATATAATTTGGCTAATCGTCCAGACTATACCGATCTTGATCGGCAAAAAGTGAGCCGATTTCAGAAGACGATCTCTACGATCACCCATATGGCGCCATGTCCCTTTTTATGCTTGTTGAAGTCCCACCACAAAATCCATCGTGATGTGCTCCCATTTCCACTCGAATCTCTAAAGGTCAGAATAATCCACTCTGGCCGCCGATGCTCGCCTTGACTCTCCGACAAGTTAGACATCCGCCGACACATTCTCGCAACCTCTCTTCATGTTTGGCCACCAAAAGTGTCGACGTAAGTCTTGATACATCTTTGTGCTTCCCGGTGTATCGAGTACCTCAGATCAGCTGCTTCATGCGTAATCTCTTCTTAGTTCTCGTATTAATCTGCACTCCAAATTCGCCCTTTCAAATCTTAGCAATCCGGTACATCAATCTTGTATTTCAATTCATCCCTTCACCTAACCGCTTTTTGATGTCACCGCAATCTTCGCCCTTCTCTCTGAGCCTCTTTAACCTTATCTAATAAAGTAGGGCTCACGCCACAAGAAATAATTTCTCATCGATCTCCATCTGATACTTAACCTCTAAGTCAAGTCGCTCAAATCCTTCACCAATTCCTCTCAATGGTTAACTTCAATAACTTCTCTCGCTTTTTTCTCGCTGTGGCATCACCACTACATTTGCTTTGCTCTTTCGATGGTACAGTAATCTCACAATCATAATCCTCGATCAATTCTAGCCATCTACACGCCTCATATTTAGCTCCTTCATGCGAAGATATACTTTAGACTCTTATGATCCGTGATATATCTCACACTTCTCTCCATACAAATAGTGCCTCCAAATTTTCAAGGCAAAACTATCATCGCTAACTCCAGTCATGAGCCTGATAACCCTTCTCATAGTCCTTTAGTCGACGTGAAGCGACGCAATGACCTTGCCATGTCAGATCAAGACACGCCCAAGACCCTTGTGTGACGATCACTATACACTATAAATCCTCCCGTGTTGTCCTAAGAAAGCCAACACAAAGCTCGACCGAGCCTCTTCTTCAATTCCATGAAACTCGCTCACATTTTTCCGCCCAAACGAACTTCACCGCCTTTTCTAGTAAGGTCAATCAATGGCGATGCTACCTTTGAAAAATCTTGATGAATCTTCGATAAGATCCTCGCTAATCCCAAGAAACTCCTAATTTCGCTTGTCTTTTTCGGTCGCTCCTCATTGATAACCGCTTCTACTTTTGGCCGGATCTACCAAACACCATCTTTGTCGATAACGCGACCCAAAAACCGCACTCTCCGCAACTAAAATTCACACTTGGAGAACTTTGCATACAACTTCTCCTCCTTAACGCCTCCAACACTTTCCTTAGATGTTCAAATGATGATCTTCCTCTCGCTCTCTAATATACCGTAATGTCGCCGATGAACACGACAACAAACTTATCCAAATATCGCTAAACACTGCTCATCAAATCCATGAATGTCACCGGCATGCATTAGTTAACCCAAAAGACATTACCGTAAACTCAAAGTGTCCATACCGAAGTTCAATGCCGCCTTTGAACATCCTCATGTCTCACCTTCAACAGTGATAACCACCCCTCAAGTCAATTTTTGAAAAGTATTTTGCCCCTTCAACCGATCAAACAAATCGTCGATCCCGGCAACGGTATTTATTCTTAATGGTGACCTTGTTCAACTCCTCTAGTCGATATAAAGTCTTAATGACCCATCCTTCTTCTTTACGAATAAGACCGGTGCTCCCCATGGTGATACGCTTGGTCGAATGTATCCCTTTATCTAACAACTCTTGTAGTTGAACCATCGCCCTTCATTTCTACAGAGCCATACGACATGGCGCGCTTTGATACCGGTGATGTCCCCGGCGCCAAATCGATAACAAACTCTATCTCTATCCGTGGCAATCCTTAATCTCTTCCGGGAAAACGCCAACGAATTCCTTTACAATAGGTATTTGACCCAGCCACACCTCGATTCTCATGTATCCACAACGTGAGCCAAATAACCTATACAACCCTTCCTAAGCAACTTCCTTGTTTGATCATCGCTGACAACAAGATTGTTTTCAAGCGATTTATCGCCATGAAATACCACCTTTGACTTATTCGAGTCTTTAGGTATACGACTTTTTCTTACAAATAATGACCGCCCATGACTTGATAACCAATCCATCCCAAGGATTACATCAAACTCTCCAAGACGAATCCCAGATCAAATCCACGTTAAGCTTAAACCCTCTTACATTAGCACAACAGCCCTATAGATGTAGTCTACAGTGATAATTTCTTTGTTTGCTACTTCTACATTCATAGGTGTTCTAATAGTTCATGAGGTAAACTTAATCTTTGAGCAAATTCATCGATACAAAAAAGAACATGAAGCTCCCCGAATCGAATAACACATAGGCATTTATATCATCGATCGGAATTATACCGACACCACCTCCCCGGATGCCACTTCATCTTGCACCGCCATATTGAATGTCCGTGGCTGCCTTCTTTGTTTGGTCAATGGGTCCTCCACCGTTGTCAGTTTTAGTGTTATTGCCCTCATGCCATTTCCGCCATCCGTGCTTTTCTTCTTCTTCAAATCTTTGATCCGATGTCCCACTTCACCACAATTAAAGCAACCTCCTTTCTTCACCTTAGTACAATTGGGTGAGGTATGCCCTTCTTGCCCACATGTATAATATATCGCTTTTCCTTTCAAGCACTTCCCGAGTGACCCTTTCCACAGCTCCCACACACCGACTTCTTTTGTTGCACACTTCCTCACAGATCTCCGATTACTACCCCCCATCGCCCCATTTCCGCTTCTTATTGTTGCTACCGCCATCGCCGACATTTTGATTCCCACCTTCCGCTTTCTTCTTATTCTTCTCCCGATCAGATTCGAGACCGCTTCGCTTCCTCCTTCCGCTTATAAGAGCTTTTTCCAACAGAGTTGAGAATGATGGGATTTGTAAAACCGCTACCTTACTATAAATCCACCATTTTAGTCCATTTTCAAACCTTCTCGCTTCTCACCTCTCAGTCCACCGATGTGGAGCGAATCCGCCAATTCATTGAATTTCGCAAAGATACTGACATCGACATATTCTCCTGCTTTAGTTCCAAGAACTTGATCTCCATTCTTGCTTGAACACTCTCGTGGAAGTAGTTCTCAAGAACAACTTCTTGAATGCTTCCCAAGTCACGATTCCAGCTCCGCTTTGTTCGCGTCAGGCATCCCACCAATAGTTAGCCTCACCCTTCATTAAGTAGGTAGCAAAAATGGTCTTCTGCTTTCTCTCGCTACTCTAGCAATAACGGCCCTTCTCAATCTCCTTTACCCACATTTGGGCTTCTATCGGTCTCGTTGCTTGCTTCTCCTAACTCCCATGGTCCCACCGCCTTTCAAGTCTTTAAAGTCGACTAGTTGGGTGCCCGCCGATTTCCTCAGTTTGAGCTTGATTCCTCATGGCTTCAAATGCATCATGTTGATAAAATCTCAGATTGGGTTTTGTTGAGATCCCGCTACATTATTAATCGACTTTTCAATCTCTTGGTTCCTCACCCACGCCTCATACTACCATTATCTAGTGAAACAAAATTCTAACACGCTACTTTTGATTTATTATCATATGATTACTTAAAGATGTAACACGCTATTTATTTAAACAATCGATGATCATTATGTGAGAGTTTTAAGTTACCAAGATTTGGAAGTCTTTCTCCCTCGCTTAGTGGGTTAAGTTTGTTTTTTTTAAGAACATTTTCCAAATCACCATCGATTCACATAACATTAAATAGAAAATTTACTATTTAAAATCTTCCAACACATATCATAATAATACTCGCATTTATATTCATACACCAATCTTCAAAGGACTTACATGATTAATACAGTATATTTTATAAATGCTACTATCCCATTTTAACACAAAAGATGGATTAACTCATAATGATACCTCCCTACAAACACAATTAGGGAAAGTACCTAACCATTTACTACCTCACACCTGTTGAGGTTTACATCAACATAAAACCTTATTACACAACAAGAAAGGTACTAATGCATCTATTTACAACTGGCCATCACATCATCACCACTGGTGGCCCTGCCAGTCACCCCGCACAGTTCCTAGGGAAGCAACCATCGCAGGATTCTCACGCCGAATCTGATCGACTAGGCTCTCCTATCTCATAGTGTGCCCTCCTAGCCTTAATCGCTACCGGCCCTCATACGCGTGATCAAGGGCCACCCCAAAGTTTCTACTCCGACCTTTTACGGCCATAGCTCGATCTTTAATCGCCCACCACCATCCGACTCATGGAGTGCCTCTTCCACCAAGATCTTATCAAGCAATTTCTACATCAAACTCAAATTTCAAGATCTCCAAATGCTTTATGCTCACTTTCTCCAAACTTTGCCTTTTCATTCTCTAGTCAGCACTCTCAAAGATCTCAACTTGCAACTCGACTCATCCAATTTTTCCTTCTGCTCGACTTTCTCCATCCGGGCTTGATGAGCCTCATCCTTGTATTGTTCTTCAAAGAAATTGAGGGTGTGGTTTTCTACTTCTAATTCCTCCACTCGCCTTCTAATCGACCGATTCTCCTCAACAAGTCCCCAATGGAGGACCATGAGGGACATCTTGGGTGACCTCATGCTCAATGGGTTCCCGATCAACTGAGTAACTACCTCAAGCGCCATAGACATCCTACAAACACCATAAATAAAATCAATATCAAGACTACAATAAAATATATTCATCGATGAAATGAAATAATATTTTATTAAGTACAACACAAACTTGATGAATTTCCATAATCCATCTCCTAACATACTCTATAAGAGTTTTCTACTAAGGTTATAACCTAGTTTTCATTTCCTAATGTTTATAACCTACTACTTTTGATACCAACCTGACGACGCCCCCAAATCCAAAAGTCTAACCTCGTATTCAAAGGTTCACGATCCTATCATCATCATAAGCATTCTATAACTATTTTGAAATAATAAACATACATTGTTCATTATAATAAGGTCTCATAATATGGTCCCAAGGTCTCCATAACCTTAACTTTAAATACACCATTTATAATACAAATAGTTTACTTAAGAAATTCCATTAGATAATAACTAATTTAACATTCATTCTAAAATTACTCCTCGATCTTGCCCTTGCGCCTCTTGTCCTTCACGTTAGATCCTTCTAAGCTTAATTTAAAATAGAGGTCATGATATAAAAAGAGTAAGCAACTAATTTGCTTCACAAGTTTATAAAGACAAAGGATATATATCATGACTTAGAAAGAAATATTGCCTTCAATGTTCAACAATAATATAAGATTGTGGAGGAACATGAATTAATAATCAACAATTGAATATTCGATAATCAATAACATGAACCGAGTGGTTTTGAATAACCATGAACATTTGCCAAGGTGCTCAAAGTGATTTAAATCGACCTTTTAATAAGTTTTGGTATTCAAGGATCACCTTTTCATACCCCGTGATTTATGCATAAACACTTAATAATCCGACATCGATATCATGCCTTAATCAAATTTGTCCATTTCTCACCAAGAGTTCTTACCATATCAATTAATAAGAATGCTTATTTAAAACCCATTTGATTTAACAAATTTAGACATGCTTGATCTAAATTGATACAATTAGCATAGATCTATCCCATAAACAGCTTCATAAATGAAGAACTTTAATTTAATTCACAGCTCAACGGCAAGAGAATCTGAATTCATCGCACAAAGTGCTAATTTCAATAATCAATAAAGACGTGAATAATCATCAATAATTATTCACTAACATGCTTTGAAAATAATAACTCAAGTCGAGTTAGAAACTTGCCTCGATCGAGGTCACAATGCACGTAAATTAATTTCTATCCACTATGCAGCTTAAATTATCTTCCTTTGAGAGACCTATAATTAGTCTTTCAATTAGTCAATGCATAACATCGATTATGTAATCACATAGATATTATACATTACAATAAGTTCTTATAAACATTATCATGCCTAGATAGTGTTATTATTAATTAATTAATCACCTTTTAATTCACATAATATTATTAACTTAGATAATATTAATTCACCTTCTAGTATTATTGGTTCACTAATAATACTTTTAAATCATTTACTAATATTTTATTCACTTACTAATATTATTAATCATTTAATAATCCCTTTTTATCCCATTTAATAATATTATTAATTACTAATTTATTAATCATTTAATAATTTTTATTTAATCTCTAATATTATTATTTAATAATAATACTCTAATCTAATATTTTTATTTACATAACAACATCATATTATAATATTATTAATATTATAATAATATTCCAATGATTTATTAAATTAATAAACAATTTATTCTAATTGTTCATCCTTTATTAACCTCTTATTTAATATCCATAAAAGGTCATAAATAATATTTATTATTATAAATTACCAAAATGCCCTAAGATAGTCATGATATAATATATTATGAGCATTCAAGCATAAAAATCATATTTTTCTCATTAAAGACATCATTTAACTATTTATTTCTTTTATTCACAACCTAATCATTTTTAGGAAAATAGCAAACTGATTCCAAAAATTCTCAGCTTCTGGATTTTAATGAATATGAACCAACAATGATCCTCTAATTTTTCTAGAATTTTAGAAAATGATTTACTATTTTTAAAGTGTCCAAAACACTCGGATCTTGCTCTATTTTTCATAAATTGAGTTTTACTCAGAAAAATCTGAAATTTTCAGGGTATGCTCTCTTAACATATATGAAGCTACTGTAAAAATTTTGGAATTTTCCAAAGTATACACAAAGGAGATATTCGTAGGATAATATTTATGGAGTCCTTTACTAAATAGTCATTACGCATAATATATAACTCAAACGTGTCCGCTTTTTTTTCCTACGCCAGTAGATAACTTCATAAGGTACCTCTGTAGTATTTTTCCAGATTTTTACAAGACAAGGAACTGACCAAAACAGCCTCATGAAAAACAAGTCAAGAGTTGATTTAGAGTTTCAAAGCTTTAGCATATAAAGTGGACTGCTTTGGGAAAATAATCTCAAAGGTTCCAAAACATGCTAGATTTGTGTCCTATCACTTGGGTTTACTAGGTAACTCATGTATCTAGCACCCCTTCTCGACGGATCACAATTCCAAGTTGTACAACTTGAGTTACACAAGATTTAGTGGAAGAAAAACAAGAGTTTTCACCCTTGGAGAACATATGCTCATTTTCTTCCTCTAAGTCTTTTTGATCTAACACTCAAGATACTTAATTTCATGCATGATGATATGTAGAACTAGTGTATCTTGAGTAGTTGTACACAACCCCATCAAAACTCAAGCTAGCAAAAAACAAAGTAAAAGAAGAAGATGAAGGTACATTATACCTCGACTTAGTTGCTACCCTTCTTGATTTTCCAAAGTAACTAATAAACTTAGGGGGCATAAACAACTAGCACTCCTATATTTTTTTTCTTCCTATGGCCGAATCCTCTCACTCTTTTCTCTTTTGAGTTAGCTAGCTTGGGAGCAAAAGATAGAAGAAAAAGATGAAGAGAGAATGAGATGTTGAAGAATGAAAACAAAATGAAGTGGGTGATTCACTAATAACCCTCCCACAATTATTTTGTTGCCCATTAGGTAAAAAACTTTGTATTATTACTTCCATTAACCTAGACATGATTAAATGTGCATAATGGAGTGGCAACCAATGAGAGCTTAACAACATTGTCCTTATGTTTAATAATGTCTACTAATGGACAAGTTAGCTTAATTATTCCACTTAGGATCCTCATAATATCCTCCATTTAGCTTTTATTTTAAATGCCCAATTTTGATTAATCAAATGTCTAGAATACCCCTAATCAAGTGGGCTAAATATTGATTGTATTTTATTTCCTTTGGGCTTTTCTTTTTAATTGATTTGGGCTAGATAATAAACATAGTCTAGCAATTTCAATAATGTTACCCAATTTGATAATTTAGGGTTTCATTTCCAATCATATGAAGTTTAATTACTTACACATATGATTTTATCTCATAACCTAATTAGATTTACAAGAATTAGGTTTAGAATTATTAGTCACTTAAAATACAAAGTTTCCCCACTTAAGTTAGTATACATATAAAATACTAACTTTTTCAGATTACCATAACCCTTAGGTTATTTAATAGTCTTACCTAATATATAATTAGGTCACAAGGCTTTCATTTTTAATGAAATCTATAAATGTATGTATCCATAACTATAATATATATGTTAATCGACCCATGCACCACTTCACATGTGTTGTCACATATTAAATCCTTATGTAACACAAGGTTAAAAAAAAATCCATAATGTACATACATATATAAGGACTTAAATTTATAGATGACCCAACAACTATTCGAGAACTAGAAAAGGAATCCAGCAGAGAACATACGTATGTTGTCTGAGTCCAGTGGTAGGACTGCTGATGCAAAGGAGTCAGCAATTCCTAGAAACATGTATGTGGTCAAGGAGACTGAAGAAGATGAAGAAGAAACTAATAAGGAAGAATCCTCTACCCTGGTCAGAAAAAGCAAGGGCAAGAGGAAGCTAAAGGCTCGAATGACAGAAGAACCTCAAGGGTCTACCACTGATATACCTGTAGAGTCCTCTGACATTGAGACTCTGAGGATTTTAAGAAGAAAAGAACAACAGACTGAGGATTTTACATCCGACGCGTTTATTGCTTATATATATATATATATATATATATATTCGTCCCACATGGAGTTCACTTCGTGGTGGTTGATCGCTTTATAGCTTTCTTTACGTTTCGTCCTGCCTGGAGTTTACTTCGTGGCAGTTGATCGCTTTGTACAACTTTTTTTACATTTTGTCCCGCCTGGAGTTTCCTTCGTGGCGGTTGATATCTTTACAACTTTATTTACGTTTTGTCCCGCCTGGAGTTTCCTCCGTGGGCGGTTGATAGCTTTTACGACTTTATTTACATTTCGATCCCCATGGAGGTGCTTCGTGGTTGGTGATCATGTCTGTATATATATATTTATAGCTTATATATATATATATATATACCTGCTTACTTCTTTCATACAAATTGCGGTATCATGTGTGCCTAGGAATCATGTGATCACAGATTCAGTCCATTGGATCTAGATTCGGTTCTTGTGATGGACATTTTCACCGTATGGCGACTTGTAAATTATTCTCATGGTCTCAATTTCCTCGATGGTTTCCATACCCATGAGGAAGTCGACATTATTTTGTACATTATTTTCGCATACGGATGCCTCGCATCTCAGTAAAATAAAATCAATCAATAGAACACTTAATAAAATGGGAGTGTAAAAGGTCTCAATTACTATTGAGCATCGTGGTTTGAAAAACCTCTTTTATAAAACATCACTGTCATATCTCGCTTAAAATTGAATTTTTACATAAATTCAAACCCTGTGTATATAGGTGCGAACGAGGCCTCAAACTACTTCCAAATAACAGTACATTGACCCACACACTCACACATTCAGATAATAGTTTCTTGAAAAGAGGCGGTCACCGTGGTAACACAGATGTCGGGGGGTGCCTAACACCTTCCCTCCGCATAACCAAGTCCCCGGACCCTAATGAATCTTGGTTTCATCGACCCGTTTAGCAGTGTCACATCACTGGGTCAATGTGCAAACCTTTTCTCGGTTGTGTTGGTACAACCATTTAAAAAACCAATAAGCCGCTATTACAATATTTTCAAAAACTGTTATTTGCTTGTGTGTGGATGTTGCATTTACATTTGATGAATGTGTACGAATGCATTTCCTGATTACAGTAAGAGGACTTAAGCCGCTATTACAATCTTTTCAAAAACTGTTATCTACTTGTGTGTGGATGTTGCATTTACATTTGATGAATGTGTACAAATTCATTTCCTGATTGCACTTAGTGCTTCGCACCATAACTGCTTGTGATATTAGTACTTCACACCATATCTGCTTGTGATATTACTGTTTCACACATGTCAGCATTTTTCATACAGTGAGACGCGATGTATGTGAATGTATGTTGTGTGGTCCCTCCACCAGGAGGCTATCCCATCGGTGTTTGATTATTGGACTCGTGGGAAGACTAATTCCCCGAGGCTCAGGATAGGCACCACCCAAATTTGCTCCAGTTGAAAGACCGGATTAACTTCCCGTTGCGTAAATTGCAATGATTTGGGAACCTTCATGCCAAAAAGCCGCGAGAGTAACCTAAGATAGGTCAGCCTCTGATAAACCCAAAATGGAGGAAAGTCTCTTCATGTTCTCTCATTTCAAATTATATGTAAACACAATTACTTGTAATTACATTCCATATATATCTCCATGTAATGAGAAATATGAAGAAATGTGTACACATACATATTTTCAATAAACATGCTACAAACAGCTGACATCCGTTTTACAGGATAAAATTCCTAAAATGGACACATCACATAGCATGTTATTATACACATATTCCCTAAGGACTAAACTATGCAAGTCTTTCGTAGGGAACCAATCGGACCTACTGTAAGACCCCAACTTTTATAAATAAAGATGAATTTTCTATAAATATCATTTTTGAATATTATGGAATGAATTTGATATAATGTTATAGTTGTGGGTAATATTTATAAATTTTGCAAAATACGCAAGTTGTTATATAATATTATTCGATCGCTTAGGGAATATTCGCTTTTAACAGAGAATATTCACAAACAACACAAATCATTAGTGGACCCCATTAATGGAATTATTGTTTGATTGAGAAAAACGACAAAAATACTTTATGAAAATAACAAATGGAAGTTTTACCGTTAATCTGTTGAAACACCTAAGGTGTTAAAAGAAATCTGATGCCAGAGCGTAGTTAAAGAGTACGGTATTGAATATTGATGCTTATGTGATAAGTCACTCAATTTTGTTTTATTGGTATTATTAATGTAATAAAACAGAAAAGCTTTTTATATAAAACAGAATACTTTTATAAAGTTATTCATTTTATTAGGCTAATAGTAAAACTTTTTTATATAAAACAGAGTATTTTTATAAAGTTATCTGTTTTATTAGACAATAATTAGAATATATTATATTTTGTTATGCATAGTATTTGCATAGTGCCTGCATAGTGTTTGCATAGTAAAATCTTTTATAAAGTTATTCGGTTTATTAGATTATAAATAGAATATATTATATTTTATTTAAAAGATTTTGCTTTAAATATGGACCGTCAGATTAAAGTAAATCAATCTGGACCGTTCATGAGTTAGTTACTATGCAGTCCATTTTTCTATAAATAAAGCTCATTCCTTCATTATTTCTTACAATTCACCAAACTCTAGAGAGAAATTATAGAAGCTATAGAAAAGTATTCGCTCCTTCCTACTCTTATATTCAGTTTCTTTTATGGTAAGGGATATTATTTGTTGTACTCGTTAGGGGTATTCCTTCTTTCTTATTGGTGAAATTCTTTTGTTATTCCATTCAGATTATTCATTGGAATAACTCACATATCTGCTGGATACCCTATACTTGGTGAAATTCTTCCATTATTCCATTATTTATTATTCTGCATGGAACATCCTGTCATGCATGCGTTTCGCATGACCGGTTCTCGTTGTTTATTATTCTTGGAACATCCCGCCTATGCGTTTACGCATGGCCCGGTTCCATTATTTATTATTATGTTGGAATAACTCATGCATCCACGTTTATCGCATGCCTGGTGATTTCTTTTGTTATTCCATTCTTTATTATACTCGGTTGGTTAAAGTTTTGACTTCTATACTCCATGAAATTAGTGGAATATCCTTGATATTTGCGCTTCATCCAAATCTTTTTTATGGAAATATTCTTCCGAGCATTCTTGAGTGTTACTCTACAAAAGAAGTATCATGTTGACAATTTGGACATTATTAGTTCCTAGATAAATTAATTCTTGAACTTGTTTTATTGAATTCTTATATCATTGTCATCATCCTCATGTTTATATTATGTTGAAAGTCATCTCGTGGCCCAGTAAGTGCATAGATGGACTTGGTATGATTATGACCATGGATTATTCGGTGTAATCATGACCGTAATGTTACAAATGATGTGGAAAAAGTCATCATTGACCCGTAGTGCATTGATGGACAGTTGTTGGCATGATCATGACCATTGATGAATACACGAATATCCTTGGTTGTGGTGTATGGATAATTTGTTGTTGCGATACTAATGAATATCCTTGGCCGTAGTGCAGGGATGATGTGGATTATTTATTAAGCTGAGTCTCAACAATAAAAGTCATGAAAAACCTTTTAAATCATAGAAGATAGTAGATTTTATTCTCTACTTGACTCTTCTAATGGATTGCTTGTTCCTTGCGCTTAAACTTGATGTTTGTTATATTTTATCGGTTTAACAACATTATCTGAAGGCTAATGATAATTTATTCTCGCATTATCTTAGTCATAATATTTTCTTGGGCTAGTTGAGCTCACCCTTTCTTTCACTGTTCTCTTCAGGAAATGAGAATATAGTTGGGACGAGTCGGGGAACGGAGTGATGGACCAGATGATATTATTAGTAGTCCTCACTATTTTGTTAAATAGTGTGACAATAAATGTAATGAGGACTTATTTTGAGAGTGGATATTGTCTAAAAGACAATATTTGTATTAAAACTCACAGCTCTATTGTTGTATATTAAAGATTGTATTTATATTCTGTACCATGTATTTGGCGACTCAGAATAGGTGATGTATACCTATTTTGGGGGCATCACACCTACTACCCGGTCAAAATCCAAAAAGACTACAGGCCTACAGTTAATCATGTCGTCATCCGACCAGACTGACCTTAATCCAGTTTCTCGCAAAGAATTCAACAGATTAAGCAAACAAATTACAGATTTGGCTGTTCTACTCAAAGAACTACACCAAATCAATCGAGGTCCAAAAATACCCGTATATGCCGAATCCTCCACACAAGGGGGAACCCAGTCATTACAATACCGAACTACGCTTAGATCGACCAACAAAACTCATGATGTCGCCCATCCCACCGGAGATCCGATACCTTCGGTGACATCAAAAAGAAAGTCCTCCAAATGGAAGAGACCCTTCGTGCTATCAAAGGAATTGGAACACACGGGAGTGTTTCATATGCTGATCTTTGCATTTTCCCTGGTGTTCATTATCCAGAAAAATTTAAAACTCCTGACTTTGAAAAATATGATGGGTTAGGAGATCTTTACACACATTTAAAGGTGTTTATTGTAGAACTTGGATCTTATGCAGAGGACGAAAAACTCAGAATCTAATTGTTACAAAAAAGTCTAACTGGAGAAGCCCGTTCGTGGTACACAAGATTAGACAACTCAAAGATCCATAGCTGGGAAGAGCTAGCATATGCTTTCCTCACTCAATACAGCTTTCAATCTCGGATGGCTCTGATCGGTTAATTACCAAGATCAAGAAAGCATGAATCTAACGAGTCTTTCGGAGAGTATGCTCAAAGGTGGAGACTTTGGTACGCCCAAGTTAGTCCTTCCATAATGTAATCAAAGATGGTCATGACTTTCATGGTAGACATAAGAAGCGCCTTTTTGTGAAAGAGTTTTAGCCGGCATCGGCAAACCATTTTCTGAAATGGTCAAACATGGGGAGATAGCTGAGATAGGATTGAAGTCCTGGAAAATTCAAGACCTAGTCACACTCAAAGTCATTATTTGATCACATCCAATCCAAAAATTATGGAAATAACCCACGGAGGGTCCATAAAAAGAAAGAGGAAGATGTTTCCCTGATACTATAGGGTCAAAAAGGCAATCGAACATGCCTATTCAAAGGAGAAACTACACTCCCTTTCAAGCACGGTCATGAACCCTCCAATACCAAAAGGTGGAGAAGTCAAACGCCTCGAGTGTTTACACCTTAGGGATACCCTCGAGAACATTCTCAATCTTCCGACAACATAGAAGAAAATTACGATCTTCTTCCACCACCAAATTTCTAATGGACGGGGTTTCAATGCTGCTCAAAAATGTGCTTATCATGTCGGGGCACCTGGACATGATACTCAGGATTGTTGGGCCTTGAAACACAAGATCCATGACCTGATAGACAATGGGGAAATCGTGGTCACCAAACCAGATCAGCCTTATGTTCAAGACAACCCTCTTCCTCAACACAAAGAAGAAGAGGTTAACATGATAAATTGGAGTAATGGACAGAATTCCAATTTCAACTGTGAATCCTCCCAGACTCTCAAAGACGGTGATGACAAATGGGATTATGCCAAGTTCCATTTCACAATGGAACAAAAGATAAAAGCTTTAGGTAAATAAATTGAACAATTGGCAGAATTGGTGACTTATTAGCATCAAGTGACTCGTCAATTAATCAGCCAGGAGCATGCCAGTCTCCTACCTCTTGTCATGAATGTTACCTCGTCACTTTCAGAAAGTGAAATACTGGAAGACAAAGTGATAAAGAGAGCAAATTCCAAGGCCCATCGGGATTTTGCCAACAAAAAGGAATTCACCTATTTGGGCCAACCTATAGAGGAAATCCTTCATATGTTAATCAATGAAGGAAGGATCAGTTCCCTTCTACCTCCAATCAACCCCCGTTTAGGGCGGTACAACTCTGATGGAGTATGTCAATATCACTTCCAGCCTCTCATGTCACAAAGATGTAAGAATCTCAAGCACTCCGCCACCTTATCCAAAATCTAATTAATAAAGTGGTGTCCGCACTTACTTAGCGGCAATTTACCATTCGTGTTACGTGCAAGTGAGAATTTAGGTCCTACTAAGTGGAAGAGTGTGGTAGCAGTCATACCCACTGAAACTGATGGGGTTAACAAATCGCTCATAATGCCAACAATTCAACTCAAGGGAAACAATAATCCTTTGAAAGTGGCCGCTCCCGAGCCAATCAACTTGCCATGCAGAGCACAATATCCTATTGTTAGCTTGCGCAAAGTTTCGTGGAATTATGGAGAAGGTGAAGGATCCACCTCACATACAACTGCTATAGTGTCAAAGGAAAATCCACTGTATCTTCCCCAACGGGTGATGAAGTCCACCATCAAATCAAAGGGGAAAATACCCATGGAGAAGATTGAAAAATTTTTCCGCACTATGGGTCATCATGAAGCTAAGGTGGTTTTAAGCTTAAAAGAAGCTCCACAACAAATATCAATTTTGGACTTGGTCCTAACTTCCGAGGATCACCGGAAGGTCTTGCTGAAGGTTTTAGAAGAAGCCTATTTACCGACATCGGTTGATACGGAAAAATTTTAACATCTGGTTGATCACAATTTTCACAACAATGTGATATCCTTTACTGATGATGACATACTGCCCGAGGGGACTGGTCATTGCAAGCTGTTGCACATTGCGGTCTTGTCCTCGGGATACATGCTAGCTGGAGTCTTGATAGATGGAGGTTCATCTCTTAATATCTGTCTATATGCTACCTTGGTGAAGATGAATATCAATCTCAACCGAATTTGGAGTAGCCATACTATCATCAAAGCTTTTGATGGAGCCCATAGGAATTCGGTCGGAGTAATTGAACTGCCAATCGAAATTGGTCCTCATACATTCTGCATATCTTTCCACGTACTCAAGATAGATTCGGGATACAACCTTCTCTTCGGACGACCATGGATTCATATGGCTGGGCCAGTCCCTTCCACTCTTTACCAACAATTGAAATACATTATCAACAATAGCCTGGTCACGGTCAACGCTGAACCAGAGTGTTCTCAACACGGGGACATGCCATTCATCAATGCCAATGCAGATATTGAACCGGTCAGTTTTCATGCCTTGGAAATAAGCAATACCCAATACCATGATATTGGAATGCCATTACCCGAACCTAAGATTTCTGCTGATGTAATGTTGGCTACTCAAGAAATGATGTCATTGGGTCATAAACTGGGACAAGGGCTGGGTAAAAATTGCCAGGGTATCAAGTACCCAATTCAATTAGCCAGGCAGACTGGAACTGCTGGACTAGGCTATTCTGCCAGTTCTAGTAACAGGAATCCTCATAAGCATCAGCAGATTCCTTCAGTTTCAACCATGCGGCGTTCATCTTCGCCTTCAAACTCTGAGTCCGCACAACCTCCTGTAAAGGTGCCAGCCAATGTAATGGCTATGTTATTTCCCAAGCCGGTGCTGGTAAAGGAGAAAGAAGTCTTTGTTCCAAATCCCGCAGTTGAAGAGGAGGAACGAAGAATCAAGCAGGACATCATCTGAATGATGTCAGGCATACGCATCATCATTCATGATGAACATACCAACAGATACACCCCAGATGATGATTGCAAACGTAATGGCCATCATTCGAGATAGGGAGGATGATGACAATCCCTCCATCGCTGCGGTCCACCCGGAATTTACCCTTGCTAATTGGAACAACATTCCTTGCATTGGTCGACAAGGGTAAAATGGGCAGAAACTCTTTCTGCCATGTAGATATAATAACTGCTTTCTTTTCTGTACAGTATTAGCAGTTTATTTTGCCAGTATATGCTAACATTGTGTATGATCAACACATTTCATATATACTAAGTGAAAGCATATTTTGTTTCAGGACTCTGGATTTAGATATGTCTGTACTTGCTGATACGGTGCCTCTTCTCCACAAGGATTGTACCTTTGATGTAGAGATGAATTCAGCCTTGATGGAAATACAGGATGACATTGAGGTGCCTCCAGAAATTCAAGAATGGGTAAAAGACAAACCTAAACCCAACCTTGATCAAACCACTTCTTTCAATCTCGGAACCTTAGAAAGCCCTAAGGTAATCCAGATTAGTTCAGACCTTACCCCAAACCAAAGGAATGACATGGTTACGCTACTAACCCAATTCCAGGATGTGTTTGCATGGTCTCATGAAGACATGGTGGGTTTGTCCACTGACATTGTTCTTCATTGCCTTCCCATTAAAGAGGGATTTAAGCCAGTCAAGCAAAAGCTCAGGCGATTGAAACCTGAGTGGAGTTTAAAGGTGAAAGAAGAAATTGTGAAACAATTTCAAGCTGGCATCATCATGGTTTTTACATATACTGAGTGGATATCCAACATTGTTCCCGTACCTAAACCCGGAGGGAAGGTACGAGTTTGCGTAGATTACCGGGACTTGAACAAAGCTTGCTTAAAAGATAGCTTTCCTGTGCCATTTATCTACATTCTTATTGACAATACTGCGGAATACGACATGTATCCTTTTTGGTTGATTGCTTTATGGGTATCATCGATCATGGTTCTTTGAGGAAGATCGTGAGAAAAGCCGCTTTCATCACGCCTTGGGGAACCTTTTGCTATAGACGGTTGTCATTCGGCCTCATCAATGCCGAAGCCACCTATCAACGAGCTATGATTGCTCTTTTCCACGACTTAATGCACAAAGAGATCGAGATCTACGTGGATGACATCATTGTCAAATCCCGGAAGGAGGATGACCATATAGACCATCTCAGAAAGTTGTTCAACAGGTTGCGTAAGTACAACTTGAAGTTGAATCCAGCTAAATGTGCCTTTGGTGTTAAATCGAGGCGGAGTTCTTTGGGATTTCTAATCGACCACAATGGGATTGAAATGGATCCCGCCAAAATCCAAGCCATCACAAAAATGCCCATTCCTCGCATGAAAAGGAAATACGGAGATTTTGGGAAGAATCAACTTCATTAGCCAGGTTTATCTCTTAACTCACAGCAACCTGTGAGCCAATCTTCAAGCTATTAAGGAAGAACTCCTCCATGAAATGGAATGATGAGTGTCAAAATGCCTTCCTCACAATCAAGAAACAGCTAGTCAAAGCTCTTGTGTTGGTACCACCCAGGGATGATGTTCCACTATTTATGTACCTGTCCATAAGTGACAATGCCATGGGCTGCATGCTGGGACAAAAGACGATAGAGGCCAAGAACGAGCTATCTATTACCTCAGCAAAAGATTCAACAGCAGTGAACACAAGTACACTCTGATCGAAAAGACGTGTTGTGCTTTAGCATGGGCTTCCATAAGGTTACAACATTACCTCCATGGTCACAGAACCCATCTCATATCCCGTGTGGATCCTCTCAAATATGTGTTCAACAAACCCATATTAAATTGATGGCTGTCCAGATGGCAGTTGATCCTGCAACAATTTGACATCGTATATGTGACTCAAAAGTCCATCAAAGGTCAAGGAATTGCGGATCAACTGGCCGCCGCACCTTCAGGAGATTTCAAACCCTTGGAAACATATTTCCCTGACGAAGGAGTAATGACAGTTCAGCAACACCATTAGTACGATACGCGCCAAACGTGGAAGATATGTTTTGATGGAGCTGTTAATATGGAAGGTTCTGGAGCTGGAGTAGTTCTAGTATCTGGTACGGGGGAGCAGTATCCTGTCGCCGCCAAATTATAGTTTGTCAGCACCAACAACACAGCTGAGTATGAAGGCTGTCTCATGGGGATAAAACTAGGCTGTCTCATTGGGCATCAAGCGGTTAACTATCTTTGAAGATTCAGAGTTGGTAATAAGACAATCCACCAGAATCTATCAAACCAAGGAACTACATTTGCTGCCTTACCATCGACAGGTTTTGAAGATGGCTTTGGAGTTGGAAGAGATCTCCTTTCTTCACATTCCTCGTAATAGGAATGACTTTGCGGACGCATTAGCTACTTTGGCCTCCTTGATTCGCATATTAGATAAGGAACACTTTCCAAACGTCACAATTTCCCTGCACAAGGCCCCAACCTATGGGAATTACGTTGGAGAAGTATCAGATGAGCTACCTCCCATCCAACATCCTTGGTATAAGCATATCAAGGAATATCTACGAGATGGATCTACACCCGCTGAGGCGAGCCCGACTGAGAAAAGGCGGATCCATCGACTTGCTATGAAATTCTACCTGAGTGGAGATGCGCTCTACAAAAGAGATGCATGACTAGGTCTCCTTAGATGTTTAGACAAAGATCAAGCCCAAAAGCTTATGGATGAAATCCATTATGGAGTCTGTGGCCCCCACATGAGTGTCCCCCTCCTTGTTAAGAAAGTCCTTAGGACGGGACATTATTGGCTATCTCTCAAAGCTGATTGAAATGACCACGTCAAGAGATGCTATCAGTGCCAGATTCATGGGAATGCTATACACGCCCCTCCACGGGAACTACACAATATGAGTTCACCTTGGCCCTTCGCAATATGGGGAATGGACGTTATCGGACCAATTGAGCCTAAAGCCAGTAATGGACATCGATTTATCTTCACCATGATCGACTACTTTACCAAGTGGGTAGAAGTAGCCTCCTTTCCCAGGGTTGCTAAAGAAGTCATCATTGCTTTCATCAGAAACAATGTCGTTTGTCGATATGGACAACCAGAGGTGATTGTGTTAGACAATGCTAAGAACCTCAACAACAAAATGATGGAGGAATTATGCAGTAAATTCCACATCAAACATCTTAACTTTGTCATCTATCATCCGAAGATGAACGGTGCTGTTGAAGCGGCTAACAAAAACATCAAGAAGATTATGCAAAGATGTCCGCCAACCACAAAGATTGGCCTGACCTAGTGCCTCTCACTCTGTTAGCCTACAGAACCTCAATGCGCACTTCCACTGGGGCAACCCCCTACGCATTAACCTATGGGATGGAAGCAGTGCTCCCCATAGAAGTTGAAATGGAATCCCTCAGAGTGTTGATAGATGCTCAGCTGGATGAAGACCAATGAGTACAAGAAAGGTATCACCAATTGTCTCTGATAGACGAAAGACGAACCTTGGCTATCTTCCATAGTCAGTTATATCAACAAAGGATCGCCAGATCCTACAACAAAAAAGTTCAGCTACGGTAGTTTAAACAACATGACTTGGTTTTGAAGAAGATCCTTGACAACCAAGATCAATCTAAAGGAAAATTCGCTCCTAACTGGGAAGGCCCATTTATTGTTAAGAAAATATTAACAGGGGGTGCTCTCAGATTACAAGAAATGGATGGCGATGAATTTCCATAACTCATCAACTCGGACACCGTGAAACGATACTATATCTGAAGTTGCCATCAAGCAAACATCCTAGTGTTGGATCATCAAATCACCAGTCATTCCGGTTCTTTAACCCTTTACCACATATAACTCTTCCACACTTTGCCCTTCAGGGAAACATACTTTTTAAGCCAACAGCCTGGCTCCTTTACGTTCCTACGACTTGGGTCATCCCACTATGGATTGAACCTCTTGCGTTTGCAATTTGGCTACGCATACATGGGATCAAACTTCTCGTACCTACAGTTTATCCTCAACCTATGATTAAACTTTCTCCTCCCCGCACTCTGACCTGCACATGAGATCACGCTTTTCTTCTCGCCCTGAGGGGCGAACTACGTCGACCTGATCTCCTCTTCAATATGAGTACGTACGCAACCATTTCATATGGCCTGGTCGCAATAAAACAAAAATAACAAAAACATTTCTATCCTTACAAAAACAAAAACAACAAAAACCTTCCTACACCATTTCTGCCATATACAACGTTGAACCTCTTACACCAGGTTCGAACTACGCAGACCTGATCTCCTCTTCAATAGGAGTACGTAGGCAGCCATTCATGGTTCGGTCTCACCCCTACCAAAACACAAACCCTTGTCAGTTGGTACTGGGATCATATTTCAATCCATTACATTTCATTCGGCTTCAGACCAAAGGGATGGAATTACCTGAACTCCTCCCAAATAGGAGATTCGGCGACCATCTAAGCTGCGGTCATACCTTGAAGAGCAACACCAATCCATAGGAGATGGAATTAACTAGGCTTCTCCTAAATAGAAGTACTGGCGACCATCTGTGGTGCGGTCAATCTCAGAGAGGAAACCCACACTCCTCTCCACATTTTCATATAGAAATTAGTCCCAAGATACCAAAGATGGTAGGGATACACAGAGATCGATGATCCATTCTAAAATATCCAGAGACAACTCAATGTCCATCCATCCAGGAGGAATTCGGAATACATCAAGATCGCAAGCCCTGAAGCAGCAGGTAAAATATCAAGCAAGTAGCGAAGCATATCTAAAAGGGAAGTGATCCAAAAATATATTTCCCCGTTATATATATAATGCTATTTGATTTATAAAATGTAAACTGTACATGACAAAATGGCTAAGCTAGTCTGTGCAGGTAAGTACAAGCTCATCTACAAGTCAGGGTATATACGAGCTAACAAGCCCAACATGGCGTCCCTCTCAGAAGAAGGAGGCGAAGCTGTGGGCTCCTGTACGAGAATATCCACACGACCCAATAGATCTGCAGCCATCTGCATGGTGACCATATGCTCATCAATGTAAGTGCTCATCTCTGCGATCATGCCAGTGGTAAGGGATCTCACCGCGGATTATCTCAGAATCGCTACATCCCGGCGATATATCACTATCCCGCTTCAACTATTATCTGCGTCTCTCGGCGATCCGGCCCCATCCCGCTCAACAACAAATGACATCTCTGCGAACTAATGCCTCGTCTCTATCTCGATGAAGTCGCGTCTCTCCCATCAAGGGCGGGCCAACATCATAGATCAAGCTCGATCTCTCTCAAAGGTCATCGATGAAGACTCTTGCTCAGCATCTTGTCTAAGTGTCAATCACAACAATCTTGCATCGGGAGAATCCAGAGGAAATGCTTGGCAACCCAAAGAAATGGGCTCCTCCTCGATGTAGGAATCGATGTCCTCCATGGGCTCTACATCATCCGACTCGCTATCCCAGATCAGATCTTCTGCCGTAGATAAAATCTATGTCTAAATCCATGCGGAATACTCTGCAGAACAACCCGGATGGCTCACAGAAAAAGCAGCTATCTCTGGCTGATCCCAACAAGCATACACACGGGATCGGTCCTCTGCTGAGAGATATCGAGAAGCTAAATGTTGACCTATCGCCTCAAAAAAATGAAAATCATGAAATTGGTGAAAACTGCGACATCACGGCCACGTTGGGTGGTAAGTAGTCACGCCCTCAAACCAACCCGAGGGGAGATAGTCCATGCCTGGAGCATGAGTAATGAAGCTGTATGGTGAGATAAGCCCCGAACACGGCAATATGCTGAATGGATCTCTGATATCTGCCAAAAATGTGGACCAAGACAGAGTATCTATACACTCCGATGGCTAAAAGGAGTATGACATGGCTACATCATGGGAGAACCAATACCCATGCCGTCTAAGAGTGCCAATCGGTCTCAAGTGTGACATAAACCACACATCTGAAAGATGGCCAACTACCCGTGAACACTCACAGCTTGATAATCTGCAGCAGTAGGATGCTAACCGCAGGGTCTCTACTACAATCATCTGTATAATGGTACGACCCTCCCTAAGAGCTCTCACGGCCATGATGACACCAATGTCTATCTCATCCATATATCGTGGCATATAGACATATGACAGTACGCATAACAATAGTACATCAACCCTGGCCAAACGCCAATGATCCTCCGGTACGATGAAATCCTCAGAATGTCGTGAATAGCTATCCTCAGAGCTAAATCTGTCATATAGAAAACGTTAGGATATCACGTGGCGGACGTCACCATCCTCGCACCACTCTGCCTTGCAATCCAAAGTTGAGAGTCATGAACCGTTTACTCATGTCTCCCAAAGCCATATGCATGCAAGGTCTGTCTAATGGCAGCATCGTCAATCGTGTATACTCCTCCAGAGTAGGAGTTAACTCATGGGTCCCGAATTGAAAGACTTGCCTATCCGGTGCCCAATGCTCTAGCATCCTGGTCCACAAACCTCTGGGAACTCAAACATCAATAAGGTCATGGTGTATCGTCTGCGAAATGATCTGATACCCCCGTGCTCGTTTGTGACATGCTATCATACCACGATCGCATACCCAATGCCACCAATGATAGTGGGGTATGATCTATACGGCTAACTGTCGAAGAAGACATCTGTGCGGGCCATGTCATAAGACCATCCAAATGTCAATGTCAATATCTCTGGATATACATACATATGCATAACATGATACATGCATAGCAGATAATAGATGGCAATATGATATAGGGAATGGAAAAACTGTGCATACATTCCTAAGTATATCATCATCTAATACATCATCTCTGTACAGCTATAAATACAGGGAAATGGGGCACATACACCCTACTACTAATAGAGGCCTATCAAAAGATATAACGACAATGGGGAATAGCCACCCAATATCTAACAGAGGCCTATCAAAAGATATAACGATAATACACATCAGAAGAAGACAATGGTATCGATGTCCACATCATCAATCCTATCCACTTGATGTAACTCCTCCTAAGTCATTGGATCTCTATCAACAAGGATGTCAGGCCTATATAGAGGGGGATCTGCACCGGCAAAACTGAATGGGTCATCTGAGGGGCCAGCGCCTGAGTTGGAAGGATCAAATGAAGCCGCCTCTGCCAGATCTCTGCCCAAATGCTGGATAAATATGTGTGCCTGGTCCAACTGCCGGTTCAAACTATCAATCTGTGTCATATGAGTCAGATCTCTAACACAAGCTATCCAATCTGTCATCATCACGGATCCTGGAACCATATCCCCCATAAACTGTGTGGCGCGGGACTGGGCTCCGATAGTGCGAGGGAACCACCAACGCTGGAACGTCTCCTAAGTGCAAGGACCCTCTGACAATGTAAAACCATCAACCCCCAACAATGGGATGTCAGTGACGGGTGACTATGATACAGGCCAATGACGCCTGACAAGAAGTAAGATCGGCATACGAATCTCCCCTGTGGTGCTCTTAATAGAACGCTCTCCTAAATATAGCCCCCACCCCTCCGGATCGGTCCAATTTGAGTTGCAAAAGAGTTCTTGCGGACAAGAAAGGTCAAATCAAGAATAAAAATGCCACGAGATTGACCAAAACAGCATACAATCCTAGTCTTCTCAGATAAAACTTTGAGTCTGTACATCGCTCGTTGGTAGTCACCCGAACACGAGGTATACCCTGCTAATGATCTCATTTGTTACAAATCACATCCGGTAATACCTTGTACAGGTCCAATGCCGCCAACTCTGGGTCATTACTCTGAAAGATCAGCGTGAGTCCCCGACGGGGGTTACAACATGAATCCCTGACGGGGGTTACAACGTGAGTCCCCGACGGGGGTTACAACGTAGATCCCCGATGGGGTTTACAACTTGAATCCCCGACAGGGGATTACAATGTAAATTCAAGCCATTGACACACATATCAATGAAGGTCAAGCAGCCTTGACTTTATCTCAGTCGATAGCGATTAAACCTATCAGAGCTCTAGAGCTATTCGAGGATTTCATGCTCGATTACTCATATTCCCCAGCGGATCCCTGGCGGGGGTCACAACGCAATGTTCCGTTGATTCACACGTCGGCGAAGGTCAAGCAACCTTGACAATCTACCCACAGAGTATCAGCCGTTGATTCACACGTCAGCAAAGGTCAAACAACCTTGACAGTATATCCCACAGGATTTTTCAGCCGTTGATTCAAATGTCGGTGAAGTAATGTTTACGAAGGTCAGGCATCACTGAAAGCATTTGTTGTTCGCAGTAAATCCAACAGAATCTTAACATATTTTGGCAATACTAACCAGGAAAGGCCAACGTTATCAAGGAGGATTGATGATGGAATATGTTATACACATCCTCAAATAGACCAAGCTTTATCCCCATAGATCTCTTACACATAAGAGGTACATATCCGGGATCAAGTCGTTATCAAGGAACCATGGAATTTAATGATAACCCCAACATCAACATCCTAACAGATTCGGATTACACATCAAATCTGGTCATATCCATAGAATAAAACGTAACAGGGAGCCAGCAATCATCCCCAGCATGTTGGGCTACAACCCCTTACACATGCATCATACATTTGCATCATGTTGCTACATATAGTACCGTGTTTGTCTTATTGCGTTTCAAGTGTCTAGGATTCTTTATCCTACCCATGCATCGCCATGCATAAGTATGATAAAAAGGGGCATCTGTAGACACTCAAATTTTTTTGTACACCTGTCACTAACATTGCAGGAGGACAGATTCGTCTCTTAAGAGGGAACCCTGAAAGACAATCTATATCCATACCGGATACTACTGGAAGTTCAGTGTCAACCCCAGAACACACTGGGATTAACAATTCCAACCTCAGAGATAACCCTGAGGCGTGCAGATCCAATATCGGAACACACACCGGAGAAGACCGATTAATCTCGGAGATAATCCCGAGGTATCCAGTCTCAGTCCCAACCATGGGAATAGCCACCAACCTTGGTGATAACCCCAAGGAATGCATTTTCGGCGATAACCCCAGAAATGCTTGTTTCAAATGCAACCAGCTTCAATCTCGACGCTCACAACGAGATACTCTGTACCAACCCAGAGATAATACCGGGAGGACATGCACACCTCAAAGATGACAATGAGGACCTTCAACAAATGCAACAATCCAATCTAAGCGAAGCTCTGAGCAACGTCTGCTTTATCAGCCCAAACCGGCGATAACACCGGTGAGGGGAAACATCGTCATCTCGCCAACATGATGCCATGCCACGTCGTCTCAACATTTCATACACATCTCTATGCAACGATGTCCCACAAGAATCAAAGATAACCAATCCCGAGTGACTATTGTGCGGGGTAACAGATGGAATTTGAAGCTTGAAGATCGGAGGGAATCGTCCCATCTTCAATGACTTCGTACAAACTCTAATCCTATGCCATTGTACAACTCTCGACAACGGCGGTTCGAAATAGGTCCTGTATACCTCAATAGGATGCCCGGATTGCACTTCTAAAAGTTTGAGTGGACATTACAGTGCCAGAGTGCACGTACTACGAGACGAGCTGACCCGAGAATCCCGAGCCCACCCGGGTTGCCTTTGGTACACCTGCGGCTCCATCCTCTATAAATAGAGGGCTTGGGGTGGCCATTTTGCAAGAGAAAATGGCGAGGAAGCCCTGCCCAATTTGCTCTGCACTCACCCTATATAGTGAGTGTACTTTCTCATTTTAAACACCTATGAGCTCACATATAGCTTCTTTTGTACCTATAAAAGCTAGTGTTTACCCACTTTAAAGATATAGAAGTCTTCTTTGGCAGTTAACTGTAAGCCTTCTCACACACTTTAAAGCCTTTCTCTTCATCTCTGTACACACCCTTCTTCACGTTGAGAGTCATGTTGCGCGCATTTTCCGGGACTTTGGTCTGTGGGTTTTCATTTCATCAGTATATATATATATATATATATATATATATATATATATATATATATATATATATATATATATATATATATATATATATATATAATCGTGTGTCGAACTCGCTCGATGAGCCTCGATTTTACATCCTGAGCGTTTACTTGCTTTAATATATATATATTTATATATATTAATCGTGTGTTGGACTCGCTCGATGAGCCTCAATTTTACATCCTGAAGCGTTTACTTGCTTTTAATATATATATATATATATATATATATATATATATATATATATATATATATATATATATATATATATATAGCGTGTGTCGGATTACATTCGATGAGCCCGGATTTTACATTCTAAGTGCGTTTACTCAGATATATATATATATATATATATATATATATATATATATATATGTTATGTTTTAACTCGCTCGATGAGCCCGATTTTACATCCGAATGCGTTTATTGCTTATATATATATATATATTCGCCCCACCTGGAGTTCACTTCATGGTGGTTGATCGTTTTTACATCTTTCTTTACGTTTTGTCCTGCCTGGAGTTTACTTCGTGGTAGTTGATCGCTTTGTACAGCTTTCTTTACATTTTGTCCCGCCTGGAGTTTCCTTTGTGGCTGTTGATAGCTTTACAACTTTATTTACGTTTTGTCCCGCCTGGAGTTTCCTCCGTGGCGGTTGATAGCTTTTACAGCTTTATTTACATTTTTGATCCCCCATGGAGGTGCTTCGTGGTTGGTGATCATGTATGTATATATATATTTACAGCTTTTATATATATACCTGCTTACTTCTTTCATACAAATTGCGGTGTCATGTGCACCTAGGAATCATGTGATCACAGATTCAGCCCATTGGATCTAGATTCGGTTCCCGTGATGGACATTTTCAGCTGTAAGTAGCTTGTAAATTATTCTGCAGTGCCTGAATTTCCTCAGATGGTTTCCATACCCATGAGGAAGTCGACATTATTTTGTATATTATTTTCGTACTGATGCCTCGCATCTATAAAATAAAATCAATCAAGCCGAACACTTAATAAAATGGGAGTGTAAAAGGTCTCAATTACTATTGAGCATCAAGGTTTGAAAAACCTCTTTTATAAAACATCACTGCCATATCTTGCTTAAAATTGAATTTTTATATAAATTCAAACCCTGTGTATATAGGTGCGAACGAGGCCTCGCACTACTTCCAAATAACAGCACATTGACCCACACACACACATTCAGATAATAGTTTCTTGAAAAAAGGCGGTCCACCGTAGTGTAACACGGATGTCGAGGGGTGCCTAACACCTTCCCTCCGCATAACCAAGTCCCCTGGACCCTAATGAATCTTGGTTTCACCGAATTGGCTTTAGCGATGTCACATCATCGGGTCAATGTGCAAACCTTTTCTCGGTTGTGTTGGTACAACCATTTAAAAACCAATCTGGCGACTCTTTACGGTCCATCGTCGACATTATACATATCGAACCTTTTCACTTGTTTTTTCAAACAAATCTCACCTAAAATGAGAACACCAAAGAACAAGTAATCTGAAAGGGACATCTAAAAATCCAAGCGTCGACAATGGCAAATCTTCGTAGTGACAATTATTGAAACAACAATAATATAAAATATCAACGTAGCAAATTATTGAATCAATAAAATAAAATATTGAACAATAATTACCGTAACAATTATTGAGTAGTGCCTTCCTACGTAAGAATCAATAATTGGTGCAATACTGCAAAGTATCTTCTTGTCAACAACGCCAGACATCGTGTTTTAACCACCGGGTATTCCAACAATGTTAATTCAGTAACAACTACGCCAATTATTTATAAAAACTCATACTTGTCATTTTCTTCATCCAATCGCTTTCAGTTATGGGACCCACAAAGGTCAAAGGCAGGTCAATGCGAATATTCCCCAAGCGGAAGAATATTCCACGACCAAACGAATATTCCTCGACAACAATGAATATTTTATAACCACTTGCTTATTTAAAATATTTGCGCATTTTACCCATAACTAACCACATTAATTAAATCAACCATTACTATTTCAAAATAATAAATAGAGGAAATTCAATTTCATTTATAAAAAGTTTGGGTCTTACAGTACATCCTTGTCAATGAAGGAGTACTCAAAGAGGAAGACAAAAAGATGGTTGCTGCAAAGGAACTATCCAAAGAAAGCCAAAAGGACATAGCTCAAGTTTGAGGGGAGATACACAAGTTCTCACCCTAGAAAATGCTCCAGCTGAGGGGGAGCTACTAGTCCTGCAGATGGATGATCATGTTGAGGGGGAGACTCATGATATCCCCATGACAAAAGAAGCTGCTCCTACAAAAAATGAGAGAGAACCTGAGTAAGAACAAAATGAAGTCATTGATATAGTGGAATCCTTGAACGAAGACAGAGAAGAGGACGAAGATGATGAGGTCGAGATCATAGCTGTGGGCTGTAATGGGTATAGAAAAGCTAACTATGAGCAGCTGTTATCTTATCTACCCATGATGCCTTTTCATCAAGCTCAAATTCTAAACTCCTGGAATCACGTGTTTTGGAGCTTCAAAGAATATCCAGCCATCTCCGTGCTAGCTCATGAATTTCCAGGCAACTTCAACTTTGCCAAACAGCTGATCACAAATGTTCCCTCTTCAAGAATGGTGCATGAGGTATTATCTATCCCAATCTTGTTCAGAGTTAATCACTATCCACTATCTTTTTTCAGCCAATTTTATGAATTTCCAAGCTGGTTGGAAGTGGTCCTCAATCCACTAAATCAATTCCCAGTTGTAGAATCCTAAAATTCTGTAACTGATGAACCAAATATGCCCAACTTCATATTGATCCCAACTCCTCTCATCTCTACGATTACTAACTCTAGCCCCATCGTAGAGTCCCACAGTCAAATTATAGAGCGATCTACTCCAGACGCCCAAACACAAGCCCCTCCATCAGATATTCCCTCTTCTTCCACAAATAAATACTTCAACCTTGATCTTTCCCTCTACTCCTTGCAAGATCAAAACAAGAGTACACCCTCTCCTCCACACATTCCATAACTCAGTGAACTCCTTTTAGATCTGCCCACCAAATCTGAGTTATCAGAAGTGTCAAAGAAAGTGATTAAGAATATAGATGAAAGTCTTAAAGCTCACACAGAACTCAGTCAACTAAGACTGACTAAAATGATCAATGCTTTAAATAGTTTCCCAAGCACCCTAAGCTCTGAACTCACGAAGAAGCTTAGGGAGATTATCAAAGAAATGATTCAGAGCATAAAGGACATGGATGATATCCACTTTCTAGCAGCTAAAAGACACAGGGATGCTGTTCTTATATTACAAAACACTCAAGAAGCCCAGAATAAACTTATGTTGGAAAGCATCATCAATCTGCAAACTGTTGTCAAAGAATTCCAACAATTTTACGTCAGCCAAGGACATCAGACTGACAATGTTCTAGCCATCCTCAAACAAAGGGAAGCTCGATCTGATGCTCTGATCAAAGAAAATAAAGAGGACATTGCTCAAACCCAAAGTTAACTCAACGAGCTTGTCCAAGGAGTGACTCGCCTCTTAGAAGACATTTGAATCCTTGATGCTGACATAAAGGGGGAGAATAAAGGGAAAGGAGATCAAGGCAAAGGCAGAGGCTCATTCATAGCTCAATCATCACGGAGTCCTCCTCTGAGGCAGCATCACCAACAGACTCCGTGATTTGGCCATCATACTCAACGATCTGATCAGGAACACATTGTCATGGATCAACCATTAAGGAGTATGGGGCTAACTACTAGCTCACAAAACGTGACCACCACAGGCCTAAGAATGCCAATTGGAGATCCTGCATTCATGAATAGGCATGATCACAATCCCAGGCTAAGCCCAAGTGAGCTGGAAGATCTAGCCATGAGAGAAGAAGCAAGCATGAAAAGAAGAGCTGAGGAGTACGCAAATCCTCCACCAAGCAAAAGGTCGAAGAAACATAGATAAGTTGAAATTTAAATTCTTATTGATGTATAGCTAAACTATAATATCTATTCTTCAAACATCAATAAATTCATGCTTATTCTCTAGAAATTTCAGCTGCTCACTGAAATATTAAGTCACATTTACTTTCCTGCAAATGCATCTAGAAACTAATAATCATGAAAACAAATCTCCTTGGTTATGTCAACATCAAAAAGGGGGAGATTATTGGGAGAGTGCATATTTTGATTTGATGTTTAAAGTAAATGCTCATGATTATATGTAAAGTCCTTAAGGAATATATGTACAAGGACTTAGTGATAGATCAAATTTGTTAGGTTGATCTAAGCTTTTAATGTTTATCATTCTAAACGAATGTATAAATGAAGAGATCAAAGATGTTAGGTTGATCTATGTCTTGAAATGTAATAGATAGGCTTCAACAAGAATCGTAGTCTATCGAACTGATCAAAAAATTGCAGAAGCCAATGCAAAATTGTAGAGCATTGAGATCGCAGTGTGTCTGCCTTAATGTATAATAATTTTATGGTTTGAAGTTTTGATTTAATGAGATAATTAAATCAAATTAATTGTTTAATAATTATAATATTGTGTAAAGGTGATGTTCTAATTTAATTTAATAATTAGATTAGAGATGTAATAATTTGTTAAGTAAAATTATAATTTATAATGAAAAATATAATTATAAGGCAAATGTTAATTTTATTTTTGATTTAATTAAATTAATTAATTAAGGGTGTGACAAGTGAACTATAATATAAGGAAGATATAAAAATAAATTAAAAGGGGGTTTTGGGAAGATTGCCAAACATGGTCTTATGACCTTTGGTGTTTTGTCAGTTGAAAACCTTTGGGTGATTGAGCTAATAAAAAAAATTATATGTATTAAGGTTATATCAGTTTATGTTTTACGTATTGTATGTATATATTAGTTTACATTATATGTATTATCTTAAGGCTAAAGCTAGAAACACAGAGGAAGGAAATTGAGAGTTCTCTAAGAATTGAGAGTCAAGAGGAAGAAAAGGGTTTTGCCAAACTAATCTATCATCTTTGCTAACTCTTAAAAAGGAATTAAAGGTGATAGTAGTCTATTTCTAATTCTTAAGTTTTGGTTTCCTACATATTTTTTCTTTGTAATTTGTTGTTGTGGTAGAATCAAAGAGACATGATGCTATGTGTTTTATTGGGTGTTTATAATCTATGATATATTGTTTAATAATGATTTTCTGAAATTAAATTATCATGGAATATTTTTAAAATGAGGAATTGTGTTATTGATGTAATATATATGTTTTGGCTTGGTTCAGAGTCAAAATTGAGGATTTGATCATATAATAATCTGTTAATTGTTAACTGATTGTGTTAATATGTCAAGAAATGAAAACAATGTATGTACAATGGACTAATTTGGTTAAGAAATGAAGTTTTGGTTATTGAATTCGCTAAACATGTTGGAAAATGAAGAAACTAGTAAAAACATGGTTTTAATCCTTTCAAATTGATTGTGTAAGATGTTAATGTTGTTAGAAGTGTAATATGCATGTTTGGTGATGGTGTTTATATGTTTATAGCTTCTGGGTTTGTTGAATTTCTGCTTAGTTGGAGAAAATTTGGTTGTTTGGGATGAATTGTTGAGTAGGGATGCACGATCAAAGTTTACGTACACTAAGCCGCTTGCACCTTTGGTATCAAATGGAGAAACAGTAAATGCGCTTTATTGAGTTTTCTCGGGAATTAAGCACCGGTAATAGGCTACTTGGTGCCAAGAGGCTTGGGGTAAGCCTTAATTGCACCTCCCTTGAGCAAAAACATAATTTTTTTTTAGTTTTCAGTCCATGACATGTTGGCCTAACCTAGTTTAATGTGCATGATAATGTGTTAAACATGTAATGGGGTTCTAAAATAGATTGTAAACTTGTATTCGATGATTTCAAATTGTAAAGTTAATAAGTTATGAAAAACTTTAACTTGTTATTTGTTTAAAGTCTTGAGATGTTATTTAAGTGTGATGTTGCTTTATTAGACTTATGATATTAGACCTGTAAATGGTGTCAGTGATCGAAATATGAGATATATAAGATAACCAGATGAACTTGAATGAGAATTAAACATATATGGTTAATGTTAGTTTAACTAATCGGTATTACAATTCTAATGGTATATGTAAGGTATGACGAACATGTGTTATAATTGTGTAACTTATGTACGAGGCAAGTTCCTAAACCTTGTTTCTTTACATAGAGCAAGTTCTTTATCCCTATTTTGTTTATTATTATGCAAGCTTCTAAACCCTACTTTTCATTGAGCAGGTTTTCTAATCCTAAACTTGTTAATATTATGATTATAACTGTTCAAGTTCCTATCCATTGACTCTCGTTAATACAAAGCCTAAATTGATTATTAATTCGTACGAAACTTTCTAATTCTTTTGAAGATAGAACATTGGATATACAATGCTTTATTCAATTATATATTATTGTGAGTTAATCTTTGATTCAAACATTGTAGTTCAATATCATTTTATTGTATCAAACCTTGAAATGGTTAGTGAATCTTTATTGATTTGACTAGTCCATAGTCAATGAGTGTTCTAAAATTCTAGAACCATTATAAAGTTAATCCAAACTAAACTTTCTTTAGTGCGGAATCTTAAGTCAAACTAAGATGAACAACCCGATAATAGGGGATTATTTACGTATTAGCGTTAAGATGTTTGTGCACAATACATGGTACGAAGGCCTAATCCCCCTAAGTATGAGAAGAAAGGTCCATATAGTCTAACGACTGTTAAAGGTTGAAGTAGAAATACTTAATAACCTGGGACATAGTTCGTGGTCTTGAGACCCTCAGATATATAATTCAATCTAACTTTCTAATCTTCATTCAAAGGTCGAGTTCTACATTATTCAGTATTCATTGTCTATTCTATGATGTTATTATTGTCATCATTATATTTTTGAGAACTTATTTGCTCACTCTTGCATATAAAACATTGCAGCTAAGGTTGAAAGATCAGACAAACCGTGCACTAGTAAGGGCAAAGGAAAAGCTACCAAGTGATGAAGACTTGGATTACTTTATTTGAAAGAATTTATGTTATGAGACTTATTTGTTTATGTGATGTATTCCGCAAACTTATGTAATAATTTAAGGTTAGATTACCTGGGTTTTGTTTTAAGTTGATGTAACCCTTTAATGGGGAGGATTATTGTTTAAGTTATTTAATTTATGTCTTTATCCTAGACTACGGGTAGTTAGATGTGATTGTTTTTGATAGTGAGCACCAAATCCTGTGGGAATGAAGTACCCGGATTTGGGGGTGTCACAGTATCTAGTAATCCCAAAACATATGGATGATCCTCTCCTCGCGGTTCACTTGAATTAATCTCCAATGTAAGCATTGTGACAACCCGAGAATTTTGAATATTTTTAAAAATTTTATTAATTGATTTAAGGTTCAACATTAGAACCTAGACAGGAAATAAGTGTATGCGTTTGATATTTTTAAGATAGAATTTTGAGGATTTCAAAATTCTGTGAAGGATTTAGGCGAATTATTCAGGATTAAGGGAATACGTGAATATGTTCTGTGTATATGTGTAAAGTATGTGGTTAAGGGTCAAGGGTTGACCAGATAAACGATATATGTAACAAACCCTAGGTATATTTAAGAACGTCAACGTTCGGTTAGAAAACCCTAGCGAATTATAAGAAACCCTAGAAACCGGTTCTGAAAATCCTAATTTCAGATCCGGGAATTCGAAACCCTAATTCGATGTATGAAACCCTAAATTGGGAACTTAATGGCGTAAGTGTAAATAATTACAAGCTTAATTAGGGTTAATCTTAACAAATTGGTTAGAAAACCCTAATTTCAAAATTTGAAACCCTAATTTCGGGTTTAGGAACCTTAATTTGTAATTAGGGAAAACCTGTTTATTAGTTCAATAATTTTATTGTTAATTAGGAAATACTAATCCTAATTTTCAAGTTATAGGTAATTAGAAAACCATAATCTAATTACGAAATCTAATTTCTAAATTAGAAAATTATTTTTATATTAAAAACCCTAATTTTTGGGTTGTAAACCCTAATAGCTAATTTTGACCCTAATTGCTAAATTAGCAATTTTAATTAGGAAATACTAATCCTAATTAGCAAGATTTAAATTATGATTAAGAAGTTTTAATATAATTAGAAAATTCTAATTATAATTTAGAAATATTAATTTTCTATTTTGAAAACCTAATATGGAAATTCTAGATTTTATTTTTCTAAAACCCTAAGGTTTTTCAAACCCTAAACCCTAACCCAAACCCAGAACCCTAAGGGTTTGATCAAATTACAAATTTAGAATTAAAATGTTATGCTAATTGTCCAAAGTGCCCTTTTTATATTATTATAAGGTAACTTGCAAATCTTGTTATAGCTTTGGTTGTTCACCAACCCTAGACTTAGCCATGTGACTAATTGAATACATATAAGCCATCTAGAACTCTAGATACAATGAATCAACTTCATTAAAAAGAGAAATGTAAGTAAAGTTATTCACTTTACTTATCAAAATAACCAAGACTTTCTCTCACTAGAAAATTCGAGATTTAGAAAGAGAGAGAGAGAGAGAAGCTAAGTTTTAATCATCTCTTAGCATTTCTATAACAGATTCAAGGGTCAGAATCGAAGATCAAAGCTCAAAGTGGTAAAAAACCCTAAATCTTAAAATTTTATGATTTGTTGTTTGATGTTGTAATTGATTGTTTAAAGTTAGGTATTAAGGTGTCTTTTAGTGATCTGGGTTGTTAAATCCCAGATCCATAACATCTAGTTGCACGAAATCGTTTTTTTTTGAAACTGACTATGAACCCTAGAAGGATGGCCTGACAGCTGAATGTCAGGGCTCATAGATCATTTCCTATTTATTGTTTGCATGTTTTAAGAGTTATAACTTGTAGTATGTCACGTGGTCTTTGTTCTGCAAGTGGAAAATAGGGGCGGATCGTTTCTAGATTGCCTATTATGATCGGTCAAACAGCGTTGACCGATCACGGGAGTAAGCTTCTGGGCAACCCAGAACTCAGCGTGTTGTCTGACAACGTTTTCTGAGTCTTTGATCTTGCCGTATGTTAGTGTTTTGGTTATGTTGTTGATTGATCCTTGTAGTCTGGTATAATGAACATATTTAAGCCTTTAGTGCACCCAGAAAGTATATAGGATCGAAGATATTTAAGGTCAAATGTGAGTTGACAACCAGCTTGGAACGAGATCTGGAAAACCCAGATTCATGAAGAACTAGTTTTCTGACATGCTTTGACCGAGCTGAATCTAGAACGTGTGATGTAGTTGGACTAATCTGTTGTTATAATTATGTTCAATGACATGTTGACTGTAAATTTGAACCATAATATACCTTATTTGATGACCAGAACCTATATTAATTTGGGCTAGAAAATTCGCGTGTTATAATCGCACAGGTTTTGAAGGTTACCCGAGAAAACCAATGAGGCCTCCGACAATGACTTTAGGGGTTTGTATCTTGCAGTTATATGATTGTATGACATAGTTGATGGCTGATTCGTGTAGTGTTACATAAACAATACACGATAAATGTTTAACATTGCCCAGAATCATGATAGACAAAGAATTATAATAGGTCGAAACTAGCTAACTCAGAAAGCTGACTTTGAAGCTCAAAACAGAAGCAAGAACACCTATAGCGACGCAGATGCATCGCTTATAGGGGGCTCTTTAGTGACAATTATTTTCAGAAAATAATTAATTAATTAAATAAATAGAAATAAATAGTTTTTAATTATTAAAAATACAAAATAAATTCAAAAAATTATTTTAAAATCCGAAAAATAGTTTTAATTATTTTAAGTATATTTCAAAAAATATTTAATATTTTTGGAATATAAAAAAGTATTTATTTATTTAATTATAATATTTAATAAATTATTTAAAAATGATTTTAATACATGAAAATCTTGAAAATAATATATTATGGTATAAGAAAATATTTTTAAGTTATTTTAAATGACTTTTAATATTTTGTGATGAATTTCATAAATTAATTAATATTAATAATAATTGGTTTATTTAAAGAATATATTAAATAAATTATGGAAAAATGGAATTAATGATTTATAAATCATATAAAAATGATTTAAGTGTTACACAATATTTTAAGTTATAAAATATAACTTTTGATATTTTGTCATGAAAATGTTAATATTTTAATATTAAAAGCAATTCTGGGATAATGAATTTAACGGTTTAAAAATCATATAAAGGTGATTTTAAAGTATTAAAATACTTTGTGTTATTATAAATACATTATAATATTATGTTATGATTTTCATTAATATTTGGTATTAAATAAATATTAATGATAAAAGGATTATGTGGTATTTAATTCGTATAAATGCGTTTTTAATGATTGAAACTTTTGATAAATAGTAATAATTATTTAAAAATTATTACGAGCTTTTGAAAATTATTTTGACTAATATTAAAACTATCTGAGATAATTGTTAAGTATTAGGCAGAGTTTAATTGAACTTAAACTTGAAGAATTGTCTGACTAGACCGTCGGGACGTTAGAACTTTGTCGAATTCAAGTCATACTGAAATAGTTTGACTTGATACCGAGTCTTATGTGTGTTATAGACTGATAGGGTTATGTGTTATGTGTTTAGGTTATTCTATGTATATCTATATATATATAATAGTATTATATTGTCATGATATTATTCTAATTTTGGAGATCTATATTACTAATATTAGGTCTTCAGATAAAGCGTTATAAATTGTGTAACTTGATAATCAATTGATTCGAGCAAGTTTATTTTACTTAACTCTACTAAGAGTTGTTTCATTCGGATAAGCTTATGGTTAATCATTGCTGGTTGCCATGAATTGTACTCTGTACATATTGCATGTATAAGTCAGGTATGAAAGGCTGATCACCTTCATTACCAGTTGGTTCAGATATATTTATTCATGTTCAATACTTGTTTAGTCAAAATTTTGTTCCTGCTAGTTCACAATTATATTGTTGAATTATAGCAAGCTTATTATTCAGATTCTTTCAATCATGATATATCATTAAATTATTGAACTTAAACTTCCTGGGCTACTTTTATGCTCACCCTTGCTATATCATGATAAACATTGCAGATTAAGATGAACGCGTCGGATACATGGAAAGGTTAAAGACAGTTTCAGCTTAAAGTAAATGTGTGCAATTAGAATTGTAATAGTATTGTATGATATTAATGTTATGTGTTAAATAAGTTATGATTTGTGTATTAAGTTAAGGTTACTCGACCTTGGGGAAAAGTATGAAAGTTTAATGTATAAACAATTTATGTTTAAATCTTCCGCAAATAGTAATAGTGTTAGAATGATCGAACCGGATTCGCGGTGATTCGGGACCTCGGATTCGGGGCCCTCACAGTTAGTATCAAAGCTGTAGGTTATGAACCTTAGGTAGGAATACTTGAAACTAATAACCGCAATGATTTGGATAAGTACTAACTCAAATAGAGTTAGTTGGTCGGTAAGATTCAAAGACGAATCTCGGCGAGTTATAAGATACAGAGTTCCCTAACTCTTATAATAAAGTTGAACAGTAGTGATGAATAGATCGAGTCTAAAAGATTAGAAGTGCAGTGATAGGAGATCATAAAACAAAACGATCAAGATATAGAAATGAATCATAATATATACGATAAGATCACCCCGTGATCTGATAAGGTTATAGTATGGAATAAGAATCAATCTGATGATTGAAAAGTTTACAGCAAGATTGTTGTGTGACAGTTGTACTATGAATTGATACATATTCAGGAAAGGATTATGAATACAGATTGAATGAAATTCGTATTGAAAAAGGGAGTTAGTGTTAGGTGGGGATTCAATTGAGGATTCATGTCAGCAGCTGAGTTGTATGATTCCTTGTGTGGGCGGGGAATTGTACTTGGTGTAACAACTACTTAGTTCTGACCATGATAATCATTGAAATGTTTGTGTCGCGCTATTTGCTATATGTATGTTAAGAGGATGATTCCTTTCTCATGTGTATAACAGATAGATAGGTCATAGGTAGAGGGTATAAGGTTAAGTATGAGTTCTTAAAACTCATACTTATGTGACATTCTTGATTCATAGTTATATGAAACGTTTATGAACCCCTCAACAAATGGACGCCAAAGGTCTGAGTAGGACAAGTTCTTAAACTCATATGATTGTGGCAATTTATGGACTCATAAGTGTGGTTTTACGAACTGGGTATAATTGTGTGTAAATGGAGTATTAAGGATAATAAGAATAGATAGACTGTTTAAGCAAATGATTATTAGTGAAGAATTAAGTTTTCCAAAACTCCTAGCTATGCTAGACTTCAAAATTTTGACATCAAGCTAAATACGCACTATGTGCTTTTAAAAAAAAATATAGACTTGTAATCATTTTTGAAACGGTTTAAAGTAAAGTCTATGCTACTTATTTCAACTAGACGCAAATGATTTGAAATATTAAAATATATTTTATTTATCACTCATGTACCATGTAACCTGGTGCAGAGATGATAAAAAGTTGATGGAGTTGTAAATACAGGAATACTTAGTGTGAATTTGATCTAAAATCGTTATTCCACTATTGTATGATGTGTTATGACAAAGTCATACAATGACGGCATCCTCAAACGGACTGTTAATACAGTACGACATCATGACGTCATTCTCAAAAATATTTTCAAAAATTTTAATTTGCCAACGGGTTTAGCTACACCTAAATAATTCGATTGGATTGAATTATTGATATGAGTCTATGCTATTCGATTCAGCTAGACTAAAGTTTATGAAAACTCTAAGTGTTCATTGAAAGAAATTTCCCGAACCAAATTTTTTTGGTGCGGAATCCAATAAGACTGAGGTAGAATTTTTGTGCCTATGGCGAGCGATTTGAAAAAGCAGATAAAAGCAAAGATACTAAGCGATCAGGGGCATATCGGGCTAATCACCCTTTGTGTCTGTAAGTTATGACGGTTTGCGGATGAATTTCCATATAACCTTTGCGAAAATGACAGACAAATAGTCTTTATGACTTCTCAGCACAATTTGAAAATTTTTAATCTTGTGAGTGGTGTATTGGGTAGTATGTGATAATGTGTGTGAATGGTGTAAGCAGTATAGTGTATGGTGTAAGGTAAATTTCGGGGATGAAATTTTTAGAAGAAGGGGTGAATGTGACAACCCGAGAATTTTGAATATTTTTCACATTTTTATTAATTGATTTAAGGTTCAACATTAGAACCTAGACAGGAAATAAGTGTATGCGTTTGATATTTTTAAGATAGAATTTTAAGGATTTCAAAATTACATGAAGGATTTAGGTGAATTATTCAGATTCATCGAATACGTGAATATGTTACGTATATATGTAATATGATGGTTAAAGGTCGAGGTTGACCGGATAAATGATATTTGTAGCAAACTCTAGGTATATATTAAGAACGTCGGCGTTGGGTTAAAAACCTAGCAAATTATAAGAAACCTAAAAGCAGGATTTCCGAAACCTTAATTTTAGTTCCGGGAATTCGAAACCCTAATTCGGTGTATGAAACCCTAAATTGGGAGCTTAATGGCGTAAATGTAAATAATTATAAGATTAATTAGGGTTAATCTTAACAAATTGGTTAGAAAATCCTAATTTCAAAATTTGAAACCCTAATTTCTAGTTTAGGAACACTAGTTTTTAATTAGGGAAAACCTGTTTATTAGTTCAATAATTTTATTGTTAATTAGGAAATATTAATCCTAATTTTCAAGTTATAGGTAATTAGAAAATCTTAATCTAATTACGAAATCTAATTTTTAAATTAGAAAATTATTTTTCTATTAGAAACCCTAATTTTTGGGTTGTAAACCTTAATAGCTAATTTTGACCCTAATTGCCAAATTAACAATTTTAATTAGAAAATATTAATCCTAATTAGCAAGATTTAAATTATGATTAAGAAATTTTAATATAATTAGAAAATTCTAATTATAATTTAGAAATATTAATTTTATATTTTGAAAACCTAATTTGGAAATTCTAAATTTTATTTTTCTAAAACCCTAAGGTTTTTCAAACCCTAAACCCTAACCCAAACCCTAAACCCTAAGGGTTTGATCAAATGCCAAATTTAGAATTAAAATGTTATGCTAATTGTCCAAAGTGCACTTTTTATATTATTATAAGGTAACTTGCAAATCTTGTTATAGCTTTGGTTGTTCACCAACCCTAGACTTAGCCATGTGACTAATTGAATACATATCAGCCATCTAGAACTCTAGATACACTGAATCAAGTCCATTAAAAAGAGAAATGTAAGTAAAGTTATTCACTTTACTTATCAAAATAACCAAGACTTTCTCTCACTAGAAAATTCGAGATTTAGAAAGAGAGAGAGAAGCTAAGCCTTAATCATCTCTTAGCATTTCTATAATAGATTCAAGGGTCAGAATCGAAGATCAAAGCTCAAAGTGGTAAAAAACCCTAAATCTTAAAATTTTATGATTTGATGTTTGATGTTGTAATTGATTGTTTAAAGTTAGGTATTAAGGTGTCTTTTTAGTGATCTGGGTTGTTAAATCCCAGATCCATAACATCTAGTTGCACGAAATCGTGTTTTTTTAAAACTGACTATGAACCCTAAAAGATGGCTTGACAGCCGAATGTCAGGGCTCATAGATAATTTCATGTTTATTGTTTGTATGTTTTAAGAGTTATAACTTAAAGTATGCCATGTGGTCTTTGTTCTGCAAGTGGAATCAGGGGTGGATCGTGACTAGATTGCCTGTTATGATCGGTCAAACAGCGTTGACCGATCACGGGAGTAAGCTTCTAGGCAACCCAAAACTTAGCGTGTTGTTTGACAACGTTTTCTGAGTCTTTGATCTTGTCGTATGTTAGTGTTTTGGTTATGTTGTTGATTGATCCTTATAGTCTGGTATAATGAGTACATATTTAAGCCTTTAGTGCACCCAGAAAGTATATAGGATCGAAGATATTTAAGGTCAAATGTGAGTTGACCACCAGCCTAGAACGAGATCTGGAAAACCCAGATTCATGAAGAACTAGCTTTCTGACATGCTTTGACCGAGTTGAATCTGGAATGTGAGATGTAGTTGGACTAATCTGTTGTTATAATTATGTTCTATGACATGTTGACTGTAAATTTGAACCATAATATACCTTATTTGATGACCAGAACCTATATTAATTTGGGTTGGAAAGTGGCATGTTGTAACTGCCTGGGTTTCTGGGTTACCCAGAAAACCCAGCAGGCCTCTGACAGCGACTTTAGGGGTTTGTATCTTGCAGTTATATGATTATATGACATAGTTGATGACTGATTCGTATAGTGTTACATAAACACTACACGATAAATGTTTAACATGGCCCAGAATCATGATATATAAAGAATTATAGCCGGTCAAACTAGCTAACCTGTAAACTGACTTTGAAGCTCAAGAACAGGCTCAGGAACACCTATAGCGACGGGTCTGTCGCTATAGGGCCCTTTAGTGACAATTATTTTTATAAAATAATTAATTAATTAAATAAATAGAAATAAATAGTTTTTAATTATTTAAAATACAAAATAAATTCCGAAAAATTATTTTAAAGTCTGAAAACTAGTTTTTAATTATTTTAAGTATATTTCAAAAATATTTAATATTTTTTGGAATATAAAAGGTATTTATTTATTTAATTATAATATTAAATAAATTATTTAAAAATAATTTTAATACATGAAAAATAATATTATGGTATAAAAAATATTTGAAGTTATTTTAAATGACTTTTAATATTTTGTGATGAATTTCATTAATTAATTAATGTTAATGATAATTAGTTTATTTAATGAATATATTAAATAAATTATGGAAAATGGAATTAATGATTTATAAATCATATAAAAATTATTTAAGTGTTACAAAAACATTTTAAGTTATAAAATATAACTTTTGATATTTTGTCATGAAAATGTTAATATTTTAATATTAAAAGCAATTACTGGGATAATGAATTTAACGGTTTAAAAATCATATAAAGGTGATTTTAAAGTATTAAAAATACTTTGTGTTATTATAAATATATTATAATATTATATTATGATTTTCATTAATATTTGGTATTAAATAAATATTAATGATAAAGGGATTATGTGGTATTTAATTCGTATAAATTCGTTTTTAATGATTGAAACTTTTGATAAATAGTAATAATTATTTAAAAATTATTACGAGCTTGTGAAAATTAGTTTGACTAATATTAAAATTATCTGAGATAATTGTTAAGTATTAGGCAGAGTTTAATTGAACTTAAACTCGAAGAATTGTCTGACTAGGCCAAATCGGACGTTAGAACTTTATCAATTCAAGTCGAATTTGAAATAGTTTGACTTGATCTGATTTAGTCTTATGTGTGTTATAGACTGATAGGGGTATGTGTTATGTGTTTAGGATATTCTATGTATATCTATATATATAATAATGTTATATTGTGATGATATTATTCTAATATTGGAGATCAATATTACTAATATTAGGTCTTCAGATAAAGCGTTATAAATTGCGTAGCGGTAATCAACGGTTCAAGCAAGTTTATTTTTACTTAACTCTACTAAGACTTGTTTCATTCGGATAAGCTTATGGTTAATCATTGCTGGTTTCCATGAATTGTACTCTGTACATATTGCATGTATAAGTTAGGTATGAAAGGCTGATCACCTTCATTACCAGTTGGTTCAGATATATTTGTTCATGTTCAATACTTGTTCAGTCAAAATTTTGTTCCTGCTAGTTCACAATTATATTGTTGAATTATAGCCAGCTTATTATTCAGATTCTTTCAATCATGATATATCTTAAATTATTGAACTTAAACTTGTTGGGCAACTTTTATGCTCACCCTTGCTATATCATGATAAACATTGTAGATTAAGACGAACGCGTCGGATACAAGGAAAGGTTAAAGAAAGTTTCAGCTTAAAGTAAATGTATGCGATTAGAATTATAATAGTATTGTATGATATTAATGTTATGTGTTAAATAAGTTATGATTTGTGTATTAAGTTAAGGTTACTCAACCTTGGGGAAAAGTATGAAAGTTTAATGTATAAACAATTTATGTTTATATCTTTCGTAAATAGTAATAGTGTTATAATGATCGAACCGGATCCACGGTGATTTGGGACCTCAAATTTGGGGCCTCACAAGCATCCTTGAATAGATTTCATGTGACGCCCCCAAAATAGGTATACATCACCCATCTTGAGTCGCCAGATACATCGTACAGAATTCAAATACAACTTAATAATACAATTATCGTGTACAATACGACAAAACATAAACTGTGAGTTTGAATACAAATATTGTCTACTAGAGAGTATACAAACTCAAAAGGAGTCCTCATTACAATTATTATCACACTATTTAACAGAATAGTAAGGACTACTAATACTATCATCTGGTCCATCACTCTGTTCCCTGACTCATCCCAGCTATATTCTCATTTCCTGAAGAGAACAATGAAAGAAAGGGTGAGCTCAATTATCCCAGTAAGAAATATTATGACTAAGATAATGCAGAATAAATTATCATTAGCCTTCAACAATGTTAAACTGATAAAATATAATAAACATCAAGTTTAACTGCAGCAGAACAAGCAATCCATTAGAAGAGTCAAGTAGAGAATAAAATCTACTATCTTCTTTGATTTAAAAGGTTTTCTTAATAAATAAACCACATCATCCTTGCACTACGGCCAAGGATATTCATTAGTATCACGACCACAAATTATCCATGCACTATGGGCCAAGGATATTCTTGTATTCATCAATTGTCATGATCATGCCAACAACTGTCCATCAATGCACTAAGGCCAATGAGGACTTTTACCACATCATTTATAACATTACGGTCATGATTATATCGAATAATTCCTGGTCATAATCATACCAAGTCCATCTATGCACTACAGGCCACAGATGACTTTCAACATATTATAAACATGAGGATGATGACAATGATATAAGAATTCAATAAAACTAGTTCAAGGATAAATTTGTAAAGATTTATAATTTAATTTATCCAGAAATCAATAACGTCCAAATTATCAACATGATACTACTTTGTGGTGTAAAATTCAAGAATGCTCAAAAGAATATTTTCATGAAAAGATACTGGATGAAGCGCAAATATCAAAGATATTCCACTAATTTCATGGAGTATAGAAGCCAAAACTTTAATCAACTGAGTACAATAGAATATATGAAACCGCAAATGGATTTTTGCCGCCATGCGGTAATCTACGTAGACAGATTATTCCAACAGAATAATAAAGATTGGAATACCAGAAGAATTCACCAGGGGTGCGTAATCCGTACAGACAAATTATTCCAACAAAATAATAAAGAATGGAACCAGGTTATGCGTAATCCGCACAGACAGGATGTTCTAACAGAATAATAAAGAATGGAACCAAGTCATGTGTAATCCGCATAGACAGGATGTTCCAACAGAATAATAAAGAATGGAATAACAACATAATTCACCAGGCATGCGATAAACTGCACAGATAGGTTATTCCAACAGAATAATAAAGAATGGAATAACAGAAGAATTTCATCATGTATGCGGTACTTCGCATAGACAGGTTATTTCAACATAATAATAAAGAATGGAATAACAACCTTTACGAGTATTGAAAGAAAATAACTCTCTTCATGAATACGAAATAATAATACCCTTTACCTTAGAAATATTGGATACTGGAATAGTGAGGTAACAGACTTCTCTTATTCTTTCTCTCTATAATAATTGCTCTAAAGCTTTTGTGAATTAGTGAGAAATGAAGGAAGAATGAGCTTCTATTTATAGGAAAATATAGTTTCGATAATTGCACGTTTTGGGGCTCAAAATATTACAGTATAATACCTTCCTCTTTTTCTTCATTTTTAATTTAGCCCTACAAGTATTATTAAACTTGTACCACCTCCCCTAATAGTAAATAATGTGAATTAATAGTTCATTCATGTGACTCAATAGTATAATCATGTGAAAAAACTAATTACTGTATAGTACCTTCAACTATACCTCCATTTTTAATTTAGTCATGCGAGTATTATCAATCTTGCACCACCTCCCCTAATAGTACATGAATGTGAATTAATAGTACACACATGTGAACAAATAGTTATAAGCATGTGAAATAATAGCAATTAATTACTCATTTATCCGATTAATTACCCGATTGGTCAATATAACCTCCAGACATCAATTATTATCGAAATAAATGTCGATTTCCACTAACACTAATAATCCCAACACGATGGAACTATCAATTTCATCTTTAATCAAAACAACTTATTCATCATTAATATTAAAATTCATAATATTTAACAACCAGGTCGTTCCCAGGAAAGAGGGGGCATTCTGATAAGGATTTCTCCTTATTGGATCGTAATTAGGTGACCAAACCTCTCCTTGACAGAACTTCTAGACATTGTCAATATTGCAAATAATAATATGAATAACTTTGTCGTCTCAATTATTGATTTAATAATAATAAATATTATGCAGATGATACTGTGACAATAATTGAATTAATAATATGAGAGATATGATGCAGTAATTACTGTAGCAATAATTGAGTATAACTGAGTGACTTCTCACGTGGCGTCAATAATCAATACCGCAGTGTCTATTATGCAACCACGCCAGATTATCTTGTACTTTTACTACTGGGTAGTTCACAGTTTTAACGGTAACACTTTCCCCGTTATTTTTATAAAAGGATAATTATGTCGTTTTCTAACTACTACAATACTTCCGTTGTGGGGTCCACCAATGATTGTGCCGTTGTACGAATATTCCCTGTTAAAATGAATATTCCCTGACCAATCAAATATTATATAACCACTTGCTTACTTTGCAAAATTTGTAAATATTACCCACAACTATAACATTATATCAAATCCACACCATAATATTCAAAAATATATTTCGAAAAAATTATTCTTTATTCATAAAAGTTAGGGTCTTACAACCTCCCCTTCTTATGAAATATCGTCTTCAAAATTAGGGTACGTACCTGGTATATCGAAGAGGCGAGGATACATTGATTTCATTTCAGATTCTAACTCTCACGTCATTTCCTCAACATCGTGGTTTCTCCACAAAACTTTGACTTGAGGTATAACTTTAGAGCGTAGAATATGATCCTTCTTATCCAAGATTTTAACAGGTAACTCTTCATACGTTAAATCTTCCTCTATCTCGTTTGGTTCTAATTCAATAATGTAGTTCGGGTCTTTCACATATTTACGTAACATAGATATGTGAAAAATGTTATGAACACGAGACATACTTGGCGGTAAGGCGAGTCTATAGGCCACAGTTCCTACTCGATCGAGGATTAAAAATGGGCCAATGAATCGAGGGTTGAGCTTTTGTAATAACCTGAATATTTTCTATATAAATAAATAAGAAATTTTGCATATTTTTTTATTATTTTAAATATGAGAATATGTGCCACGTAATGTGTATGTATATATGTGATAAATAAAATTTATTTATTACATGAATAATTTCAAATAATTTTATTTTAGAATTATCGCTCATTATAAGGTATATAATTATAATAATTAATTTTATAGTAGAAATGTCTTTATTATTTATTTTCTATGAAAATATGATTTTTATATTATTTAAATAATATATGAAATGATTATTGGAATTATAATAATAAATATTTCATTATATGAATTTGTTCGAATATTTAAGTTAATTATTTTAACTTAATTATTGATGTTATATATGAAAGATAAATCGATATGAAATCCAAACCCTAATTTTGGATTTTGAGCTATGAATGAGAATAATAATATTATATTAAGTATAATATTATTTTTTAGTGTTATAAATATATCTTTGTGAGACCTTAATTTTATGAAATAAAAGTATTCAATTTTTTTTTCTATTTTGGTAAATAACACTTTTATTGATTATTGATGCTTATGTGATAAGTCACTCGCTTTTTGTTTTATTGGTATTATTAATGTAATAAAATGTAAAAAGCTTTTATATAAAAAAGAATACTTTTATAAAGTTATTCTATAAATAAAATATATTATATTCTATTGTGCATAGTAAAATCTTTTTATATAAAAATGTAATACTTTTATAAAGTTATCTGCATTTTATTAGACAATAATTAGAATATATTATATTTTATTATGCATAATGTTTGCATAGTAGGTCTCATAGTATTTTATAGTAGTATAATCTTTTATAAAGTTATTCGTTTTATTAGATTATAAATAGAATATATTATATTTTATTTAAAAGATTTTGCTTTAAATATGGATGAAATCGATTAAAGTAAATCAATCTGGATCGCTCATGAGTTAGTTACTATGCGGTCCATTTTTTTATAAATAGAAGCTCATTCCTTCATTATTTCTTACTTAATTCACCAAACTCTAGAGAGAAAACTATAGAAAGAGTTCTTCTTCTATAATCTTGAGCGTAATTCTTTAGAGTTTAAGAAAGCTTTGTTGTAGTGTGCAGTTTTCTTCATATATTCCCGCCTACCAAATTGGAATACTTTTCTTTTTAATGTAGGGGATATAATTGTCGACTTCGTAAAAGGATATTATTATTATTTATTATTCATTGGAATAACTTTTGTATACGCGACTACCCTATACTTGGTGAAATTCTTCATTATTCCATTCTTTATTATTATGTTGGAATAACTTTGCTTATGCAATCTTTATATATGGTGAAATTCTTTTAATATTTCGTTTTTTATTATCCTGTTGGAATATCCATCAATGCGTTTATGCTGGGACACAGGTCCATTATTTATTATTCAGCCGTAATATCCCATACTGTGCATTTACGCCGGACGGTTTCGTTATTTATTATTCTATCTAATATCCTCATTTTGTGCGTTTATGCGGACTGGTTCCATTATTTATTATTACATTGGGAATAACATTAAGTGCAGATCTATCGCACGCATGGTGAATCCTTACATTATTCCATTCTTTATTATTCTGTTGGAATAACCTGTCTACGTGGATTACCACATGCATGGTAAATGATCCTTCATATTCATGCGAATAATATTTTCATTAAAAAGGGGTTTCTGCCAGGGGCAGATTCGTAATTTTTTTGACCCCCAAATTTTGGAAAAATTTGAAATGATAATTTAATGAGTTTTCTAAATTGTGTCCAAAAATGGCGATTTTTGGATGTATACTAATGAATATCCTTGGCCTGTAGTGCAGGGATGATTCGATGATGTGGATTAATTATTGAGCTGAGTCTCAGCGATGAAATATTAATTCATGGATGTGATAATAATGTATATCTTTGGCCGTAGTGCATGGATAATTCAGTGATATGGATTGATTATCAAGCTGAGTCTCAGCGATGAAATATAAATTCATGGATGTGATATTAACGAATATCATTGGCCGTAGTGCAGGGGTGATTCGATGATGTGGATTATTTATTAAGATGAGTCTCAGCGATAAAATATTTATAATACACTTTTAAATGCGTAGAAGATAGTAGATATCATATTTTACTTGACTCTTCTAAAATACAGTTGTATGTCTTTGGCATGTAGTGCAAAGATAAATTGTTAATGAATATCTTTGGCCGTGGTGCAAAGATGAATTTATTATTATGATTATGAGCAGGAATTCTGATTTGGTATAACCATGATTTTTGATGTTTCAGGTGAAGATAGGTGATGAGAATTATCTTCGTCCTAGTTTCGAAGAGGAATTTAGAACCACAATTATGATTATGAGTTATTTATATGATTGTGGACAGGAACTGTTGATTTATTTTACATGGATAAAACATTATTGGTGGACTTTTAACATAGAGAAGATAATACCTCATGGTCTATTTGACTCTTCTAATGGATTGCTCGTTCCGCTACAACTATGGTTGAAAAGTTTTATCATCTACCATATGTTCTAAATCTCTGATTTATTATTGATGAAAGCTATTGATAATTTAATTATCTTTAGTCATGATATTCCTTACTGGGCTAGTTGTGCTCACCCTTTCTGCTTCACAATTCCTTTCAGGTAATAAGAGTATTGCCGTAAGAGTGTTGCCGGGTCGAGTGGGGATAACAGGGGAATAGAACAGTGGTCTCTAGCTGTGGAGGTTCTCCTTAAACAGTATAGAAAAGTGTGTTGTATTCTATACAACATTTAGTAGTTATATTTGGTGAATCAAATAGGGTGAGGTGAACCCAACTTTGGAATGGTGTTTTGCCACTATCATATAAGATGTCTAATGACATACAACCTCGTGTTATCATAAGACAGTGTTGTGCGCATCCATTTGCTGAGTATATCTACGGGCACTACATATATGATCTTGGAGTTAATTTAAAATATAATATTCACTTGGAGACAGTGGAGATAGTTATATGTCAAGAGAAGACTCACCATTGGAAAGAAGATGATAGTAATCTTCTCATTTTTTTGGGGGTCTATTGGGTCAACCAAGGATAATTTTGTGGCCATATGATATCTATTATAACCTAGACGCATGGTCTCCCATGTACGAAGGTTTCCTTGAGCACTTCCCAAAGATTTTAGTTTCTAAAACAGTCTTTGACTATACTTTTATGTAAAGTACCATTGTAAGGTTGTGGTCGAGGCACCATAAGAGTTACATACATTTGTATTAAAACTCACGATTAATCGTGGTCGTATTCTATACTGACTCAACAGATTGTATAAATGAAGTTGTATTTAAATTTTATACCATGTATCCAAGCAACTCGAATGGGTGATGTATACCTAATTTTGGGGGCGTCACATTTGGTATCAGAGCTTAGGGATATGGTCGCTAGCGGAGATAAGAGTCTAGAACTAGGAGGAGAGACGAGTTATATACTTCGCTAGTGTGTGACTTACCTAAGCTGAAATTGTTTACTTGATAAGTTGACAAATTGTGATATGTCAATTAACCTTTGTTTTGAAGATATATTCTAGAATGATATCTCGAAATACGGAGATAAGCAATGGAAAAATCATGATATGAGAGGATATAACCGGAAGGTACAATCCAAAAAGAAAGCAAGGTATTCTCATCTCTTCGAATATCAGGTACGTACGTAAATTTCGAGGGCAAAATTTCATAAGGAGGGGTGATCGTGAGACCCCGAATTTTATGAAATAAAAGTATTCAATTTTTTTTCTATTTTGGTAAATAGCACAGTATGGATTATTGATGCTTATGTGATAAGTCACTCAGTTTTGTTTTATTGATATTATTAATGTAATAAAACAGAAAAGCTTTTTATATAAAACAAAATACTTTTATAAAGTTATTCTATAAATAGAATATATTATATTCTATTGTGCATAGTGTTTTTGTGACGCCCCCAAATCCGGGTACTTGAAACCCGAACTCGGTGCTTCACGATACCATTTCTATAAGCTGAATAATACTAATAATAATAACAATAATATAAAATTCAAACTTAATTTACATATGCATCAAAGTTTACTCCCAGGTACGAGACCTTTAAACATTCATTACATCATAGATAATAAGTATCATTTTCTTAATACACTATAACTATTACACAACATAATATAAATCTCATTCGAACAGCTTTCCTTTCCCCTTGTTCTTGCCTGAACCTTCTGGTTGATCATACTTAACTGAAAACATTTAAATTTAAAGCAAGAATGAGCATTTAATTGCCCTGCAAGTAATAACAACAATATATATTAGCTGAAAGAATTAAATGTTTTCTTTGAAAGACACTTCTACAACGAATCAACAGTTGTGAAGTAAGCTGAACCAATAATAACAACATATCACTTTCATATGTAATCTTTGAAACTACGTATAGACAATAACTGGAGATCAGTTGATAGACTATGAACATTATTTTTCATTTTCGCTAGGGTTTAGCAGAACTTCATCCGCAAACCGTCATAACTTACTTTACACACGAGGGTGATCTCGCCCAATGTGCCTGTATTGATCAATACTACATGCAAGAACGATATTATCGTTCACTCTATCCACCTTAGGTGCACAAAAGTTTTCCCATATTCGGGATGTTCATACTTAGTCGAGAATCCGAACCAAAACAATCTGGTTGGATACAATAACGTTCTATCTTGTTTAACAATATTTTTATGTCTAGCTGAATCAAATAGCTTAGACGGCTTTTAAGTCAACGTATACATACTTGAAATCAATAAGTATGTATCAACATATGATTAAATACAATGGTTATCCAAGTGGGGACACTTGTCTAACCCTATATACGAATTAACAAACAGAATAAATATCTGAATTATACAATAATACAATGATCGGATAATGTAAGAACTTGTATGAATACAAAGATTTGATATATAATGAATAATAATAGAGTTAATAATCTGGCACAATAATAATATAATTCTGAAACTTTCTTACTCATGTCCATTGCATAAAGGAAATGCAAAGGTAGGATACTTGCACAACGTAAATAATAGATCAGATACTTGCTCAATAATAATTGGAGTAAGTTTAGGAAACTTGCATAACATAATATACCTGTTTGCATGAAATAAAAGTAGTGCATAAGGTTTAGATACTTGCCTGAGCTGCTGCTTAAAATAATGCAACTTAGATTAATCTTTTATACAGCGACCTATCAGTAATAAGATCATTCATTCGATTAGAATAATATATCGTAACACAAAACACCGTCATTGCGATTAACAAGACATAACCTAATCACTTTGTCACATATATCTAACAATTATTGATTCACTAACAAACACATATCTAGTCGGTTTATCTAAGTCCGGATCAATTTAAAATATTTGATTAATTTAAATGACTTTATCGGGTAAATATCGAGTCTAAGACTCTATCATCGTAGTTCAATATTCGTTTAGATGTTTTAAACATCACCATATTATTTTTCATAGCCTTATAATAATTTTTAAATAATTATTATACTTTATCATGAATTTTCAAACTCTCAAATCATTATTAAATGATTTAAATATTAACTAATTCTATTACCATTAATATTTAATTAATATTAAACTATTAATGAAGCTATTGCCAAAATATTAAAGTTATTTATAATAACTCAAAATATTTTTAAAGTATTAATATTACCCTTAAATGATTTTTAAAACATCAAAAATCATTTTTAAACAATTACCATTAATATTTAGGTGGGGGAACAACCTTAGGTAATAGCTTTGAACATAGTGATGGAAAACTCTTATCGAGTTCTAGGAAATGAATTTTTGTAATTCATTAAAGATAATAAAAGACTTTATGTGCTTATGTGTTAAATTATGTGATCACTAGTACGACTTAGTAACTAAAACTTGAAATTATGTTGTCAGGATGTCGGACGTTGGAGGAACTAGTCAAGATGGGGAGGAGGAACCCCGAGTACCTACAGTACCTATAGAGCAAGAGCCCCGAGACATTCATGTCGTTAGGGAACAGTTGGTACAGAGGGAGTCATCTCCATTGATCACCGTTGTTGGTCAGGAGTATGAACCTGAGACTGATCCTGAGGAGGAATTTGAGGAGGAAGAAGAGGAGTTTCCACCGCACTCCATTGATGCTGAGATGTACGATGCGTTATACGACAGTAACGTAGAGTTACGAGACAATGTCCAGGATCTGACTGAGCGAACAATTATTCAGTAGATTATTCTCGAGCAGAAGGAGAGGGAGATCGAGACTCTTCACTCGCGACTGGGAAATGTAGAATGGGATTTGGTCCACGAGAAGGGTCAAACCGAGGATAAGACCGAGGAGATAGAGAAGTTGAAGAAGGAACTGAAGGAAAGCTCGGAAAGGCTGATTGTAGCAGAGGAGGGCTGGGTAAGAGAGTCACGTCGTACTGATCTTGCGGAAAAGGATGGTCGTGCAAAGAAGGCTAAGCTTGGGGAGACGTACTCCACACTTAATAAGGCAATGGATGAGGCCCAGGATCGAGTTTTGAGGTACCCAATCCAGTTCGAAGGGCTACCATTGTACATGCTGGATCGCAGGATGATGTCTCGTATCATGGAAGAAGAACGTAGCAAGGCTATTCAGTGTCTTAACCGGCAGTGATAGGATTTGTTTAATTATGTGAAAGACTTAATTAGTTTATATGTAAATTTCGATGTGTTTATGAATAAAGGAATATTTTAATATTTAAATCATGTTGATTCTTTATCTCAGGATAGTTGATGTAAATAGCAGTGATGCTATCGTTTGATGTTAAAACTTTTGATTTAATTAAATATATCAAGTTGTTTGAGATAATGTGTTAAATAATTATGTTAAATTGTTGAGTAATGCCTTAACTAATTAGAGAAATAAACAAAGATCTAATAAGCATATATTTTAACAAAAATATGCCGCCAAGGAGAAGACAACAACGTCAACCAGCTCAAGAAGGATCTACAAATAACAACAATAACACCAATGCTAATCCTGTTCAGCAATTGGTTAACTTGCTAGCTGGAGCAATGAATAATCAACCTCAAGCTCCACCAAATACTACGTTTAAGGATTTCAAGGCAATGGGACCGCCAGAGTTTAAAGGTTCCATGAACCCGATTGAGGCTCAAACGTGGGTTATGGAAATGGAGAAGGTTTTCGATGTTGCTATAGTTAGAGAAGATCAGAAGACCACTTTTGCAATGTGTATAATGAAGTCTGAAGCCAGTTACTTGTGTCAAGCAAACAAGGTCCGTGGAGGTGAAGGTGTGATTACTTGGGAGAGATTCAAAGAGATGTTTTTCGAGATGTATTTCCCGACCAGCTCACAGAATCAAATGGAGGTTCAGTTTTTGGAGTTGAAGCAAGGGATATGTCCGTACCTGATTATGCGGCTAGATTCAATGAGTTGGCGAGGTTCGCCCCGTATCAAGTTCACACGGATGAGAGAAAGGCGAGACGGTTTGAACAAGGACTGAAGCCCTGGGTATACAGCAAAGTATCAATGTTTCAGCTAAACACGTTTGTTGGAGTACTGGAAAAGGCCATCCTCGCTGAAGGTGGAAGCGATGCGGTGACCAAGTATAATCAAGATCAGAAGAAGAAGAAGACTGAAAGTGAAGGAAATAACAAGGCTAGTGGAAGTGGCACATGAGGTGATAATTTTAATCAGAAGAAGACGTGGAATGACAACTCATCATCGGGAAATCAGCAAGGAGGTCAGAAGAAGAGGATTGAAGCATGCTCGACTTGCGGGAAAGCTCATCTGGGAGTTTGCATGAAGGGAAAAAGAATGTGCTACAATTGTGGTCAGGAAGGCCACATAGCACCTAATTGTCCTAACCTAAAGAAGGGTGCCTGCTTCACTTGAGGTTCAAAAGATCATTTGGCAAGAGACTGTCCTAAGAAGGGATCTGGAGGGGCAGATCAGGAGGAAATAAGGGAAATAGCAGTGGAAACGCCTTGACTATCATTGGACCAACCGTAACCAATCGACTGACCACCAGGACTTTCAACATGACGGTGCAGGATGCAGTTCAGTCTCGTGATGTGGTGTCAGGTATCACTCCGATCAATAAAGTTAATGCTTATGTTTTATTTGATTCGGGTGCTACTTGTTCCTTTATATCCGATGACTTTTCTAAGAATTTAGATTTGCCTAAGGATGAGTTGGATTACCCCATGAACATAAAAATTGCGAATAGAGAAATAATCCCTGTTAAGTACGTACATAAGAACTGTAGAGTGGATATTAATGGTAATATCATGAACGTAGATCTTATCCCTATTCGACTTGGGGAATTTGATGTTATCTTTGGAATTGACTGGTTATTCAATTACGGGGCTGTAATTGATTGCCAAAAGAAGCGTATTAACCTTATGACTCCGTCAAAGGTTGTGTTTTATAGTAGCAAGTCGCCTAGCAAGCGAGTTGTCTGACGATGATGCAAGCCAGGAAGTTGTTAAGACAGGGCTGTGAAGGATATTTAGCTTATATAGTCGACAATCTTAAAGAGAATCTGAGAGTAGAGGAGATACCGGTAGTGAGAAACTTCGTCAATGTCTTTCCAAACGATTTTCCAGGACTTCCGCCAGATAGAGAAGTTGATTTTGTGATCGATTTGGCGCCAGGAACCACTCCAATATCGAAAGCACCATACCGAATGGCACCAGTAGAGATGAAAGAATTAATGGTACAACTACAAGAATGACTGGACAAGAAGAACATTCAACCGATCGTATTGTCGTGGGGAACACCGGTGTTATTTGTGAAGAAGAAGGATGTAACGATGCGGCTCTGCATTGATTACAGAGAACTGAATAAGGTCACGATTAAGAATAGATATCCATTACCGATGATCGATGATCTGTTTGATCAATTGAAAGGAGCGAAATATTTTTCCAAGATAGACTTGAGGAGTGGTTATCATCAACTAAAGGTGAGACCCGAGGATGTACCAAAGACAGCGTTCAAAACACGATATGGTCACTACGAATTTTTGGTTATGTTGTTTGGTCTAACGAATGCTCCCGCAGCATTTATGGGATTAATGAATGGTGTGTTCAAACCATTTTTGGGCATGTGATCGATAAAAACAGAATTTTGGTAGATCCATCCAAAGTCGAAGCCATGATTAACTGGGATCAGCCGAGGATGCCGTCGGAAGTATGAAGTTTTCTTGGATTAGCAGGATATTACAGAAGATTCATACAAGACTTTTCCAGGATCGCAACTCCGTTAACGAATTTAACTCGAAAAGACGTGAAATTTGTTTGGACGGAGAAGTGTGAGGAAAGCTTTTAAGAATTGAAGAAGAGGTTGAGTACATCACCTGTGTTGTCTCTTCCGGACGATACAGGAAATTTTGTTGTTTATAGTGATGCGTCGCATAAAGGACTTGGCTGTGTGCTGATGCAAAACGGCAAAGTCATTGCGTATGCATCACGAAAATTAAAGGATTATGAGAAGGGGTATCCGACCCACGACTTGGAGTTAGCTGCAGTAGTTTTTGCTTTGAAAATCTGGAGGCACTATCTCTACGGGGAGAAGTGTGAAATATATACAGACCACAAGAGTTTGAAATATATTTTTACACAGAAGGACTTGAATATGCGCGAAAGAAGGTGGTTGGAGTTAATTAAGGACTACGACTGTGAGATTTTATACCATCCGGGTAAGGCAAATGTCGCTGCTTAGCGCCTTAAAGTAGAAAGGGCTCGGGGAGAAGTTGATGATGTTGACCGATCAGGAGAAGCTAATTTCAGAAATGGAGAAACTGGAGTTGGAAGTGAAGTATCCTATGAAAATTGATGAGAAGCTATTTCAGATGCAATCTGGTAACAACCCTACTGGATAAAGTTAAGGAGGCTCAACTTCAAGACGATGAATGCAAAAAGGTGATAAGGAAGATATCTGAAGGAACCGAACCAAGATTTAAGATGGATAAGGAAGGAATACTGAGATTTGAAAGCAGAATTTGGGTACCGCCAGTACCAGAGATTAAGGAAGACATTTTGAGTGAGGCTTATAGCTCACGATATTCAATTTACCCTGGTAGTACCAAGATGTATCAAGATCTTCGAAAACACTTCTGGTGGCCAAATTTGAAGCGTGATGTTGCAGAATGTGTTGCTAAGTGTCTGACCTGTCAAAAAGTGAAAGCAGAACATCAGAGACCAAGTGGGTTGCTACAACCGTTGGAGATCCCAAAATGGAAATGGGAACATATTACAATGGACTTCGTGGTTGGCCTTCCGACGACTCAGAAAGGTTACGATGCAGTATGGGTTATCGTTGACTGACTGACGAAATCCGCACACTTCCTTTCGATAAAAATTAGATTCAACTTAGATCAGTTGGCAAGGTTATATGTAAAAGAGATTATTTCGAGGCACGGAGTGCCAGTGTCAATTGTTTTTGATAGGGATCCGCGCTTTACATCGAACTTCTGGAAACATCTACAGGAATGCATGGGTACGCAATTGCGGATGAGTACGACATATCACCCTCAGACAGATGGACAGAGTGAAAGAACGATTCAGACATTAGAAGATATGCTAAGAGCCTGTGTAATGGACTTTAAAGGCAATTGGGATGATCAACTACCGTTAGTAGAGTTCGGCTACAATAACAGTTACCACACTAGTATTGGCATGCCGCCTTATGAAGCGTTATATGGCAGAAAGTGCAGAACTCCGCTTTACTGGGATGAAGTTGGCGAAAGACAGTTGCTAGGGCCAGAATTGGTACAATGAGGATGTGAAAATAGTCAAAGTAATCCGAACACAACTGGTAGCAGCTCAAGATAGGCAGAAGAAATACGACGATCCACATCGTAAAAATGTTGAGTTTGAATTGGGTAGTTATGTATTCTTGAAGGTCTCTCCCAAGAAGGGAAAGATCAGGTTCGAAAAGAAAGAAAAATTAAGCCCAAGATTCATTGGACCATTTGAAGTACTGCGAAGAATCGGAGAAGTTGCGTACGAGGTAGCCCTACCTCCAGCACTCGAGAATGTCCACAACGTCTTCCATGTTTCTGTTTTACGACCCTACAAACCCGATTACAAGCATGTAATTGAATACGAACCCCTACATTTTGAAAAAGACTTATCTTACGAAGAATTCCCATTCAAATTGTCAACAGAAAAGAACAAGTTCTCAGAAATAAAGTAATACCTTCTGTTAAGGTAATTTGGAGGAGCCACAACGCTAAAGAAGCTACGTGGGAACTCGAAGAGAATATGATGAAGAATTACCCTCATTTATTTACTTTAATTATGTAAGCGATTACGGGGATGTAATCTTTGTAAGGGGGGAAATATAACTGCCGAATTTATTGAGTCGTGATTACGGGGACGAGAATCCTTTTAAGGGGAAAAGATGTGACGAACGAGATTTTTGTAATTTAATTTTAATATTTATTAAATTAAATAAATATTTTCGATGATTTAATTATTAGAATAAATAATTAATTGATGAAGTTGTGGTAGATTAATCTAATTATATGTGTTATATTTATTAAATTAATGTGGAGAATATTTATTATTCAAGTATGTATTTATGTGAGCTTATTGAATTAAATGAAATATTTAATAAGCCTAATGTTATTTTAATTAATTTAATAATTAATTAGATTTAATAATTCGACATTATTAATTAATTAGGAAATTAATTATATGACTATGTAAATTAATGAGAAATTATTATATTTTATTCAAATTAAATTAAATAATATATTTGAATTATTTTATAATTGGGTGTGACATGATTTAAACTATAGTATAAGATAATCATTAAATTAAATAGTTTTGAAACCTATTCTTGACCAGCCAAACAAGGCCCTAAGGGGAGTTGATAGCAGCTACCCATGATTGGGTAACTGACCATTATACGCGTCAGTTTGCTTATTTATTATACGTATTCTCTTTTTCTTTTCTTTTCATTTTCTGAGTCTGGAAAAACAGAGAGGGAGAGTGATTGAGAATTTACTGAGATAATTGTCAGAGAAAAATTCAGAGATTGTGAAGGAGATTGAGAGTGAGGAATTGAAAAGAATCTAAGCCTACTAATTTATACTCTACATTCAGGGTAATCTCCTCCTTCCCAAATTGTAAATTTCGTTATTAATGTTTTTATGAATATGGCTTTCAAAGTTTTGTAAGGTCTCTGTATTTATAAAGGGTATGGATTATGTGTTGATATATGTAATAAATGTTATCATATCGTATTTGAAAATATATATTGTATAAACCATATCTTCAGTTTCATAAAACATGTCGTATATTGTTGCTACAAAATTTGTAGAGTATAAAATATGGCCATATGGCTTTACGTACTAAATTTGATACGTCTATCATAGGTTATATCATAAATTTACAATTGTATGTTATTATGCATGTTGATACGAAGAGACCAAACTTTAAATAAACAGATTTGGTGTTATAATGAACCCTTAATGTTGATTTACATGTTTTGTTTTCAAAACCTTCAAGAACATCAAAGAACAGTGAAATTTGCATATTATAATTCTGTAATTATGTGTTTTAATTGGTTAAAACCACTCTATAAATGTTGGGTAATGATTATATACGAATTCTAGTATATGGGTATGTCAAATTACATGTAGGAAATAACAAATTGGTAGAAATTGGCTTGTTCTGCGATTTTTCGCGAACTGCAATTCTATCAGAATCGTTCATGCATGCTGCGTGGTGCCACCAACGCCTTAAAGGCCCATACCAAGCATACCACCGCCGCCATATAGCACCAAAAGTCCAGTCGTATCGCCGAGAACAAGCACAAAAGTGGCGTCGCAGCGCCACTCTCCAGAAAGTTCAGAAACGAAAATTTTAAAGTGTGCAAGTCCATGAATGTGGTGTTAACCTAATTTGATGAACATAAAAATATGTTAGAAGTATAGTGAGATGTTAAAAAAGATTTTTAACATGTTATTAACATAATTTCATGTGGATTGAATTATTGAATGCATAATTAGTTTAGTATTCGTGAAGTGTTTATTATGTGACAATAAGTGTGATAATTTGACTAAGTACAGTCATAACCAAAGTTTAGACAAAAGAATGAACTTATGATATTTGATTATATTATAATTAACTAGAGTTGTGAATGAAAATGATATGTAAGATTAAATTCAAGGAACGTGTTTAATTAACGTGTAATCTACGCACGAGGCAAGTTTCCTAACCCTACTTGTTATCATTATTCAAGTCATTCTCATTATTATTAATCAAGTTCAATTGTTATATTAAAGATTAATTATCTTTTCAAAGTACGATACTGTTATACAAATATTGTTCTATTGTATACATATTGAGATTATTATTCAATTTAATTACCATTTATTGTTGAACCTTATTACACTAGCGAAACCCTATTTGCTTCGACTAGTCCATAGTTGATGAACGTTCTAAATTTCAGAACCCTTATTGATTTATCCAAACCAAACTTCCTTTGGTGCGGACTCTAATGTCAAACCCGAGATGAACAACCTCAGATAGGGATTTCTTATCGTTAGCTTTAAGATATTATGCATGTAAGATGGTACTAAGGGATGATCCCCCAAGTACGCAGTAGAAAGGTCCATAGTCTTATGATTGTTAAAGGTTTCAAGTACAACTCTTGATAACCTAGGACATAGTTCAAGGTTTTATGACCCTCAGAAATCTTTTGAATTCTTGTTATTCATTCTTGATTCAAAAGTTGAGCTTTTATTCAGAAGTCTTTGATTCACTCGCATGTTATTATATATTGTTATTTCATTTTATACTTGTGGGCAATCATGCTCACTCTTGCATACTAATAACATTGCAGTTAAGAACGAAAGGTATGATGAGCCTTCTACTAGCAAAGGGAAAGGCAAAGCTAATAAGTGATGAAGACTTATTATTTAATTTTTAGAATGTTATTGTAAAGACTTGATGTTGTTTAAGATTTATTTGTTTATGTTTCCGCACAGATGTTTAAGGTTAGTTTAACGTGAGATTGTATTTATTATTCAGATGTTGTAACCCCATAAGGGGAGGATTTATTTCTATCTATTGCATGGTTTGCGTTTATTATGGGTAGATAGATAGATTATATTTGTACAGTGAACACCAAATCCCGTGGAATTTAAGTACCCGAATTTGGGGGTGTCACACAATACATGGTTTCTGAGACTGAAATAAAAAATTCAAGGATGGGGGAATTATTGTCCAAGTTCATATCAGATGAGGAGAAGATGAGTAATCAAGCGAGGTCAAATCAAAATCTTACGAATCAGATAGAGCAAATTACCAAAGTCGTAAGCAACCTTCCTCCTCCAAACACTTGGCTTTATGACATGGATGACAAAATTGGTGGAGAACCCGAAACAAATCTGCGACTGGATGAGCCACAAGACATCGGAAATATGGAGAAAATTGGGGATAATGAAATAGAAGTCGACAAAGATCTAAATGGGTCTCCACCAAAGATCAAAGAGTCAGTCAGATTTGCAAAATCATGCCCACTTGGTAGTCATGTCGTCGGCGAAGCTCTTGATAACATAAGAGCGAGTACTATTTTGAATCCATGGTGGGACGAGAAAGAGAAGATAGACGAAGAGCCCATTGTATGTGACAAGCTTCCATGCCCCAAAGTGATCACATACACAATGGAGAAAACACCTTGCTGTGGGACGTTCTTGATTGAGATCATACCAAATCAGAGCATGCTAGGTAACTTTGATGCATTGGCCATCACAAATGGGAACCTACCAAAAGCTATATTATTTCCGATGGATGGAGGGTTCCTCAATTATCGAAGAGGAATTGGATAGCGTTAACTAGACAAAGTCAGGCTGAAAGACTGTAATTCAAGCACTAACTGGGAGGCAACCCTGGAATTTTTATATTTATATGCTTTACTAGTTTATTTAGTAGATAGAAATTAATTTGCTTATTAAGTTCTCTTACCAATCCAAGTGATATTCTAATCCATGCTGTCTCTCTTAATTACAAGTATTAGAGGTTCAATGGACATGTAAAAGATTATGAAAAGGTTATTCAAGTCAAATTCAAGTGTGGTGCCTAATTTGTTCCATGTGCCTAACCTATTCTCCAAACTTAGCGGACAAGGAGGAGGATTGATATATTTTTAGGAAAGTCCTCTGCTTTACTTTGTTCTATTTCAGCCATTGAGGACAATGTCTAGTTTAAGTTTGGAGGGAATTTTAATGTCGTATTGCATATAGTTAGTTATTTACATTGTAGTTCATATAGTTACATTTAGTTTTTGCATTCAGTTTCTTGAAATAAAAAAAATTTAAAAATTGAAAAATTAGTAGTTAGTTTACTATGTTTATATAGCATTTAGTACATCTTGTATGAGTCCAGCTATTTGATATTTACAGTTTTTTTTGGCCAATGATGAGATTGGAATTGGGTAGACAAGTATAGTACTGATTATTAGAGCTTTGATGTGATTTTTTGTTATGAATTGAGTCTTTTTCTGTTTGAAACTGGTATAATAAGGATAGCACAGTAAAAATAACTTGTTGATTGATTAAGTTTAAATTGATACATAATGGGTCTCTAAAGGATAATGCTAGTTTGAATGAAAGAATGACAAGAACAAGTATTGATGGCTAAAGTTAGCAAGAACATAAGTTTGGGGGAATATTTGGGGTATATAAGCTAAAAAGAAAAAAAAATAGAAAGTATGAATAAACACCATGGCGTGCTTGTCTAGTTTTGTGGCCTTTGTTACTTGAGTAAGTAAGACCGAGGAGATTGTCTTTACACCTAGCGCCCTAAGGTCTTAATGGTCTGGGAGTCGTTGGTCAAAAGCTCGTTAAGGTAGCATTGAAAATCCTAAGGGAATAAGATATTGAATAGCTATGTGTATATAAACCAAAAGAAAAAAAATGAATAAAACGGGAGATAAGAGCAAAAAGCCCCCGCAAATGGAAAATAAAGCATAAGTATCCCATGTTGACCCTCGATATTGGTAATTGTTTGATTTAGTTGGATCTAGCATGTTTTTTTGATTTCTTGAGTTTACATTGTATGATGCCTTCAAAGAGACTTGTTATGTGTTAAATTTGATTTTATATCAGTTAACATTGTTGTGGAGCACACACGCACTATATTAGTGATAACAGTCTAAGATTTGATGATTGATTAGGAATTAATGATTTGTTTTGATATGATGTATTATCATGTTTACTTGATTTCTCTAAGGCCAGTTGAATAGACTTGTTTCTGTCATTACTACTGGATTCGTAGGCATGTAGATTAGTTGCATTGCATAGCATTGTTGTTTTGTGTTTGTGCTTGAGGACAATCAAAGGTTTAAGTTTGGGGGTATTTGATAAGTAGTATATGTTACTTGAATTAGTTGCTTAATCTCATGTTTCTTAGTTACTTTTCATGCATTTTGTGTTCGTTTTGTAGATTATATGCTTGGGAGCTGAAATCGCAAAGAAAAGCAATCTGGATATCATTTGGGCTTTCATGTTTATTTCATTTTCTTGGCTTAGAACTTGGATTATATTGTAGAGCTTCTTCTTATCTTTTTGGAATATCTTGAATCATTCCAATCGGAGTCCGGATGCAAGAGTTATGATCTTTGTACCAACGGACGTCGAACTTCACTGTTTTGGGTGGTCGTTTGCATATCAGTCACTTCAAGCCAAATTTCTACCTTCACCCGTCCATTATGTCTCAATTCTTAAAGCATAAAAGTTGTAGCTCATCGATATCTTCGATTTGATAGGTGGCCAGCCTCGTAACTCTTCCCGTATCAAACGTTATGGTCGTTTTCCCAAAGGACGCCGAGCGAGCAGAAATGACCCCGTAAAGGGTTTTTCTCTTCACAAAATTCACGTAGTGGGGTACCTCTTGTAAAAATAGAACCCTAGCCCTAGCAAGGCGCACCCTTTACATGGCTAAACCCCCACCGGGGCGGGGGTACGCATAGAAAAGGCGAATTTTGTCCAAATTTGAGTCCAAGAAGGATTGGTTCGATCCGACTTCCAAGAGGACTTAAAGACATATAAAGAGACTTTTAAAAGAAGGAGAATCACAAGGATTAGGAGGAAGAGAGAGGATTCTATTAGATTAGAGTAGAATAGGAGAAAACACTAGTTCTTATGAGATTTGGAGATTGAAGCAACTTGGACACCATTGAAAGATTCAAAGTAGGAGCAAGGAGAAAACATCAAATCTACAGACAATAGATTTTATCTTCTTATCTTCTTCTATCTTTGTCTTTTAATGATTATTCAATTGTGGATTCTTATTTTTAATTCAATAATCATGAACTAATTCTTTGTTTGAGATTACAATGGATCTTATCGTGTAGTTTCTTTTAATATGCTTCGCTATTAATTATTATGTTCTATCGTGAGGATTGTCTATTGTGATTTGGACTTAATTGCCTAGCTAACAATTACCGTGATAATCTCTATGAACTCGAGAGATGAAGTATTGATTTAGATCTTATCATGATAACATGTGTTTGTGATTTATGCATAGATGGAATTCACGATTCGTGTATAGGATAGAGATATGCTTTTACGCCATATGTAAGCTTATAGAGAACTTGTGCTTTAAATCCTTTTAAATTGTAATTCACATAGAGATATAGTGAATTAGTTAATTAGGGTGTCTTGCTTAATTCTATCATCTGTGGATTTAAGTGAGTATGGGTATTATGCATCGAGAGGTGGTTTTATCTGCTTTAGTGTTCTTGATTAACATTTCAAGATAGAAAATAATTTATGAGAAATGTGTTAACTTAAATGAAGCAATAAGTGAAGTTGTGATCTTAAATCTCCATAATCTTCATTTAACTGGTGGTAATTAGAATTAGTTTACTTATAAATTGAAATTCATTCGTTTAAATAAGATTAAGTTGGTTATGGGTTAGTACTTGGTGATTTTTTATTATACAATTCCTCGTGGGAACGATACTCTACTTACACTTTATTACTTGTTGACCACGTATACTTGTGTGTTGTGCGTAATTAGATTTTACCCAACAATATTCATTCATATATATCATAATCAAATCATATATAAACAGGAATATCATTCACATGCTTATTCCTGACAGATTCCAGTATCCGGATGCTGAGTTATCAACACTTGTTGCCTAACTTGTAAAAATTAAAGAAAACTTAGAAAAATAGTCGAAAAAGAGACCAAAACCTGCCTTGGGGGTCGAAATGACACACAACCATAAACATAGCACCTCATAGATATTAGGCACACGTTACAACTTACGGGACTCGATTCCGATATCCAGAGGCCGAGTTATCAGCCCTTGTTGCCTAACTTGTAAAAATTAAAGAAAACTTAGAAAAATAGTTTTAAAGAGAGACCAAAAGCTGCCTCGGGTGTCGAAATGACACGCAACCATAGACATAACACCTTATAGATAGTAGGCACGCGTTACAACTTACGGGACTCGATTCTGATATCCGGAGGCCGAGTTATCAGCTCGTTTGCCTAACTTATATAACTTGAAGAACACAAACTAAAATTATTTAAATATGGTTTCTTTTGGACTTCGTTATTAATATTTTAATTTTGTACAGTCTTGTTGATGAGCCTTGTGGGGGTGGAGGCAACGGCGCAGACGATTACCGTGGAGGAGATGGTGAGGACTGTCGAACTGATGTTGATGATGATATGGAGGGTCAGATCAATGGTGGGACTAGCGATGGTACGATAAATGGTGGTGATGATGATACTGGTACTCCTAATATGGGGATGTAGTTAGTTTATGTTTATATTTTTGTCTTTCATATATGTATGCACTTATACATTTTTTGGGTTGTACAGACTAGAGTTTTGTATTTAGTTAGGTTGATGGTTTATGTATCTAACTAAATTGATGAAAGTTTCATGATGATTACATTTTGTATCTACTAAAATCGTATGATCTTTATCTATGTGATTACGTCGTCTAAATATTTGATGGTTGATAACAAAAGATTTGATTGTTATTGATATGCGTTCGTGACGAATTATTTATTTTTCTTTAGTTTATAACAGGGAAATTATGTATATATAAATGACCCGAGGAATTTTGTAGTTTTTAATTTTTTTTAATAAGTTCATTGGTGACGGGGTCATTGGTGACAACCTGCATGTCGCTAATGACATACAACGACGGTTTTAGTGATGGACAATTGATTCTTTAAATAATATAAGTAAAGTTCATTGGTGACGGACCAAAAGTCATTGGCGATGGCTAGCCCGTCGCTAATGACCATTTTAATAAATAAGTTTTAATAGTCATTGGCGACGTCTGTCGCCCCTGCCATTGCCAATGACCTCATTCCCGACTGTAGAGGGGTCATTGGCGATGGCAATACCCGTCGGCAATGACCCCTTTTTTGTAGTGTAGGATAAATCTAGTAAAAAGATTCAATCTTTATTAACTTACAACCAAAATAAATAGTAAAATAAAGTATATCTATACAAAAACAACGAATATATGTATAAAGATCGAAACTGAACAAGATCTAAGCACAATAATCAATAAAACACAAGAGATCTAATAGATCTACATTGAATAAGCAAAAAGATTGAATTTTTCACCTTGGGAAATGGAGGAACTAGCACTCTAGCCTTAAATCTATGTTATTATATAGACTCAAGTATATGAGAGATCTACCTAACAAACACTAGATTTATATGGAATCTAGTGATTTTGCACTCACAAATTTGAGCCCTCACTATCTCTCTCTCTCTCTCTCTAAAACTATATAAATGAGCTCCTTTCCTCAAAAATGAGTTGAAAATGCCTATTTATAGTCCTTCAGGACCAACATTAAATTCATATGCAGCTGGTCACAGATGTACCTGTGGCTAGAACGCGGATGTAAATGCGGCTGACCCTTGTGGGGCCCATAGCCTCAATTTTTGTGTCGCACGGCCGGTTCTTGTGCAGTTCTCTAAAACGTTCGTATCTTTCAATCCGGGAAGAGCTGAGACAAGTGTCATACCATTTCGGAAAGCTCTTTTCGAGAGCTACGCAATGAAATAGAGTTTTACCAATTCTGAATCCGAGAAGATAAAACAAAAAATAGAAAAACATCTTACTAAATCTACATAGTAGTCTACTGTCTTGCCTTGGGTAGTGTGCGGGTCGGGGATCGTTGTGATGGCTCTTATGACCTTATTCTCAACTTCGTGATCCTTGATTGCCTAAGTTAGCGAAAATAAATGAAATTTCGGGTGTCTACAAAGTTTATAATCTTGTTTCACAAAAAGAGTCTTATTTAACTTTAATCCTAATTAATTTGTTAAATTGATATTTTTTTAATTTTTAAAATAATAATTTTGAACTCAATAATACTTTTAAAATAATTTGCAATATTAACTAGTATATTAATAAATATTAAATAAATTCACATCAATTTTATATTTTAAAATTAATTAAATTGATTTAAAAATATCAAACGAGACCCTTTTTTCCTTTAGTATATGGAGGGTGTATTCAATTAGGATTTTTAAAAACTTTTAAAGATTTTAAAAATTTGGTTACATTCAATCAAGACATTTAAAGAGTTTATAAAAGTTTACTGGTATTCAATTATAACTTTTTTAATGTCTTTAAAAATTAGGTGGTATTGAATTAAGATTTTTACAAAGTCTATAAAAGTATTTTGGTATTCAAAAAGTCATAGATTTTTTAGATTTCTATCAAATGGTAGAGTTTGACAGACTTTAAAAGAAGAATTATAACTATCAACACATCCAAAGTCTGACATCATCTCTAAAGACTTCTAGAGACTTTCAAATATTAAACACAAAAGTGGAAATTTGGATAACCAAAGAAAGAGGAACCCAAAATTTCTTGTATAAATACAAATTAATGATAATAATAAAAAAAATAATAATAATCAAATAAATAAATAATATTTAAATTTATATTTTAAATAATTTAATTGGACTTTGTCTTTTATTGGGTCAAACTAGTTATTTATTTTATATGTGCTAATAAGTATTAATATGTGAAGGCTAAATTAATTTGGTAAAATTTGAGCCTTAAAACTAATTGGATTTAATTTATATGTGGATAAATTAAATCATATTATAATTAAGAGAATTAACAAGAAATATTAATAAGTAAATAAATAACTAAATACCTAATTTGTCTCGCGGTACGTGTAATCGAGAAAAGAGGGAAAACACACCGTAAATTGGTAAGGGAGAAAGCGGCAGTTCGAAAGCTTCCAATACAAAGACGAAAGAAATTTGTTTAATAAATGTGAGATAAAATCATGAAACTCTAATATCAATTGTAAAGATTATGTATGTATATATAAATTTAAAGCTTTTGTCTTATTATTAATTATATTGCATGATTTGGTAAAAGGAGGGATTATATATATATATATATATATATATATATATATATATATATATATATATATATATATATATATATATAGTAAAAGCGATCAATATGGTATTGAATCACACGTTCACACAAGAGTGTGGATTTCGTTTTTTGCGAAGGAAAAAAAATTAAATCGTTGAGCCAATTAATGAATGATCAGAAGTCATGTAATAAATATATTATAATATATATGTATTCTAATGCTTAGATAAAATAATCACTACACCAAAAATGGCCTCTAGTGAAGGACAAATCCTTCACTAGAGGCCCTATATCTCTCACAAGTGATTAATTGCGAAGAAATATTTCCTTCACACGAATGCTGGCATTAGACCTCCTCGCAATTGGGTATCCTTCACTAAGTACTAACTAAATGTTTTTAGTGAAGGATATATTGTGAATAACTTATTCCTTCACAAATTGTATTTAGTAATGGAATATTGTTATTTAGTGAAAGATTGGTTTCCTTCACAAATAATATTTTAAGAAGGACTATTTGAAATTAGTGAATAACTTTATTCCCTCATAAATAATATATTGTGAAGAACAAATTGATTTAATGAGAGAAAATTTTCCTTCACTAATTATAAATTGAGAATGTATCTTCAAATTAGTGAGGGAAATAATCCTTCATTGATGACTAACTAATTAACTAGAAAAGATTTAGTGAGGAAAATAATCCTTCATTAAAATCCATTTCTCAAGTAAAATCCTTCACAAATTATAAATTTGTAAAAAAAAACTAATTGATAACTAATCAAAATTCATTGCAAATTATAATTAATTTTCAAATCACTGATTCCATATTATTATTATTATTATTATTATTATTATTATTATTATTATTATTATTATTATTATTATTATTATTATTATTATTATTATTATTATTATTATTTGTGACGCCCCGAAAATAGGTATACATCACTCATTCTGAGTCGCCAAATACATGGTACAGAAACAACTACAACTTTTATTATTACAATTATCGTGCAAAATACGACAACACACATGTTGTGCGTTTAAATACAAATATTATCTTCTAGATAATATCCACACTCAAATAAGTCATCATTACATTTATTCATACACTATTTTATAAAAATAGTGAGGACTGCTAAAACAACTTTCTAGAACCATCACTCTCTACCCCGACTGGTTCCTGCTATATTCTCGCTTCCTGAGAAGAAAAATAGAACAACAAGGAAAAGGGTGAGCTCAACTAGCCCAGTAAAGAATATTATGACTAGGATAATATACAACAAATTATCATTAGTCTGCAACAGGGAAAAATCTAATAGAATATAATAGACAACAAGTTTTAGATCAACACATGCAGCGGAAACAACAATCCATTAGAAGAGTCACGTAGAGAATAAATTCTACTATCTTCTAAGATTTAAAAATCCATCATCAATATTTTATCCCTGTAACAACAATCAATATACATCTTTAATCACATATTCATCTTTGCACTACAGGACAAAGATATTCATTTGTATCACCAGTTGGTCATGTTCATCTCAATACCTGTTCATCTTTGCACTACGGCCAAAGATATTCATCAGTTAATCATTCATCTTTGCACTACAGACCAAAGATATTCAGTAACATTATCATTTAAGACTGAGGATGATGAAAAATATTTTAAAGAAAACGAATCCAGTGAGACAGAAGGACAAATATTAGGGATTCGTATTACGGTTTATCCAAGATCAATAATACTCCATAATAACCAATTTTGAAGCGGGATTCAAAAAAAAGATCAAAACATGGATTAAATTTCAAGAATAAGGGTCACAACATATAACTTGGAAGGAAAAAAAATATTTTTTTTCTTTTGTGAAACGATACAAATGAACAAGTGCAAGTGAATAAAGATCGCGTGAACAAGTACCCAGTCATGAAAAGTTCTAAATTTGATAAATAGTTCAGACCAATAATCCTATGAAATGATATTAGATGAAGCGAAATTTTTAATCATTTCAAGAATTTATAGAAGCAATACTTACCATAGTAAGTTCAAATTTAAGAATACGAGATGAAATAATATCGCTTACGTAATATGGAGTATGAAAGAAAATAATATTTCTCACGAGTGTTGCAATAAAATAATATTCTTTACCTTAGTAGAAACTTGATTTACTTGGAATATCAGATAATATTCTGAGAAAATCTTGCAAAAAACTACGCTCAAAGTATTCTTATACTCAAGGAAAATACTCACAATAATACGCTCGATAATCTAGAGAGAGAAATATTATGTTTCTGGTGTGACTTTCAATTCTAACCTAAGCACCTATTTATAGGAGAATGGTTACCACGCCTCAATTGACAAACTCCATCGGATGAAAATCTTATTACGCCAAGTTTGAAAATTTTGGCTGATAGAGAATTTTAACATGCCAACTTTGACAGACGGTTGCATTATTAAAAAGTTTGCGTCTAAAATCAAAACAAACGTGTATGAAATAATTGCCAAGTTGCTAAAAAGGTGGCCAATGTTGATTAGTAATGATATAATTAATACCATTATAATAAGTCACCTGCAAACATACAAATTCATGTTCCACCAATCATAATATAATAAACATTCTTTTTCATTATTAACACACCTAACAAGACTTAATGCAAGCTACTGAACAAAATTTCCTCATCCCATTATTTTATTAATAGCCAATAGTTACTAAATTCCAAGTTCGAATAAAAATATTTGATTCCATAATACAATTGTTTCACACTTAGTCATTATATGCAATGAATATTCCACGACCAAATGAATATTCCCCGACAAAATGAATATTTTATAACCACTTGCTTATTTTGCAAAATTTTCATATTTCACCCATAACTAAAGTATTATATCAAATGAATACCTTATTATTCACAATAATAAATAGAGGAAATTCGATTTTATTCATTAAAAAGTTCGGGTCTTACAACCTCCCCTCCTTATGAAATTTTATCCTCGAAATTGACGTACGTACCTGGATTGTCAAAAAGGTGAGGGTACCTCGCTTTCATTTCCGATTCCAACTCCCAGGTCATTTCCTCAATAGCATGGTTCCTCCACAAAACCTTGAATTGTGGTATAACCTTTGTTCGTAGGACATGCTCTTTCCTATCCAATATCTTGACATGTGCCTCCTCATACGTTAAATCTTCGGCTATCTCGTCTGGTTCTAACGCAATAATGTGGTTCGGGTCTTTCACATATTTACAAAGCATAGATATGTGAAAAACATTATGAACACGAGACATGCTTGGAGGTAACGCGAGGCTATAGGCCACATTTCCTATTCGGTCAAGAATCTCAAATGGACCAACAAATTTTGGATTGAGCTTTCTTCTCTTCCCAAATCTTGTAACTCCCTTCCATGGAGCAATACATAACAGTACATGATCTCTAATATTAAATTCCACGTCCTTTCGATGAAGATCAGCATAACTCTTTTGTCGATCCTGTGCCGTTTGTATACGTTGTCGAATCGTTTGGATCTTCTCTGTAGTCATTCGTACCAACTCTGGTCCTAACAACGTTGCTTCTCCCACCTCATCCCAGCATACTGGAGAGCGACACTTTCATCCATACAATGCTTCAAATGGAGTCACACCTATACTTGCTTGATAACTGTTGTTGTAGGAGAATTCCACCAATGGTAGGTACTTATCCCAACTCCCTTTGAAATTTAGGACACAGAGTGTTAATAGATCTTCAAGAGTTTGAATAGTCCTCTTTGATTGTTGATAAGTAGGTTTTATACCTACTTATTCGGTATCTGTTACTTGAATGATTTGCTTAATCTCATGTTTCTTAGTTACTTTTCATGCATTTTGTGTTCATTTTGTAGATTAAATGCTTGGGAGATGAAATCGCAAAGAAAAGCAAATCTGGACATCATTTGGGCTTTCATGTTCCTTGTTTGGAACTTGGATTACATTGTAGAGTTTCTTATTAGCTTTCCGGAATATCTTGAATCTTCCCAATCGGAGTTCGGATGCAAGAGTTATGACATTTGTACCAACGGACATCAAACGTCACTGTTTTGGGTGGTCATTTGCATAGCAGTCACTTCCAGGATAATTTCGACCTTTATCTGTCCGTTATTTCTAAAATCTTAAAGAATATAAGTTGTAGATCTCGTCGATATCTTCGATTTGATAGGTGGCATGCCTCGTAACTCTTTTCGGATCAAACGTTATGACCGTTTTACCAAAGGATGTCGCAGCAAGAAACAGGGTAGCGCGGACCGCGCTATACACAGCGCGGGGCGCACTGGGTGACCAGATTTTCTGACATTGTAGCGCGGGCCGCGCCCAGAATGGCTTGGGTACAGCGCGGGGCATGCTAGGCGGCGGGTAGACAGCGTTTTTGAGTTATTTGGTGTCCAATTTGAGCTAGAATAGGATTTTGAGTTGCCTAACTTGCTTGGGTGTCCATTAGAACTATAAATACATGATGAGAGACATAAAAGAGAGATATATAGGCTAGTTTTGAGGATTCCATTAGATTATATTAGAGTAAATTAGATCAAAACTCTAGTTCTTATGGGATTGGGAGATTGAAGCAACTTGGAGACCATTAAAGATCAAGAGCAGGAGCTTGAGGAAGATGGAGATTTGCTGACAACAGATTTATTCTTTACTCTACTCTTATTTTTATCTTTTAATGATTATTCAATTGTGGATTCTTAGTTTTAATTCAATAATAATGAACTAAATCTTTGTTTGAGATTACAATGGATCTTATTGTGTAGTTTATTTTAATATGCTTCGCTATCAATTATTATGTTCTATTGTGAAGATTGTCTATTATGATTTGGACTTAATTGTTTAATTGATTGGCCATCAATTACCGTGATAATCTATATGAACTCGAGAGATGAAGTTTAGATTTAGATCTAATCATAATAGCATGTGATTGTGTTTTCTACATGGCGTTGAAATACATAATTTATGTCTAGGATAGAGATATACCTAACATCGCATGTAATCTTATAGAGAACTTGTGCGTTAAATCCTTTTTAATTGTAATTCACATAGAGATATAGTGGATTAGTTAATTAGAGTGTCTTACTTAATTCTATCATTTGTGGATTTAAGTGAGTATGGGTATTATGCATCGAGAGGTGATTTTATCTGCTTTAGTGTTCTTGATTAACAATTCATGATAGAAAATAATTGATGATAAGTGTGTTAACTTAAATGAAGTAATAAGTGAAGTTGTGATCTTAAATCTCCGTAATCTTAATTTAATTAGTGGTAATTAGAATTAGTGTAATTAAATAATTTAATTTATATAATTTGAAATTCATTCGTTTAAATAAGATTGAGTTGGTTACGGGTTAGTACTTGGTGATTTTTATTACACAATTCCTCGTGGGAATGATACTCTACTTTCACTTTATTACTTGTTGACCACGTATACTTGCGTGTTGTGCGTAATTAGATTTTACCCAACAATTGTCCGTCCATTTGAGGATGGTATGCTGAACTGAATCGTAAATCCGTGCCCATAGCTTTCTTCAAGCTAACCCAAAATCGTGAAGTGAATCTTGGGTTACGATCCGAAACTATGGATACTGGCATGCCATGCAATCTCACAATCTCATTCGCGTACATACGAGCAAGACGTTCAAGGGAATAAGTCTCACGTATAGGCAAGAAATGAGCAGACTTGGTTAATCTATCAACAATAACCCAAATTGCATCTATGCCTTGAGAAACTTTGGGAAGACCCGTAATGAAATCCATAGTAATGTGTTCCCACTTCCATTCCAGAATCTCAAGTGGTTGCAATGGACCTTTTGGCACTTGATGTTCCGCCTTTACTCGTTGACAAGTTAAACACCTCGAGATAAACTCCGCGATCTCTCTCTTCATATTGTTCCACCAAAATGTGTGTCGAATATCATGATACATTTTGGTACTCCCAAGATGGATTGCAAATGGTGTGTTGTGTGCCTCCATCGTGATTCTATGCTTCAAGTCAGAATCGTTAGGAACGCAAAGTCTGGATTTGACTCAAAGTATTCCTTCTTCACCAATTCTTGCTTCTGGAATAGCACCTTCTTGCACTTTCTTCTTCATACGCATCAGCTCCATATCCGTAGCTTGAGAAGCTTTAACTTTATCGATTAAAGTCGGTTCTACTCGTATATTTGATATCATCACATGGGTACTTGGAGCCTTTACCTCTATCTCCATCCTTTGCAAGTCATACAAAATGGACCTTTGTGTTATGACATTGCACTTTTCATTCGCATATGATCTTCTACTCAATAAATCACCTACCACGTTTGCTTTTCGAGATGATATTGATAGTGTGATCGTAATATTTCAACAATTTCGAGCCAACGTCGTTGCCGCATGTTGAGTTCCTTTTGGGTGAAGAAATATTTGAGGCTTTTATGATCTCAGATAGATCTCCACTTTCTCCCCATACGGTGGTGTCTCCATTTTCAAAGCGAAAATGATCACGCTAACTCTAGATCATGAGTAGGATAATTCCTCTCATATTCTTTGAGTTGTCGTGAGGCATAGGCTATGACTTTCCCATGTTGCATGAGAACACATCCTACCCCTTTTCCTGAAGCATCGTTGTATATAACAAATCCATCCGAACCAGATGGTATTGCCAGAACATGTGCCAAAATAAGTCTCCTCTTGAGTTCTTAGAAACTCTCCTCACAATCCTCGTTCCAACTGAATTTTGTATCTTTACGAGTCAGATGAGTTAACGGAGTAGTGATTCGAGAAAATCCTTCCACGAATCTCCGATACTAACTAGCTAAGCCCAAAAAGCTACGTACTTCAGTCACCGACTTCGGTTGCTCCCAACTTTGTATGGCTTCAATCTTCGCCGGGTCGACAAATACTCTATGTTTTGACACTACGTGCCCAAGGAATGCTACTTCCTCAAGCCAGAACTCGCATTTCTTCAGCTTGGCATATAGCTTGTTTTCACGAAGCCTTTCAAGTATCAGCTTCAAATGGTGCTCATGATCTTCACGGATTTTGGAATATATGAGGATGTCATCAATAAAGACAACAACAAACTGATCCAAATATTCCTTGAATACACGATTCATCATATCCATGAAAGCAGCAGGAGCATTAGTCAATCCAAAAGACATGACTAAGAATTTATAATGCCCGTACCGAATTCTGAAGGCAGTCTTTGGAATATCTTCAATTTTAATCTTCAGCTAATGATATCCAGAATGAAGGTCTATCTTTGAAAAGAATTGTGCTCCTTGCAACTGGTCGAACAAGTCATCAATGCGAGTAGCAGATACCTATTCTTGATGGTGACATGGTTCAATTCTCTGTAGTCAATACAAAATCGCATACTCATGTCTTTCTTCTTTATGAATAAAACAGGAGCACCCTAAGGAGATGTACTAGGACGAATGAAACCGATGTCTAACGATTCCTGTAGTTGGACTTTTAACTCCTGAAGTTCGATAAGAGCCATTCGATATGGGGTTTTAGAAATGGGTTTTGTACCCGGTTCAAGGTCAATAAAGAATTCAACATCACGTTCTGGGGGAAGACCGGGAAGTTCTTCAGGAAATACGTCAGGAAATTCACTAACAACAGAAATATTATTCAAATCTGACGTGTTTTTGTTTAAGGCCGTGACATGGGCTAAGAAAGCTTGACATCTGTTTTTCAATAAACGAATAGCTTTATGGCTTGATATGACAGTGATTGACTTTAGTGGTTTGGTTGTTTGAATTCGTATAACAAGTTAGTTAGGAATATGAAAACTAACAACCTTACGAAAACAATCAATTTTGGCATGATGAGTGGTTAACCAATCAATCCCTAAAATCACATCAAAAGCAAGTATCTTTAAAGAGCAGGTAATGTGATGGTGCCAACTTGGATTAAGCAAGATTTATAAACAGTGGACGTAACGAAAGTTTCTCCTAACGGAGTCTCCACTGATAAATCAAAGTCTAATTTCTCCAGAGTCAAGTTTAGACATTGGGCACAAGTAGGGGAGATAAAAGAATGTGTAGAACTGGTATCTAGTAAGGTATAAACTTCGTAAGAGTTTATGATAAGCTTACTCGTGATCACCTCGTTCGTGTTCCTTGCGCTTTTGGCCATCCACGACAAACACTTTTCGAGAACCGTGATTTTGACTTATCCGGACAGCCTTTGGAGTCACCATCCCCGTTGAACTTGGTTTTGCAACTAGACAATCTCTAGCTATATGACCTTCCTTTCCATAGTTATAACACACCTTGGATTGTTGTGGGCAGTTTGGGTTGATGTGTCCCTCTTTCCCGCATTTGTAACAAACGACTGGTGCCCGTTCTCCTCCCCTAGAAACAGTTGATGTTTGTGCTAACGTCTTCACGTTATCATTTTTGTACCTTCTCTTTTTGAAATCTCCTCCCGACTCGCTCCTTCTATTATCATGGCCACGATTACCACTAGAGTAGTTATTGCTTTTGTATGAATGTTTTCCTCCCTGCTGGTTTTCATTGCTTTGATGACCGCTGCCACCGGTATGACCCTGGTTGTGTTCCCTTGGTTGAACATACTCATTATATCGCTCTAATAATTGAGCCCTGTTTACAACATCTGAATATAAAGAAAATTTATGAGAGATAAGATGTTGTCGAATCTCGGGTTTTGGACCTCTCAGAAACATCCTTGTCATTCGTTCCTCATTCTCTACCAAATGAGGTGCAAACCAGGATAACTCAGCGAACTTCGCCTTATACTGGGACACCGTCATGTTGTTTTGTTCCAGTTTGATAAACTCTACCTCCTTCATATGACGAATAATTCAGGAAAGTACTTGTCATTGAATAGTTTCTAAAATGTTTCCCAAGACATGTTGAGTGCAGCAGGCTAGGTACGCTTCACAGACTCCCACCAATAGTCTGCCTCACCTCAGAATATAAAGGTGGCGAATGGAACCTTCTGTTCCTCCGTGCATCCTAAGACATTGACTATCTTGGTAATTTGCTTGACCCACGTTTCCGCCTTGATCGGATCCGACTTTCCAATAAATTCTGGTGGTCCCAACTCCTTGAACTGTTTGCTGTGACAGACAGCGCGTTGCTATCACTTCCACCCATATTTTGTACACGAGTCTCCCTCGTCTGATTTTGCATGAACTGTAAAAAGCTCCTGAACATTCCGTCATTCATCGTTTGCTCGGTAGTGTTGTTTACATGAGGAATATTGCCTACCTGTTGTACGTTCTCCTGGTTTTTGACTAAAGGTTGTTCCACAGTCTCATACACTCCATTGTTAACGCTTCTCGTGACCCATTCTTAAATCTTGCCATAAAACAAGGGTTAATTAAATAAATTAACGTATCACATAATATCCCTATATTATGACCGACTAACAAATAAGCTTAGGTAGGACATACTAGCGAAAGATTTACTCACCTCTCCCCTCCTAGTTCTATTCCCCGATCTCCGCCAAAGACCATATCCCTAAGCTCTGATACCAACTGTGACGCCCCCAAAATAGGTATACATCACCCATTCTCGAATTCGCCAAATACATGGTACGAAACAACTACAACTTTTATTATTACAATTGTCGTAAAAAATCGACATAACACGTCTTTAATGAGTTTAAATACAAATATTGTCTTCTAGACAATATCCATACTCAAATAAGTCCTCATTACATTTATTCATACAATATTTTACAAAAATAGTGAGGACTGCTAAAACAACTTTTCTAGAACCATCACTCTCTATCCCGACTGGTTCCTGCTATATTCTCGCTTCCTGAGAAGAAAAATGGAACAACAAGGAAAAGGGTGAGCTCAACTAGCCTAGTAAAGAATATTATGACTAGGATAATATACAACAAATTATCATTAGTCTTCAACAGGGAAAATCTGATAGAATATAATAGACAAAAAGTTTTAGATCAACAAATACAGCGAAAACAGCAATCCATTAGAAGTGTCACGTAGAGAATAAATTCTACTATCTTCTAAGATTTAAAAATCAATCATCAATATTTTATCCCTGTAACAACAATCAATATACATCTTTAATCAAATATTCATCTTTGCACTACAGGCCAAAGATATTCATTTGTATCACCTGTCGGTCATGTTCATCTCAACACCTGTTCATCTTTGCACTACGGCCATAGATATTCATCAGTTACTCATTCATCTTTACACTACAGGCCAAAGATATTCAGTAACATCATCATTTAAGACTAAGGATGATGAAAAATATTTTAAAGAAAATGAATCCAGTGAGACAGAGGGAAAAATGTGACGCCCCCAAAATTAGGTATACATCACCCATCTTGGGTCGCCAGATACATGGTACAGAATACAAATACAAACTAATTATACAACAGTCGTGTAAAATACGACAAAACATATGCTGTGAGTTTTAATAAAAATGTTGTCATCTAAATAATATCCACACTCAATGGAGTCCTCATTACATTTATTCTCACACTATTTCACAGAATAGTGAGGACTACTAATGCACCATCTAGGACCATAACTCGTTCTCCCAGACTAGCCCACCACGTTCTCATTTCAAGAGAACAATGAAAGCAAAAAGGGTGAGCTCAACTAGCCTAGTAAGAAATATTATGACTAAGATAATGCAGAATAAATTATCGTTAGCCTTCAACAGTGTTAAACTGATACAATATAACAAACATCAAGTTTAACTGTAACGGATCAAGCAATCCATTAGAAGAGTCAAGTAAGGTATAAAATCTACTATCTTCTACGATTTAAAAAGTTTTTCATCAACTTTATCGCTGAGACTCAGCTTAATAAATAAAATCGAATCATCCTCGCTCCACTACCAAAGATATTCATGTAATCATCAATGGTCATGACTATACCGAATAATCCTCGGTCATAATCATACCAACAACCGTCCACCAATGAACTACGTGCCAATGAGGACTTTTACCACATCATTCATCACATTACGGTCATGATTATACCGAATAATCCTCGGTCATAATCATACCAAGTCCATCTATACACGTAAGCCAAAGATGACTTTTAACATAATATAAACATGAGGATGATGACAATGACATAATAATTCAATAAAACAAGTTCAAGAATAAATTTTAAAGATTTATAAATTAATTTATCCTGAACTCAATAATGTCCAAATTGTCAACATGATATATCGCTTTGTGGAGTAAAATTCAAGAATGCTCGTAAGAATATTTCCATGAAAAGATCTTTGGATGAAGCGCAAATATCAAGGATATTCCACTAATTTCATGGAATATAGAAGTCAAAGCTTTAACCAACTGAGTATAATAGAATTTATGAAACTGCAAATGGATTTTCGCCGCCATGCGGTAATCCACTTAGACAGATCATTTCAACAATTTAATAAGAAATAAATACAAAGGATCATTCACCATGCAAGTGATAATCCACATAGACAGGTTATTCCAATAGAATAATAAAGAATGGAATAACAGAAGAAATCACCATGCATGCGATAGACCGCACAGACAGGTTATTCCAACAGATTAATAAATAATGGAACCAGGTCTGGCATAAACGCACAGACATGATTCTGACAGAATAATAAATAATGAAACCAGGTCCGGTGTAAACGCACAAACAGGATATTCCGACCGAATAATAAATAATGGAACCAGGTCCGGCATAAATGCACAGATAGGATATTCCGACAGAATAATAAAGAATGGAATAACAGAAGTTCTCTTCATGAATAAGAAAGAAAGAATACCCCTTACGAGTACAACAAATAATATCCCTTACCTTTGAAAGAAGAGTATTCCGATAGACTGGTAGGGCGAGGATATACTCGAAGAAAACTTGTACTACACTCAAAGCTTTTTTAAACTCTAAAGAAATACGTTCAAGATTATAGAAGAAGAACTCTCTCTATAGTTTCTCTCTCTATAGTTTCAGTGAATTCCTAAGAAATAATGAAGGAATGAGCTTCTATTTATAGAAGAATGGACTGCAAAGTAACTAATTCATGAACGATCCAGAATGATTTACTTTTAAACGGACGGTCCATATTGGTTACTATTAAAACTTAAAGCAACGGTCCATACTAATTTACTATTAAAAGTTTAAACTAGCGATCCATATTGATTCACTATTATAACTTTCCACCAGCGGTCCATATTGATTTACTATTATATCTTCAACCAACGGTCTGAAAAATTAGCACATCTCCTCATGGAATAATATTGTACCCAAAAATGATTTGGACCGAAAAGAAATATATCTTACGGGTGAATAGTACCACGTGAATAGTATAACTCATGAATAGTAACTCGTAAATAGTAACTCATAAATAGTAACTCGTGAATAGTAACTCGTGAATAGTACTCAAAACCACGAAAAAGTGCCCCGAATAATTTGAACAACAATATAACCTCCAGACATCAATTATTATCGAAACAAATGTCAATTTCCACTAACACAAATAATTCTAACACAATAGAACTATAAAATTCATCTTTAATCAACACAAACTTATTCATCATTAATATTATAATTCACAATATTTAACAACCAGGTCGTTCCCAGGAAAGAGGGGGGGTTTCCGATAAGAATTTCTCCTTATTGGCGCGCAATTAGGTGACCAAACCTCTCTTTGATAGAACTTCTAGACATTGTCAATATTGCAAATAATAATATGAATAACTTTTCCATCGCAATTATTGATTTAATAATATATCATATAATGCAGATTATACTGTAACAATAATTGAATCAATAATATGAGAGATATGATGCAGCAATTACTGTAGAATTAATTAAGTATAACCGAGTGACTTCTCACGTAAGCATCAATAATCAATACCGCAGTGCTACTATGCAACCATGCAGACATCGCATTTTTTTACTACCGGGTAGTTCAACAGTTTTAACGGTAACACTTTCGCCGTTATTTTTATAGAAAGATAATTTTGTCGTTTTCTAACTACGACAATACTTCCGTTGTGGGGTCCACCAATGATTGTGTCGTCGTACAAATGTTCCCTGTTTAAAACGAATATTTCCTGACCAATCGAATATTATATAACCACTTGCTTACTTTGCAAAATTTATAAATACTACCCACAACTATAACATTATATCAAATCCACACCATAATATTAAAAAATTATTTCAAGAAAAATTAAATCTTATTCATAAAATTCGGGGTCTCACAATCTCCCCTCCTTATGAAATTTTGTCCTCGAAATTTACGTACTTACCTGGTATGCCGAATAGGTGAGGATACCTTGACTTCACTTCAAATTCTAACTCTTGAGGTATAACCTTTGAGTGTCGAATATAATCCTTCTTATCCAAGATTTTAACACGTATCTCCTCATACGTTAAATCATCCGCTATATCGTTTAGTTCTAATTTAATAACGCAGTTCGGGTCATCCACATATTTACGTAACATCGATACGTGGAAAAAATGTTATGAACACGCAACATACTTGGCGGTAAAATGAGTCTATAAGCCACAGTTCCTACTCGATCCAGGATTTCAAATGGGCCAACAAAATCGAGGGTTGAAATTTCCTCTCTTCATCGATTCTTGCTTCTAGAATAACGCCCTCTTGAACCTTTTCTTCAAATTCATCAGATTCGGGTGTGTAGCTTGAGCGGCTTTAACTTTATCGATTAAAGTCGATTCTACTCGTATATTTGATATCACCACGTGGGTCCCTAGAGTCTTTAACTCTATCTTCATCATTTGTAAGTTATACGAAATAGTTCTTTGTGTTAACAACATCACACTCGTAAACGCATACGATCTTCTACTCAACGCATCAGCTACCACGTTCTCTTTCCCACGATGGTATTGAATGATACGATCGTAATCTTCAACAGTTCGAGCCAACGTCTTTGGCACGTTATACGTTCGTTTTAGTTGAAGAAATATTTGAGGGTTTTAGAAATGGGTTTTGTACTGGGGTTAATACAAAAATCGATTTCACGCTCTGGGGTAGGCCAAGAAGTCTTCAAGAATACGTCAGAAAATTTATTAACAATAGAAATATCATTCAAAACTGTGACTCTCATCCAAGACTTAGATAACACATGTAATGAAGGTTTCTCCTAACGGAGCTTCAACAGATAAGTCAAAGTCTAACTTCTCTGGAGTCAAATTTAAACGTTGAACGCAAGCAAGAGAGATAAAAGAATGGGTAGAATCGGTATCTAATAAGGTATAGACTTCGCAAAAATTTATAATTAACTAACCCGTGCTAACTTCGTTTGGGTTACTCACTTTTTGAGAAGTCACGAAAAATGCTCTTCCTGAAACCACCGACTTTATTTTGTCCGTATCCGCCTTTGGTGCCACCGTTCTAGCTGGACTTGACTTCACTATACGACAAAATCGAGCTAAATGACCTTCTCTTCTTGAAATTTCCACTTCTATTATCTTGGCCATGATTACCACCGAAGTGGTTACCATTCTTGGCATGATAATTTCCCCCATGATGGTTATTATTGTTCTGATGGTCGTTGCCACCGGTATGATTATTATCGTGTTGTTGGTCGTTACCTTTTTAGTTAAGCTGACTCAACGATCTCATCTACTTCATTGCTTATCTCAGCATTTTTATATGCCATTTTCAAACACTGTCACAAAACAAGGGTTAATTAACATATCACATATTATCCCTATACTATGAACGACCAATTAAATACCAAATAAACTTAGGTAGGTCATACTAGCGAAGGAATTCCCCGTCTCTCCCCTCCTCGTTCTTGTCTCACATCTCAGCCAGGGATCATATCCCTAAGCTTTGATACCAACTGTGACGCCCCCAAAATTAGGTATACATCACCCATCTTGGGTAGCCAGATACATGGTACAAAATAAAAATACAAACTAATTATACAACAGTCGTGTAAAATACGACAAAACATATGCTGTGAGTTTTAATACAAATACTGTTATCTAGACAATATCCACACTCAATGGAGTCCTCATTACATTTATTATCACACTATTTCACAGAATAGTGAGGACTACTAATGCACCATCTAGGACCATTACTCTGTTCCCCGACTAGCCCCAGCTACGTTCTCATTACCTGAAGAGAACAATAAAAACAAAAGGGTGAGCTCAACTAGCCCAGTAAGAAATATTATGACTAAGATAATGCAGAATAAATTATCGTTAGCCTTCAATAGTGTTAAACTGATACAATATAACAAATATCAAGTTTAACTGCAGCGGATCACGCAATCCATTAGAAGAGTCAAGTAAGGTATAAAATCTACTATCTTCTACGATTTAAAAAGTTTTTCATCAACTTTATCATTTGAGACTCGACTTTAATAAATAAAATCGAATCATCCTCGCTCCTACCAAGGATATTCATGTAATCATCAATGGTCATGACTATACCGAATAACCCCGTCATAATCATACCAACAACCCATCCACCAATACTACAAAAGCCAATGAGGACTTTTACCACATCATTCGTCACATTACGGTCATGATTATACCGAATAATCCCTAGTCATAATCATACCAAGTCCATCTATGTACGTAAGCCAAAGATGATTTTTAACATAATATAAACATGAGAATGATGACAATGACATAATAATTCAATAAAACAAGTTCAAGAATAAATTTTAAAGATTTATAAATTAATTTATCCTGAACTCAATAACGTCCAAATTGTCAACATGATACTGCTTTGTGGAGTAAAATTCAAGAATGCTCAGAAGAATATTTCTATGAAAAGATACTGGATGAAGCGCAAATATCAAGGATATTCCACTAATTTCATGGAGTATAGAAGCCAAAGCTTTAACCAACTGAGTATAATCGAATTTATGAAACTGCAAATGGATTTTCGCCGCCATTCGGTAATCCACTTAGACAGATCATTTCCACAATTTAATAAGAAATGAATATAAAGGATCATTCACCATGCATGTGATAATCCACATAGACAGGTTATTCCAACATAATAATAAAGAATGGAATAATGAAGAAATCACCATGCATGCGATAGATCGCATGCATGTGTTTATTCCAATGTAATAATAAATAATGGAACCAGGTCCGGCATAAATGCACAAACAGGATATTCTGACAGAATGATAAAAATGGAACCAGGTCCGGCGTAAATGCACAGACAGGATATTCCGACACAATAATAAATAATAGAACCAGGTCCGACGTAAATGCACAGACATGATATTCCGACAGAATAATAAAGAATAGAATAACAGAAGTTCTCTTCATGAATAAGAAAGAAAGAATACCCCTTACGAGTACAACAAATATATCCCCTACCTTTGAAAGAAGAGTATTTCGATCGACTGGTAGGGCGAGGATATACTTGAAGAAAACTTGTACTACGTTCAAAGCTTTCTTAAACTCTAAAGAAATACGCTCAAGATTATAGAAGAAGAACTCTCTCTATAGTTTCTCTCTCTAGAGTTTCAGTGAATTCATAAGAAATAATGAAAGAATGAGATTCTGTTTATAGAAGAATGGACTGCAGAGTAACTAATTCATGAACGATCCAGATTGATTTACTTTTAAACGGACGGTCCATATTGGTTTACGATTAAAACTTAAAGCAACGGTCCATACTAATTTACTATTAAAACTTTAAACCAGCGATCCATATTGATTCACTATTATAACTTTCTACCAGCGGTCCATATTGATTTACTATTATATCTTCAACCAACGGTCTAAAAAATTAGCACATCTCCTCATGAAATATTATTGTACCCAAAAATGATTTGGACCGAAAAGAAATATATCTTACGGGTGAATAGTACCACGTGAATAGTAACTCATGAATAGTAACTCGTGAATAGTAACTCGTGAATAGTACTCCAACACAAAAAGTGCCCCGAATACCCGATTGAACAATATAACCTCCAGACATCAATTATTATCGAAACAAATGTCAATTTCCACTAACACAAATAATTTCAACACAATGGAACTATAAAATTCATCTTTAATCAACACGAACTTATTCCTCATTAATATTATAATTCACAATATTTAACAACTAGGTCGTTCCCAGGAAAGAGGGGGGTTTCCGATAAGAATTTCTCCTTATTGGCGCGCAATTAGGTGACCAAACCTCTCCTTGACAGAACTTCTAGACATTGTCAATATTGCAAATAATAATATGAATAACTTTGTCATCTCAATTATTGATTTAATAATATATCGTATAATGCAGATTATACTATAACAATAATTGAATCAATAATATGAGAGATATGATGCAGCAATTACTGTAGCAATAATTAAGTATAAATGAGTGACTTCTCACGTAAGCATCAATAATTAATACAGTATGCTACTATGCAACCATGTGTATTACTGTACTTTTACTACCGGGTAGATCAACAGTTTTAACGGTAACACTTTCGCCGTTATTTTTATAGAAAGATAATTTTGTCATTTTCTAACTACGACAATACTTCCGTTGTGGGGTCCACCATTGATTGTGTCGTCGTACAAATGTTCCCTGTTTAAAACGAATATTCTGCGACCAATCGAATATTATATAACCACTTTTTACTTTGCAAAATTTATAAATACTACCCACAACTATAACATTATATCAAATCCACACCATAATATTAAAAAAATATTTCAAGAAAAATTAAATCTTATTCAAAAAATTCGGGGTCTCACAACAAATATTACGGATTCGTATTACGGTTTATCCAAGATCAATAATACTCCATAATAACCAATTTTGAAGTAAGATTCAAAAAATAAAGATCAAAACATGGATTAAATTTCAAGAATAAGGGTCACAACAGATAACTTGGAAAGAAAAAAAATAATTTTTTTTCTTTTGTGAACAGTACCCTTGAACAATACCCGTGAACAGTAACTGTGAACAGTACCCAGTCATGAAAAGTTCCAAATTTGATAAATAGTTCAGACCAATAATCCTATGAAATGATATTAGATGAAGCGAAATTTTTAATCATTTCAGGAATTTATAGAAGCAATACTTACCATAGTAAGTTCAAATTTAAGAATATAAGATGAAATAATATCGCTTTGGAGTATTAAAGAAAATAATATTTCTCACGAGTGTTGCAATAAAATAATATCCTTTACCTTAGTAGAAACTGGATTTGCCTGGAATATCGGATAATATTCTAAGAAAATCATGCAGAAAACTACGCTCAAAGTATTCTTATACTCAAGAAAAATACTCACAATAATACGCTCGATAATCTAGAGAGAGAAAACTTATATTTCTGGTGTGATTTTCAATTCTAACCTAAGCACTTATTTATAGGAGAATGGTTAGCACGCCTCATTTGACAAACTCCATCGGATGAAAATCTTATTACGCCAAGTTTGAAAATTTTGGCTGATAGAGAATTTTTACATGCCAACTTTGACAAACGGTTGCATTATTAAAAAGTTTGCATCTAAAATCAAAACAAACGTGTATGAAATAATTGCCAAGTTGCTAAAAAGGTGGCCAAGGTTGATTAGTAATGATATAATTAATACCATTATAATAAGTCACCTGCAAACATACAAATTCATGTTCCACCAATCATAATATAATAAACATTCTTTTTCATTCTTAGCACACCTAACAAGACTTAATGCAAGCTACTGAACAAAATTTCTTCATCCCATTATTTTATTAATAACCAATAGTTACTAAATTCCAAGTTCGGATAAAAATATTTCATTCCATAATACAATTGTTTCACACTTAGTCATCATATGCAATTTTTTATAATATCAAATTCATCTACACAAAATAAATATTTCCTTATCATATAAATCAATAAATAATTATTCACAAATAATATTACAGAATCACAATAATGACAAACAGGCCGTTCCTAGGAAAGAGGGGGCTTTCCGATAAGGATTTCTCCTTACAGGCGCACAATTAGGTGACCAAACCTCTCCTTGATAGAACTTTCTAGACATTACCAATAATGCTATCTAATAATATTATTCAAATAATATGAATTATTGATCTGATAATGGGAAATATTGTGTCGTGACAATTATAAAATATCAACGCATCAATTATTGAATCAATAAAATAAAATATTTAACAGTAATTACTGTAACAATTATTGAGTAGTGCCTTATTACGTAAGAATCAATAATTCAACAATACATTGCAATATCTTTGTGTACTATCATCGTGCAACCACGCCAGACATCGTATTTTAACCACCAGGTATTCCAACAGTGTTAACAGTAACAACTACGCCATTATTTATAAAAACTCAAACTTTTCGTTTTCTTCATCTGACAGTTATCCATTATGGGGCCCACAAATGGTTGCACCGTCGTATGAATATTCTCTGACAGAAAGAATATTCCACGACCAAACGAATATTCCCCGACAAAATGAATATTTTATAACCACTTGCTTATTTTGCAAAATTTTCACATTTCACTCATAACTAAAGTATTATATAAAATTAATACCTTATTATTCACAATAATAAATAGAGGAAATCTGATTTTATTCAATAAAAAGTTGGGGTCTTATAACCTCCCCTCCTTATGAAATTTCGTCCTCGAAATTGACGTACATACCTAGAATGTCAAAAAGGTGAGGGTACCTCGCTTTTATTTCTAATTCTAACTCCCAAGTCATTTCCTCAATATCATGGTTCCTCCACAAAACCTTGAATTGTGGTATAACCTTTGTTCGTAGGACATGCTCTTTCATATCCAATATCTTGACAGGTACCTCCTCGTACGTTAAATCTTCGACTATCTGGTTTGGTTCTAACGCAATAATGTGGTTCAGGTTTTTCACATATTTACGAATCATAGATATGTGAAAAACATTATGAACACGAGACATGCTTGGAGGTAACGCGGGTCTATAGGCCACATTTCCTATTCAGTCAAGAATCTCAAATGGACCAACAAATCTTGGATTGAGCTTTCCTCTCTTTCCAAATCTTGTAACTCCCTTTCATGGAGCAATACGTAACAGTACATGATCTACAATATTAAATTCCAAGTGATTTCGATGAAGATCAGCATAACTCTTTTGTCGATCCTGTGTCGTTTGTATACATTGTCGAATCATTTGGATCTTATCTGTAGTCATTTGTACCAACTCTGGTCCTAATAACGTTGATTCTCTCACCTCATCCCAGCATACTAGAGAGTGACACTTTCGTCCATACAATGCTTCAAATGGAGCCACACCTTTACTTGCTTGATAACTGTTGTTGTAGGAGAATTCCACCAATGGTAGGTACTTATCCCAACTCCCTTTGAAATCTAGGACACAGTGTCTTAATAGATCTTCAAGAGTTTGAATAGTCCTCTCTGATTGTCCATCCGTTTGAGGATGGTATGCCGAACTAAATCGTAAATTCGTGCCCATAGCTTTCTGCAAGCTAACCCAAAATCGTGAAGTGAATCTTGGGTCACGATCCGAAACTATGGATACTGGCATGCCATGCAATCTAACAATCTCATTCACGTACATACGAGCAAGACGTTCAAGGGAATAAGTCTCACGTATAGGCAAGAAATGAGCATACTTGGTTAATCTATCAACAATAACCCAAATCGCATCTATGCCTTGAGAAACTTTGGGAAGACCCGTAATGAAATCCATAGTAATGTGTTCCCACTTCCATTCCAGAATCTCAAGAGGTTGCAATGGACCTTTTGGCACTTGATGTTCCGCCTTTATTCATTGACAAGTTAAACACCTCGAGATAAACTCTGCGATCTCTCTCTTCATATTGTTCCACCAAAATGTGTGTCGAATATCATGATATATTTTGGTACTCCCAGGATGGATTGCAAATGGTGTGTTGTGTGCCTCCATCATGATTCTATGCTTCAAGTCAGAATCGTTAGGAACACAAAGTCTGGAGTTGACTCAAAGTATTCCTTCTTCACCAATTCTTGCTTCTGGAATAGCACCTTCTTGCACTTTCTTCTTCATAATGCATCACCCATATCCGTAGCTTGAAAGCGACTTTAACTTTATCGATTAAAGTCGGTTCTACTCGTATATTTGATATCATCACATGGGTACTTGGAGCCTTTACCTCTATCTCCATCCTTTGCAAGTCATACAAAATGGACCTTTGTGCTAACAACATTGCACTCGTACCCGCATATGATCTTCTACTCAATGCGTAAGTTACCACGTTTGTTTTTCCAGGATGATATTGGATAGTGTGATCATAATCTTTCAATAGCTCGAGCCAACGTCGTTGCCACATGTTGAGTTCCTTTTGGGTGAAGACATATTTGAGGCTTTTATGATCTGTATAGATCTCCACTTTCTCCCCATACAGGTAGTGTCTCCAGATTTTCAACGCGAAAATGACTGCTATCAACTCTAGATAATGAGTAGGATAATTCCTCTCATATTCTTTGAGTTATCGTGAGGCATAGGCTATGACTTTCACATATTGCATGAGAACACATCCTAACCCTTTACCTGAAGCATCGTTGTATATAACAAATCCATCCGAACCAGATTGTATTGCCAGAACAGGTGCCGAAATGAGTCTCCTCTTGAGTTCTTGGAAACTCTTCTCGCAATCCTTGCTCCAACCGAATTTTATATCTTTACGAGTCAGCTGAGTTAACGGAGTAGCGATTCGAGAAAATCCTTCCACGAATCTCCGATAGTAACCAGCTAAGCCCAGAAAGCTACGTACTTCAATCATTGACTTCGGTTGCTCCCAACTTTGTATGGCTTCAATCTTCGCTTAAATCGACGATACTCCATGTTTTGACACTACGTCTTAGAAGAATGCTACTTCCTCGCCGTAACTCGCATTTCTTCAGCTTGGCATATAGCTTGTTTTAACGAAGCCTTTCAAGTATCAGATTTAAATAGTGCTCATGATCTTCACGACTTTTGGAACATATGAGGATGTAATCAATAAAGACAACAACAAACCGATCCAAATATTCCTTGAATACACAGTTCATCATATCCATGAAAGAAGCAGGAGAATTGTGCTAATGATGTCCAGAACGAAGGTCGATCTTTAAAAAGAATTGTGCTCCTTGCAACTGGTCGAACAAGTCATCAATGCGAGGTAGCGAATACCTATTCTTGATGGTGACATGGTTCAATTCTCGGTAGTCAATACAAAGTCGCATACTCCTGTCTTTTTTCTTTATAAATAAAACAGGAGCACCCCAAGGAGATGTACTAGGATGAATGAAACCAATGTCTAACAATTCCTGTAGTTGGACTTTTAACTCCTGAAGTTCAATAGGAGCCATTCGATATGGGGTTTTAGAAATGGGTTTTGTACTCGGTTCAAGGACAATAAAGAATTCAACATCACATTCAGGGGGTAGACCGGGAAGTTCTTCAGGAAATACGTCAGGAAATTCACTAACAACAGAAATATTATTCAAATTTGAAGTGTTTTTTGTTTAAGTTCGTGACATGGGCTAAGAAAGCTTGACATCCATTTTTCAATAAACGAATAGCTTTATGGCTTGATATGACAGTGATTGACTTTAGTGTTTCGGTTGTTTGAATTTGTATAACAGGTTGGTTAGGAATAAGAAAACTAACAACCTTACGAAAATAATCAATTTTGGCATGATGAGTGGTTAACCAATCAATCCCTAAAATCACATCAAAAACAAGTATCTTTAAAGAAATAAGATCCACAAGTAATGTGATGGTGCCAACTTGGATTAATCAAGATTTATAAACAGTGGACGTAACGAAAGTTTCTCCTAACGGAGTCTCCACTGATAAATCAAAGTCTAATTTCTCCGGAGTCAAGTTTAGACGTTGAGCACAAGTAGGGGAGATAAAAGAATGTGTAGAACCGGTATCTAGTAAGGTATAAACTTCGCAAGAGTTTATGATAAGCATACCCGTGATCACCTCGTTCGGGTTCCTTGCGTTTTGGCCAGTCACGACAAACGCTATTCCAGGATCCGCTGATTTTGACTTATCCGGGACAGCCTTTGGAGTCACCATCCCCGTTGAACTTGGTTTTGCAACTAGACAATCTCTAGCTATATGACCTTCCTTTCCGCAGTTATAACTCACCTTGGATTGTTGTGGACAGTTTGGGTTGATGTGTCCCTCTTTCCCGCATTTGTAACAAACGACCGGTGCCCATTCTCCTCCCCTAGAAACAGTTGATGGGTGTGCTGACGTCTTCACATTATCATTGTTGTACCTTCTCTTTTTGAAATCTCCTCCCGACTCACTCCTTCTATTATCACGGCCACGATTACCACTAGAGTGGTTACCGCTTTTGTCCGAATGTTTTCCTCCCTGCTGGTTTTCATTGCTCCGATGACCGCTACCACCGGTATGACCCTGGTTGTGTTCCCTTGGTTGAACATACTCATTATCTCGCTCTAATAATTGAGCCCTGTTTACAATATCTGAATATAAAGAAAATTTATGAGAGATAAGATATTATCGAATCTCAGGTTTTAGACCTCTCAAAAACATCCTTGTCATTCGTTCCTCATTCTCTACCAAATGAGGTGCAAACCTGGATAACTCAAATGAACTTCGCCTCATCTTCGGGACACCGCTATGTTGTTTTTGTTCGCTTTGATAAACTCTACCTCCTTCATATGACGAATACTTTCAGGAAAGTACTTGTCATTGAATAGTTTCTGAAACGTTTCCCAAGACATGTTGAGTGCAGCAGGCGGAACATAAAGGTGGCAAATGGAACCTTCTTTTCCTCCGTGCATCCCAAGACATCGAATATCTTGGTAATTTGCTTGACCCACATTACCGCCTTTATCAGATCCGGCTTTCTAATAAATTCTGGTCGTCCCAACTCCTTGAACTGCTTGGTTGTGACAGACCGCGCGTTGCTATCACTTCCACCCGTATTTTGTACACGAGTCTCCCTAGTCTGATTTTGCATGAACTGTAAAATGCTCCTAAAAATTCCTTCATTCATCGTTTGTTCGATAGTGTTATTTACAGGAGGAATATTGCCTTCCTGGTGTACGTTCACCTTGTTTGTGACTAAAGGTTGTTCCACAGTCTCATACACTCCATTGTTAACGTTCTCAGCAGCTATTCTTAAATACTGCCATAAAACAAGGGTTAATTAAACAAATTTACATATCACATAATATCCATATATTATGACCGACCAACAAATAAGCTGAGGTAGGACATACTAGCGAAAGATTTACTCATCTCTCCCCTCCTAGTTCTATTCCCCGATCTCCGCCAGAGACCATATCCCTAAGCTCTGATACCAACTATGACGCCCCCAAAATAGGTATACATCACCCATTCTAAGTCGCCAAATACATGGTACAGAAACAACTACAACTTTTATTATTACAATTGTCGTGCAAAATACGACAACACATATGCTGTGAGTTTAAATACAAATATTGTCTTCTAGACAATATCCACACTCAAATAAGTCCTCATTATATTTATTCATACAATATTTTACAAAAATAGTGAGGACTACTAAAATAACTTTCTAGAACCATCACTTTCTACCCCGACTGGTTCCTGTTATATTCTTGCTTTTTGAGAAGAAAAATGGAACAACAAGTAAAAGGGTGAGATCAACTAGCCCAGTAAAGAATATTATGACTAGGATAATATACAACAAATTATTATTAGTCTTCAACAGGGAAAAATCTGATAGAATATAATAGACAACAAGTTTTAGATCAACAAAAGCAGCGGAAACAGCAATCCATTAGAAGAGTCATGTAGAGAATGAATTCTACTATCTTCTAAGATTTAAAAATCCATCATCAATTTTATCCCTGTAACAACAATCAATATACATCTTTAATCAAATATTCATCTTTGCACTACAGGCCAAAGATATTCATTTGTATCACCAGTCGGTCATTTTCATCTCAACACATGTTTATCTTTGCACTACGGCCAAAGATATTCCTCAGTTAATCATTCATCTTTGCACTACAGGCCAAAGATATTTAGTAACATCATCATTTAAGACTGCGGATGATGAAAAATATTTTAAAGAAAACGAATCCAGTGAGACAGAAGGACAAATATTAGGGATTCGTATTACGGTTTATTCAAGATCAATAATACTCCATAATAACCAATTTTGAAGCAGGATTCAAAAATAAAGATCAAAACATGGATTAAATTTCAAAAATAAGGGTCACAACAGATAACTTGGAAGGAAAAAAAATAATTTTTTTTTCTTTTGTGAACAGTACCCGTGAACAGTATCCGTGAACAGTACCCAGTCATAAAAAGTTCCAAATTTGATAAAAAGTTCAGAACAATAATCCTATGAATTGATATTAGATGAAGCAAAATTTTTAATCATTTCAGGAATTTATAGAAGCAATACTTACCATAGTAAGTTCAAATTTAAGAATACGAGATGAAATAATATCGCTTACGTAATATGGAGTATGAAAGAAAATAATATTTCTCACGAGTGTTGCAATAAAATAATATCCTTTACCTTAGTAGAAACTGGATTTGTCTGGAATATCAGATAATATTCTAAGAAAATCTTGCAGAAAACTACGCTCAAAGTATTCTTATACTCAAGGAAAATACTCACAATAATATGCTCGATAATCTAGATAGAGAAAGCTTATGTTTCTGGTGTGATTTTCAATTCTAACCTAAGCACCTATTTATAGGAGAGTGGTTAGCACGCCTCATTTGACAAACTCCATCGGATGAAAATCTTATTACGCCAAGTTTGAAAATTTTGGCTGATAGAGAATTTTAACATGCCAACTTTGACAAACGGTTGCATTATTAAAAAGTTTGCGTCTAAAATCAAAACAAACGTGTATGAAATAATTTACAAGTTGCTAAAAAGGTGGCCAAGGTTGATTAGTAATGATATAATTAATACCATTATAATAAGTCACCTACAAACATACAAATTCATGTTCCACCAATCATAATATAATAAACATTCTTTTTCATTCTTAACACACCTAACAAGACTTAATGCAAGCTACTGAACAAAATTTCCTCATCCCATTATTTTATTAATAGCCAATAGTTACTAAATTCCAAGTTCGGATAAAAATATTTGATTCAATAATACAATTGTTTCACATTTAGTCATCATATGCAATTTTTTATAATATCAAATTCATCTACATAAAATAAATATTTTCTTATCATTTAAATCAATAAATAATTATTTACAAATAATATTACAAAATCACAATAATTACAAACGATAAGGATTTCTCCTTACTGGCGCGCAATTAGGTGACCAAACCTCTCCTTGACAGAACTTTCTAGACATTGCCAATAATGCTATCTAATAATATTATTCAAATAATATGAATTATTGATCTGATAATGGGAAATATTGTGCCGTGACAATTATAAAATATCAACGCATCAATTATTGAATCAATAAAATAAAATATTGAACGATGAATTACTTCAGAATAATTATTGAGTAAAGGCCTTATTACGTAAGAATTAATAATTCAACAATATTGTGCAATACCGCTAAGCTATCAAGGCAACCACGCCAGACATCAGTATTTTAACCACCGTGTATTCCAACAAATGTTAATTCAGAATAACTACGCCGTTATTTATAAAAACTCAAACTTGTCGTTTTCTTCATCTGACAGTTATCCATTATGGGGCCCACAAATGGTTGCACCGTCGTACGAATATTCTATAACAGAAAGAATATTCCACGACCAAACGAATATTCCCCGACAAAATGAATATTTTATAACCACTTGCTTATTTTGCAAAATTTTTACATTTCAACCATAACCAAAGTATTATATCAAATTAATACCTTATTATTCACAATAATAAATAGAGGAAATTCGATTTTATTCATTAAAAAGTTGGGGTCTTACAACCTCCCCTCCTTATGAAATTTCTTCCTCGAAATTGACGTACGTACCTAGAATGTCGACTCGAAATTGACGTACGTACCTAGAATATCGAAAAGGTGAGGGTACCTCGCTTTCATTTCCAATTCCAACTCCAAGGTCATTTCCTCAATAGCATGGTTCCTCCACAAAACCTTGAATTGTGGTATAACCTTTGTTCGTAGGACATGCTCTTTCCTATCCAATATCTTGACAGTTACCTCCTCGTACGTTAAATATTTGGCTATCTCGTCTGGTTCTAACGCAATAATGTGGTTCGGGTCTTTCACATATTTACGAAGCATAGATATATGAAAAACATTATGAACACGAGACATGCTTGGAGGTAACACGGGTCTATAGGCCACATTTCCTATTCGGTCAAGAATCTCAAATGGACCAACAAATCTTGGATTGAGCTTTCCTCTCTTCCCAAATCTTGTAACTGCCTTCCATGGAGCAATACGTAACAGTACATGATCTCCAATATTAAATTCCACGTCCTTTCGATGAAGATCAGCATAACTATTTTGTCGATCCTGTGTTGTTTGTATACGTTGTCGAATCATTTGGATCTTCTCTGTAGTCATTCGTACCAACTCTGGTCCCAACAACGTTGTTTCTCCCACCTCATCCCAGTATACTTGAGAGCGACACTTTCGTCCATACAATGCTTCAAATGGAGCCACACCTATACTTGCTTGATAACTGTTGTTGTAGGAGAATTCCACCAATGGTAGGTACTTATCCCAACTCCTTTGAAATTTAGGACACGAGTCTTAATAGATCTTCAAGAGTTTGAATAGTCCTCTCGATTGTCCATCCGCTTTGAGGATGTTATGCCAATCAATCAGAACTGCGCCCATAGCTTTCTTTGCAAGCTAACCCAAAATCGTGAAGTGAATCTTGGGTCACGATCCGAAACTATGGATACTGGCATGCCATGCAATCTAACAATCTCATTCACGTACATACGAGCAAGACGTTCAAGGGAATAAGTCTCACGTATAGGTAAGAAATGAGCATACTTGGTTAATCTATCAACAATAACCCAAATCGCATTTATGCCTTGAGAAACTTTTGGAAGACCCGTAACGAAATCCATAGTAATGTGTTCCCACTTCCATTCCAGAATCTCAAGTGGTTGCAATGGACCTTTTGGCACTTGATGTTCCGCCTTTACTCGTTGACAAGTTAAACACCTCGAGATAAACTCCGCGATCTCTCTTCATATTGTTCCACCAAAATGTGTGTCGAATATCATGATAAATTTTGGTACTCCCAGGATGGATTGCAAAGGGTGTTGTGTGTGTCTCCATTATGATTCTATGCTTCAAGTCAGAATCGTTAGGAACGCAAAGTCTGGAGTTGACTCAAAGTATTCCATCTTCATCAATTCTTGCTTCTGGAATAGCACCTTCTTGCACTTTCTTCTTCATACGCATCAGCTCCATATCCGTAGCTTGAGCAGCTTTAACTTTATCGATTAAAGTCGGTTCTACTCGTATATTTGATATCATCACATGGGTACTTGGAGCCTTTACCTCTATCTCCATCCTTTGCAAGTCATACAAAATGGACCTTTGTGTTAAAAAATTATTGCACTCGCACCTGCATATGATCTTCTACTCAATCAATGCGTACCACTACGCTTTGTTTTTCCAAGATGATATTGGATAGTGTGATCGTAATCTTTCAATAAATCGAGCCAACGCCGTTGCCGCATGTTGTCGAGTTCCTTTTGGGTGAAGAAATATTTGAGGCTTTTATGATCTGTATAGATCTCCACTTTCTCCCCATACAGGTAGTGTCTCCAGATTTTCAACGTGAAAACGACTGCTGCCAACTCTAGGTCATGAGTAGGATAATTTCTCTCATATTCTTTGAGTTGTCATGAGGCAAAGGCTATGACTTTCCCATGTTGCATGAGAACACATCCTAACCCTTTGCCTAAAGCATCGTTGTATATAACAAATCCATCCGAACCAGATGGTATTGTGACAACCCGAGAAATTAGACAATTTATTAAAATCTTAAATGATTGATTTAAGGTCAAATAATAGATCTAGATAAAAAATAAGTGTATGCGTTTGATATTTTTGGGATGGAATTTTAAGGATTTCAAAATTCTGTGAAGGATTTTAATAATTTATGAGTATATAAATTATTTGATGATTTATGAAGGACGTGTATGTAGACGTAATATGGTAAATATATTAAATTTTATTTGCTATAAGTAAACAATTTATAATTTGAGAAAATAAAATTATTAATTATTTTCTATAAGTGACGTGTGCATGTTTGGTGTAATTGGTAATTGGGAATCAGTGAATATATATATATATATATATATATATATATATATATATATATATATGTGTGTGTGTGTGTGTGTTTGTGTGTGTGTGTGTTTATTACGTGGGGAAAATAAAATTGTTGGGATCAATTTGCATAATGAAGCAAAACAGAGGCGGGTTAAGCATATAATATTTATAGATATTTTACCCAAGAGTATTAGAATAAATTCTTATACTGAAATTAATTTAATAAAGAAAATGTATTATATTTATCTTAATATTTTAACTAAGTAAATAAATTCTCCATTGAATTTATGTTAATGAGGTAAGGTTATTATATTATAATATATTGGGTATGTAAATAATTGTATTTGCGTAAGGAATTATGTGTAACATATTTATTTTTGAAATTATAAAATAAATATGTAATTCAAGTAAGTTATGTTATGTTTCATATAAATTATATATTAAAGATGAGATATTTAAATTATATGATTTCATGGGGTAAAATAGTTTAAGGAGATTTATGTATTAACTTATTTGATTAAGTAATTAAGTTACTAAGGTTGAATAATTAAATTACTTAACAAAAGTATTAATAGAATAGTTGAATTAATTATTTAATTATTAAGTCAAATGTAGCAAGTAAATTATCAAATACTAAAAGATAAGACTAAATCTTGTGAGTCATCAAAGGAAGAGATTTGGTGGAGATTGTAATTAAGCACATGGTTAATTCATTTGGCAATATTTATTCCAACAACTCTAGTCATGTGTCACCATTTTATTTTGCCAACATTCTTAACCAAGTGTGCAAGTAAAGTGATAAGGATTGGAAAGATATGAATGAGATATGAGAGAGATATGGAATGATATGAAAAAGATATTGAAAGATATTATAGAGATATGAAAAGATATAAAAGAGATATGGAAGGGATTTTGGGAGATTTAATATATACATACATATGTTATATATATGTTTTTCTCCTACTATAAATATCCCTCATCTATTTTGCAAATAAATTTTTTCATCTCACTTCTTATGTTAGATAACAAAAAAGAACCAAATAGAAAGAGAGAGGATCCCCTTGATGGATGAAGAAAGGAAAATTTTCATGCCTCCTAGCTTCATAATCTAGTGTGGAAAAGAAGGATGAAAGCCATGAATCTAGGTATAAACCCTAACTTCAAGCTTTATGTACTTTTATTTTTATGGTTTGATGAAGTTGTGTTTTTTTAAATTAAAAACTTTAGATCTACATGTTTTATGGTATGTTATGTGTAGATCTAGACATTTTAGGTGTTACAAGTTTGATCCAAAGAAAGTAAAATGAATGTAGTTTTTAAAACTTAGAAAAAATTAGTGGACTGCTTCCCCTAAACAGAAAATTGGGGATTAGCTAGGATGTTCAGAAAATTCTGGGCTTTTGGTATGTTATAGTACACTCAATAAGCTTTCCATAGACTCCAGAACGGACTAAATCCAACATCGGAGGAGAGAGTTATGATATTTCAAAGTAGTAGTGTCAAAACTGTCCAACAAGTACGGTGCAGTCCACTTGAACGAAATTTCTGGGCTGATATGTTTGGAATCTGGAAAAATATTAGTAGGGAAGAGTTGTAGTCCCAGAAGTTAGCTTCGTGTGGGCTCACGAATCGCCTAAAAATGTTTTAAAACGAAAGAGTTATGACTGTTTTAACGAAAGAGGGTAAATCTGGGAAAAAGATTAAAAGCTATGCAGTGGACATTTTTGGGGCTGCTTTTAGGTCAGAGTAAGAGGTCCAAATTACTGGGTGTTATTTTTTTTAAAATACTTTGGTATGCCGTGTATAACATATCCAAAAATCAGATTAATCGGAGTTACGAGTAATGCGTGAGAAATTCGTGAAGTAGCTAGTTCGACAAACAACAACAGAGCAATGTAGAAGATAAATTGGCAAAGAAGCGAGTAAGCTGCTTAGGCGTCTTGTACAATATTATTTCTTTGACAAATTACTGACATGCTTTTTGCTCGATGTTTTGATTGATTTTCGTAATTGGTTTTCGAGGTTAGAAATTTTTCTAAAATAATATGACATAAGATCTATAACATGCCCAAAAATTTACTGTTATAGAACTTGTGGTTTGAAAATTAAAAATAAGCGAACATGCATGTCAGAACTAAAATTTGAGTGAACGCCGAGCATCGGTGCGTTGAGCGACTTTGACGTTCGACGTTCCGAATTACGTTTCGACAAAATAATAAGTATTAATAAATCTAATAAAGTCCTACGGGACGAGATTTGACTATAAATGATATTTTACGCCAATAAACTTCTTTTCAAGCATAAATAAAGCAATAAAAATATGTAATAAATATAAATTACATATTTAAGTGAAATAAAAACTACAATTGCCTATAAAATTATATTATGGTATATGAAAATATTTTATGTTATTTTTAATGACTTTTGATATTTTGTAATGAGATTCATTAATAAATTAATATTAATGGTGATTAATTTATTTATTTATTTAATAAATATATTAAATAAATTATGAAAAATTAGAAATAATGCTTTGAAAATCATATAAAAATGATTTAAGGGTTAGAAAAAAATATTTTAAATATAACTTTTGATATTTTGTCATTAAAATATTAATATTTTACCAATTATCGGATAATGAATTTAATTGTTTAAAAATCATATAAATGTGATTTTAAAGTATTAAAAATACTTTGATATATTATAAATATATTATAATATTATGATATGTATTTCATTAATATTTGATAATAAATAAATATTAATGATAAAAGATTTATGTGGTATTTAATTCATTTAAATACGCTTTTAATGATGATTAAAAAAATCATGATAAATGATAATAATTATTTAAAAATTATTACGAGCTTATGAAAATTATTTTGACTAATATTAAAATTATCTGAAATAATTGATTAAGTGTTTAGGTAGATTTTAATTGAACTTAGACTCGATAAAAGTCCGACTAGACCGTCGGGATGTCAGATTTGTGTTGGGTTTAACTCAGACTACAATAGTTTGACTTGATACCAAGTCTTATGTGTGTTGTAGACTGATAGGGTTACATGTTATGTGTTTAGGTTATTCTATGTATATATATATATATATATATATATATATATATAGTATATATTTGTGATGATATTATTCTATTATTGGAGATCTATATTATTAATACTAGGTCTTCGAATAAAGCGTTATAAATTGCGTAGCGATAATCAACAATTCAAGCAAGTTTGTTTTTACTTAACTCTACTTAGAGTTGTTTCATTCAGATATGCTTATGGATAATCATTCTGATTGCCATTGTAGAATTGTACTCTGTACATATTGCATGTATAAGTCAGGTATGAAAGGCTGATCACCTTCATTACCCTTCGATCCAGATATATTTGTTCATGTTATATACTTGTTCACCAAAAAATTTGTTCGTGCTAGTTCACAATTATATTGTTGAATTATAACCACTTATTATTATTCGATTCTTTTTCAATCATGATATATCGTTAAATTATTGAACTTAAACTTGCTAGGCAACTTTTATGCTCACCCTTGCTATATCATGATAAACATTACAGATTAAAAGGCGAATCGTGGCTTGATACAAGGAAAGGTTAAAGACAGTTCCAGCGTAAAGTAAATGTGTGCGATTAGATTTGTAATAGTTGTATGATAATGATGTTATGTGTTAGATAGTTATGAATTGTGTATAAGTTAAGGTTACTCGACCTTGGGGAATAGTGTGTAAAGTTAATTGTATAAACAATATATGTTTATATCTTCCGCAAATAGTAATAGTGTTAGAATGATCGAACCGGATCCACGGTGATTCGGGACCCTTGATTCGGGGCTCTCACGGTTGGTATCAAAGTCATTGGTTATGAACCTTAGGTAGAATACCCGAGACTAATAACCGCAGTGATTAGGATAAGATCTAACTCAAATAGAGTTAGTTGGTCGGTGAAGATTCAAAGTTAATCTCGTGAAGAAGATAGAGTTCCCTAACTCGATAATAAAGTTGAATAGTAGTGGTGAATAGATAGAGTCTAAAAGACTAAAAGTACAGTGATAAGAGATCGTAAAACAAAATGATCAAGATATAGAAATGAATCGTAATATATATGGTGAGATCACCCCGTGATCTAATAAGGTTATAGTATGGAGAAGGATCAAGCGAATGATTGAAAAGTTTACAGCAAGATTGTTGAGTGTCAGTTGTACTATGAATTGGTACAAATTCAGAAAAGGATTATGAATACGGATTAAATGAAAATTCGTATTGAGAAGGGAGTTAAAATTAGGTGGGGATTTCAATTGAGGACTCGTGTCAGCAGCTGAGTTGTATGATTCCTTGTGTGGGTGGGGAATTGTACTTGGTGTAAAAACTACTTAGTTCTGGCAATGATAATCATTGAAATGTTTGTGTCGCGCTACTTGCTATATGCATGTTAAGAGGGTGATTCCTTTCTCATGTGTATAACAGATAGATAGGTTATAGGTAGAGAATATAAGGTTAAGTACGAGTTCTTAAAACTCATACTTATGTGAAATTCTTGATTCATAGTTATATGAAATGTTTATGAACCCCTCAGCGAATGGACGCCAAAGGTCTGACTAGGACAAGTTCTTAAACTCATATGATTGTGGCAAGTAAATGAACTCATAAGTGTGGTTTGACGGACTGGGTATAGTTGTGTGTAAATGGAGTATTAAAGATAATAGGAACAGATAGATTGTTAAGCAACTGATTATTAGTGGAGACATAAGTTTTTCAAAACTCCTAGCTATGCTAGACTTCGAAATTTTGACATTAAGCTAAATCGCACTATGTGCTTTTGAAATATATATATATATATATATATATATATATATATATATATATATATATATATATATATAGGCTCGTAATCATTTTTGAAATGGTTTAAAGTATAGTCTATGCTACTTATTTCAGCTAGACGCAAATGATTTGAAATATCAAAATATATTTTATTTATCACTAATGTACCATGTAACCTGGTGCAGAGATGATAGAAAGGTGATGGAGTTGTAAATATATGAATACTTAGTGTGAATTTGATCTAAAATCGTTATTCCACTATTGTATGATGTGTTATGACAAAGTCATATAATGACGGCATCCTCAAACGGACTGTTAATACAGTACGGCATCATAACGTAATTCTCGAAAATATTTTCAAAAATTTTAATTTGCCAACGAAACCGGCTACACTTAAATAATTCGATTGAATTGAATTATTGATATGAGTTTATGCTATTCGATTCAGCTAGACTAATGTTTATGAAAATTCTAAGTGTTCATTGAAAGAAATTTCCCGAACCAAATTATTTTGGTACGGAATTATATGATAAGACTGAGGTGAACTATGTTGTTTGGATAAAATAATCCAATTGGGTAGCGTAAATATTCGCTAGACATGATTAATACGTTATGCATGACGTAAGAGAACGATAGGCTAATCACCTAAAGTACTAGCAACGGTAGTTTACCTTCTTTGTGATTGTAAACATACCAGGTAATGTATTGGTTTGCAGTATGAATACCGTTAAAACTATGTGTTCATGGTCTATATGACCCTCAAAGATAATTTGAAAAATTTTTACTCTTGTGAGTGGTGTATTGGGTAATGTGTGATGATGTGTATAATGGTGTAAGTGTGTATGGTGTATGGTATAAGGTGTAAGTGTGAAATTTAGGGGATGAAATTTTTAGAAGAAGGGGTGAATGTGACAACCCGAGAATTTAGAAAATTTAGTAAAATCTTAAATGATTGATTTAAGGTTCAAATAATTAGAACCTAGACAAAAATAAGTGTATATGAAATTGATATTTTTGGGATGGAATTTTAAGGATTTCAAAATTTCATGAATGATTTTAATAATTTATGAGTATATAAATTATTTGATGATTTATGAAGGACGTGTATCTAGACGTAATATGGTAAATATATTAAATTTTATTTGCTATAAGTAAATAAATTTATATAAAAAATTTATAATTTGAGAAAATAAAACTATTAATTATTTTCTATATGTGACGTGTGCATGTTTGGTGTATGTGGTAATTGGGAGTCGTTGAATATATATATATATATATATATATATATATATATATATATATATATATATGTGTGTGTGTGTGTGTGTGTGTGTGTGTGTGTGTTTATTATTACGTGAGGAAAATAAAATTGTTGGGATCAATTTGCATAATGAAGCAAAATGTAGGCCTAAGTTAAGCATAAAATATTTATAGATACTTTACCCAAGAGTATTAGAATAAATTCTTATACTGAAATTAATTTAATAAAGAAAATGTATTATATTTATCTTAATATTTTAACTAAGTAAATAAATTCTCCATTGAATTTATGTTAATGAGGTAAGGTTATTATATTATAATATATTGGGTATGTAAATAATTGTATTTGCATAAGAATTAATTATATGTAATATATTTATTTTTGTAATTATAAAATAAATATGTAATTTAAGTAAGTTATGTTATGTTTCATATAAATTATATATTAAAGATGGGATATTTAAATTATATGATTTCATGGGGGTAAAATAGTTTAAGGAGATTTATGTATTAACTTATTTGATTAAGTAATTAAGTTACTAAGGTTGAGTAATTAAATTACTTAACAAAAGTATTAATGGAATATTTGAATTAATTATTTAATTATTAAGTCAAATGTAGCAAGTAAATTATCAAATACTAAAAGATAAGACTAAATCTTGTGAGTCATCAAATGAAGAGATTTGGTGGAGATTGTAATTAAGCACATGGTTAATTCATTTGGCAATATTTGTTCCAGCAACTCTAGCCATGTGTCACCATTTTATTTTGCCAAATTTTTAACCAAGTGTGCAAGTAAAGTGATAAGGATTGGAAAGATATGAAAGAGATATGAGAGAGATATAAAATGATATGAAAAAGATATTGAAAGATATTAGAGAGATATGGAAAGATATGAAAGAGATATGGAAGAGATTTTGGGAGATTTTATATATACATGCATATGTTATATATATGCTTCTCTCCTACTATAAATATCCCTCATATATTTTGCAAATAAATTTTTCCATCTCATTTCTTATGTTAGATAACAAAAAGGAACCAAATAGAAAGAGAGAGGATCCCCTTGATGGATGGAGAAAGGAAAATTTCCATGCCTCCTAGCTTCATAATCTAGTGTGGAAAAGAAGGATGAAAGCCATGAATCTAGGTATAAACCCTAACTTCAAGCTTTCTGTACTTTATTTTTATGGTTTGATGAAGTTGTGTTTTTTTAAATTAAAAACTTTAGATCTACATGTTTTATGGTGTGCTATGTGTAGATCTAGACATTTTAGGTGTTACAAGTTTGATCCAAAGAAAGTAAAATGAAAGTAGTTTTTAAAACTTAGAAAAAATTAGTGGACTGCTTCCCCTAAACAGAAAATTCGGGATTAGCTAGGATGTTCAGAAAATTCTGGGCTTTTGGTGCGTTATAGTACACTCAATAATATTTCCATAAACTCCAGAACGGACTAAATCCGACATCGGAGGAGAGAGTTATGGCATTTCAAAGTAGTAGTGTCAAAACTGTCCAACAAGTGCGGTGCAGTCCACTTGAACGAAATATCTGGGCTGATATGTTCGGAATCTGGAAAACCAACAGTAGGGTAGAGTTGTAGTCCCGGAAGTTAGCTTCACGTGGGCTAAAGAATCGCCTAAAAATGTTTTAAAACGAAAGAGTTATGACTGTTTTAGCGAAAGAGGGTAAATCTGGGAAAGATATTAACTGTTGCGAGTGGACATTTTTGGGGCCTGTTTTAGGCTGTATAAGAGGTCCGAAATTATTGGGTGTTATTTTTTTTACAATACTTTTGTATGCCATGTATAACATATCCAAAAATCAGATTAATCGGAGTTACGAGTAATGCGTGAGAAATTTGCGAAGTAGCTAGTTCGACAAATGGGCAACGGAGCGGTGCAGAAGACAATTGGCAAGAAAGTCTTGCTGCCAGCTAAGCGTCTGTACCATACGTTCTTTCGGACAAATTACTGACATGCTTTTTGCTCGATGTTTTGATTGATTTTCGTAATTGGTTTTCGAGGTTAGAAATTTTTCTAAAATAATATGACATAAGATCTATAACATGCCCAAAAATTTACTGTTATAGAACTTATGGTTTGAAAATTAAAAATAAGCGAACATGCGTGTCGAACTAAAATTTGAAAGCGAAACGACGAAAGTGCTTCAAGGTCGAAATGACTTTTAACGTTCGACGTTCCGAATCGTGTTTCGACAAAATAATAAGTATTAATAAATCTAATAAAGTCCTACGGGACGAGATTTGACTATAAATGATATTTTACGCCAATAAACTTCTTTTCAGGCATAAATAAAGCAATAAAAATATGTAATAAATATAAATTACATATTTAAGTGAAATAAAAACTACAATTGCCTATAAAATTATATTATGGTATATGAAAATATTTTATGTTATTTTTAATGACTTTTGATATTTTGTAATGAGATTCATTAATAAATTAATATTAATGATGATTAATTTATTTATTTATTTAATAAATATATTAAATAAATTATGGAAAATTAGAAATAATGCTTTGAAAATCATATAAAAAATGATTTAAGGGTTAGAAAAATATATTTTAAATATAACTTTTGATATTTTGTCATAAAAATATTAATATTTTAACAATTATCTGGATAATGAATTTAATTGTTTAAAAATCATATAAATGTGATTTTAAAGTATTAAAAATACTTTGATATATTATAAATATATTATAATATTATGACATATATTTCATTAATATTTGATAATAAATAAATATTAATGATAAAAGATTTATGTGGTATTTAATTCATTTAAATACGCTTTTAATGATTAAAAAATCAAGATAAATGATAATAATTATTTAAAAATTATTACGAGCTTATGAAAATTATTTTGACTAATATTAAAATTATCTGAAATAATTGATGAAGTGTTTAGGCAGATTTTAATTGAACTTAGACTCGATAAAAGTCCCATTGTAATCATCTGGATGTCGATTATGTCGGGTTTAACTCAGACTACAATAGTTTGACTTGATACCAAGTCTTATGTGTGTTGTAGACTGATAGGGTTACATGTTATGTGTTTAGGTTATTCTATGTATATATATATATATATATATATATTATATTGTGATGATAGTATTCTATTATTGGAGATCTATATTACTAATACTAGGTCTTCGGATAAAGCGTTATAAATTGCGTAGTGGTAATCAACGGTTCAGGCAACTTTGTTCTTACTTAACTCTACTTAGAGTTGTTTCATTCAGATATGCTTATGGATAATCATTGCTGATTGCCATTGTAGAATTGTACTCTATACATATTGCATGTATAAGTCAGGTATGAAAGGCTGATCACCTTCATTACCCTTCGGTCCAGATATATTTGTTCATGTTATATACTTGTTCAGTCAAAAATTTGTTCGTGCTAGTTCGCAATTATATTGTTGAATTATAACCAGCTTATTATTCAGATTCTTTCAATCATGATATATCGTTAAATTATTGAACTTAAACTTGCTAGGCAACTTTTATGCTCACCCTTGCTATATCATGATAAGCATTGCAGATTAAGGCGAATACGTCGGATACAAGGAAAGGTTAAAGACAGCCCCAATAGAAAAAGTAAATGTAAAAGATTAGATTTGTAATAGTTGTATGATAATGATGTTATGTGTTAGATAGTTATGAATTGTGTATAAGTTAAGGTTACTCGACCTTGGGGAATAGTGTGTAAAGTTAATTGTATAAACAATATATGTTTATATCTTCCGCAAATAGTAATAGTGTTAGAATGATCGAACCGGATCCGCGGTGATTCGGGACCTCGGATTCGGGGCCGTCACAGGTATTGCCAGAACAGGTGCCGAAATGAGTCTCCTCTTGAGTTCTTGGAAACTCTTCTCGCAATCCTCGCTCTAACCGAATTTTGTATCTTTACGAGTCAGCTGAGTTAACGGAGTAGCGATTCGAGAAAATCCTTCCATGAATCTCCGATATTAACCAGCTAAGCCCAGAAAACTACGTACTTCAGTCACCGACTTCGGTTGCTCCCAACTTTGTATGGCTTTAATCTTCGTCGGGTCGACAGATACTCCATGTTTTGACACTACGTGCCCAAGGAATGCTACTTCCTCTAACCAGAACTCGCATTTCTTTAGCTTGACATATAGCTTGTTTTCACGAAGCCTTTCAAGTATCAGCTTCAAATGGTGCTCATGATCTTCACGACTTTTGGAATATATGAGGATGTCATCAATAAAGACAACAACGAACTGATCCAAATATTCCTTGAATACACGGTTCATCATATCCATGAAAACAGCAGGAGGATTAGTCAATCCAAAAGACATGACTAAGAATTCATAATGCCCATACCGAGTTCTGAAGGTAGTCTTAGGAATATCCTCAATTTTAATCTTCAGCTGATGATATCCAGAACGAAGGTCGATCTTTGAAAAGAATTATGCTCCTTGCAACTGGTCGAACAAGTCATCAATGCGAGGTAGCGGATACCTATTCTTGATGGTTACATGGTTCAATTATCGGTAGTCAATACAAAGTCGCATACTCCCGTCTTTCTTCTTTATGAATAAAACAGGAGCACCCCAAGGAGATGTACTAGGATGAATGAAACTGATGTCTAACAATTCCTATAGTTGGACTTTTAACTCCTAAAGTTCAATAGGAGCCATTCGATGTGGGGTTTTAGAAATGGGTTTTGTACCCGGTTCAAGGTCAATAAAGAATTCAACATCACGTTCTGGGGGTAGACCGGGAAGTTCTTCAGGAAATACGTCAGGAAATTCACTAACAACATAAATATTATTCAAATCTGACGTGTTTTTGTTTAAGTCCGTGACATGGGCTAAGAAAGCTTGACATCCGTTTTTCAATAAACGAATAGCTTTATGGCATGATATGACAGTGATTGACTTTAGTGGTTTGATTGTTTGAATTTGTATAACAGGTTGGTTAGGAATATGAAAACTAACAACCTTATGAAAACAATCAATTTTGGCATGATGAGTGGTTAACCAATCAATTCCTAAAATCACATCAAAAACAAGTATCTTTAAAGAGATAAGATCCACGGGTAATGTGATGGTGCCAACTTGGATTAAGCAGGATTTATAAACAGTGGAAGTAACGAAAGTTTCTCCTAACGGAGTCTCCACTGATAAATCAAAGTCTAATTTCTCCGGAGTCAAGTTTAGACGTTGAGCACAAGCAGGGGAGATAAAAGAATGTGTAGAACCGTTATCTATTAAGGTATAAACTTCGCAAGAGTTTATGATAAGCTTACCCATGATCACCTAGTTCGGGTTCTTGCGTTTTGGCTAGTCACGACAAAAGTTCTTCCAAGAACCGCTGATTTTGACTTATCCAGGACAGCCTTTGGAGTCACCATCCCCATTGAATATGGTTTCGTAACTAGACAATCTCTAGCTATATGACCTTCCTTTCCACAGTTATAACACACCTTGGATTGTTGTGGGCGCCAGCGTGATGTGTCCCTCTTTCCCGTGATTTGTAACAAACGATCACGCCTGCCTCTCCTCCCCTAGAAACAGTTGATGTTTGTGCTGACGTCCTCACATTATCATTGTTGTACCTTCTCTTTTTGAAATCTCCTCCCGACTCACTCCTTCTATTATCACGGCCACAATTACCACCAGAGTGGTTACCGCTTTTGTCCGAATGTTTTCCTCCCTACTAGTTTTCATTGCTCCGATGACCGCTGCCACCGGTATGACCCTGGTTGTGTTCCCTTGGTTGAACATACTCATTATCTCGCTCTAATAATTGAGCCCTATTTATAACATCTGAATATAAAAAAAAATTATGAGAGATAAGATATTGCCGAATCTCGAGTTTTAGACCTCTCAAAAACATCCTTGTCATTCGTTCCTCATTCTCTACTAAATGAGGTGCAAACCTGGATAACTCAGCGAACTTCGCCTCATACTGGGACACCGTCATGTTGTTTTGTTCCAGTTTGATAAACTCTACCTCCTTCATATGACGAATACTTTCAGGAAAGTACTTGTCATTGAATAGTTTCTGAAATGTTTTCCAAGACATGTTGAGTGCAGCAGGCTGGGTTAGCTTCACAGACTCCCACCAGTAGTCTGCTTCACCGCGGAACATAAAGGTGGAGAATGGAAACTTCTGTTCCTCCGTGCATCCCAAGACATCGAATATCTTGGTAATTTGCTTGACCCACATTTCCACCTTGATAGGATCCAGCTTTCTAATAAATCTGGTGGTCTCAACTCCTTGAACTGCTTGGCTGTGACAGACCGCGCGTTGCTATCACTTCTACCCATATTTTGTACACGAGTCTCCCTCGTCTAATTTTGTATGAACTGTAAAAGCTCCTAAACATTCCATCATTCATCGTTTGCTCGGTAGTGTTAATTACAGGAGGAATATTGCCTTCATGTTGTACGTTCTCCTAGTTTGTGACTAAAGGTTGTTCCATAGTCTCATACACGCCATTGTTAACGTTCTCAGCAGCCATTCTTAAATACTACCATAAAATAAGGGTTAATTAAACAAATTAACATATCACATAATATCCCTATATTATGACCGACCAACAAATAAGCTTAGGTAGGACATATTAGCGAAAGATTTACTCATCTCTCCCCTCCAAGTTCTATTTCCCGATCTCCGCCAGAGACCATATCCCTAAGCTCTGATACCAACTGTGATGCCCCCAAAATAGGTATACATCACCCATTCTGAGTCGCCAAATACATGGTACAGAAATAACTACAACTTTTATTATTACAATTGTGGTGTATCACATATGTTATGAGTTTAAATACAAATATTGTCTTCTAGATAATATCCACACTCAAATAAGTCCTCATTACATTTATTCATACACTATTTTAAAGAAATAGTGAGGACTGCTAAAACAACTTTCTAGAACCATCACTCTCTACCCCGACTGGTTCCTACTATATTCTCGCTTCCTGAGAAGAAAAATGGAACAACAAGGAAAAGGGTGAGCTCAACTAGCCCAGTAAAGAATATTATGACAAGGATAATATACAACAAATTATCATTAGTCTTCAACAAGGAAAAATCTGATAGAATATAATAGACAACAAGTTTTAGATCAACAAATGCAACGGAAACAGCAATCCATTAGAAGAGTCACATAGAGAATAAATTATACTATCTTCTAAGATTTAAAAATCCATCATCAATATTTTATACCTGTAAAAACAATCAATATACATCTTTAATCAAATATTCATCTTTTCACTACAGGCCAAAGATATTCATTTGTATCACCAGTCGGTCATGTTCATCTCAACACATGTTCATCTTTGCACTACGGCCAAAGATATTCATTAGTTAATCATTCATCTTTGCACTACAGACCAAAGATATTCAGTAACATCACCATTTAAGACTGAGGATGATGAAAAATATTTTAAATAAAATGAATCCAGTGAGACAAAAGGACAAATATTAGGGATTCGTATTACGGTTTATCCAAGATCAATAATACTCCATAATAACCAATTTTGAAGCAGGATTCAAAAATAAAGATCAAAACATGGATTAAATTTCAAGAATAAGGGTCATAACAGATAACTTGGAAGGAAAAAAAATAAATTTTTTTCTTTTGTGAACAGTTCCGTGAATAGTACCCGTGAACAGTAACTGTGAATAGTACCCAGTCATGAAAAGTTCCAAATTTGATAAAAAGTTCAGACCAATAATCCTATGAAATGATATTAGATGAAGCGAAATTTTTAATCATTTCAAAAATTTATAGAAGCAATACTTACCATAGTAAGTTCAAATTTAAGAATACGAGATGAAATAATATCACTTACGTAATATGGAGTATTAAAGAAAAAAATATTTGTCACGAGTGTTGCAATAAAATAATATCCTTTACCTTAGTAGAAACTGGATTTGCCTGGAATATCGGATAATATTCTGAGAAAATCTTGCAGAAAACTACGCTCAAAGTATTCTTATACTCAAGGAAAATACTCACAATAATACACTCGATAATCTAGATAGAGAAAGCTTATATTTCTGGTGTGATTTTCAATTCTAACCTAAGCACCTATTTATAGGAGAATGGTTAGCACACCTTATTTGATAAACTCCATCGGATGAAAATCTTATTACGCCAAGTTTGAAAATTTTGGCTGATAGAGAATTTTAACATGCCAACTTTGACAAACGGTTGCATTATTAAAAAGTTTGCGTCTAAAATCAAAACAAACGTGTATGAAATAATTTCCAAGTTTCTAAAAAGGTGGCCAAGGTTGATTAGTAATGATATAATTAATACCATTATAATAAGTCACCTGCAAACATACAATTCATGTTCCACCAATCATAATATAATAAACATTCTTTTTCATTCTTAACACACCTAACAAGACTTAATGCAAGCTACTGAACAAAATTTCCTCATCCCATTATTTTATTAATAGTCAATAGTTACTAAATTCCAAGTTCGGATAAAAATATTTGATTCCATAATACAATTGTTTCACACTTAGTCATTATATGCAATTTTTTATAATATCAAATTCATCTACATAAAATAAATATTTTCTTATCATATAAATCAATAAATAATTATTCACAAATAATATTACAGAATCACAATAATGACAACCAGTGCCGCTTCTCGGAAAGAGGGGCTTTTCCGATAAGGATTTCTCCTTATCAAGTATTAGGTGACCAAACCTCTCCTCGATGTAACTTTCTAGACATTGCCAATAATGTTATCTAATAATATTATTCAAATAATATGAATTATTGATCCGATGATGGGAAATATTGTGCCGTGACAATTATAAAATATCAACGCATCAATTATCAATCAATAAAATAAAATATTGAATAAGAATTACCGTAAATAATTATTGAGTAATGCCTTCACGTAAGAATCAATAATTCAACAATACTGCGTAATACCGTGTGCTACCGCGTGCAACCACGCCACGATCTCGTATTTTAACCATCGACATTCCAACAAGGTTAATCTTGGTAATAACTACGTCATATTTATAAAAACTCAAACTTGTCGTTTTCTTTATCCAACAGTTATCCGTTATGGGGCCCACAAATGGATGCGCCGTCGTATGAATATTCTTTGACAGAAAGAATATTCCACGACCAAACGAATATTCCCTGATAAAATGAATATTTTATAACCACTTGCTTATTTTGCAAAATTTTCACATTTCACCCATAATCAAAGTATTATATCAAATTAATACCTTATTATTCACAATAATAAATAGAGGAAATTTGATTTTATTCATTAAAAAGTTGGGGTCTTACATTATTATTATTATTATTATTATTATTATTATTATTATTATTATTATTATTATTATTATTATTATTATTATTATTATTATTATTATTAAATGCTATAATAAATATTAAATTTAATATTTCAAGTTAATATAAATCATGTCATATATACTTGTTTCAAACTAATTGATAAACCGCATAAAGAGCCAAAATTAAAACTAATACTCCATATATAAATAGATAATGCTCAAGTCACAATAAGTACGTAATTTGTTATCAGATCTTGATCTCCCAAGGATCATATTACTTACAATATTTAATAACTAACATAAGAAAACTAAAAAAATAACGAGCTAGAAGGAATGAAGTGTACATCATGTTAGATCCACTTCATCATCATTTTCTTCAAGAAAATCAAGGTTGGGCCTGTAAAGTTCCTCCTGCAAAAGAAACACCAAAATTCAATTTCAACAAGGTGAGGAATAAGAAAAAATAAACCTGATGAACTTAAATTAATAGATAGAGAGAGATTAATGAAGGACAAAGACTAAAATATAGTTATTAGTAAATATCTCAAGTGAACCATAGTTGGTAAATGTTTGAAGGAAGTTGGTAAACTTCTTCTCTACCAATTTAGTTATATGTTCAGTAATATCTATACCAATGGACGATTGTGGTGTACTATCATTGGTAGAAGCATCATCCATAGACTTTATACCCAATCTATGGAGGACAATCTTATCAATCATATTCTCCAATCCCTTAGGATCAGTAGATTATTGCGGTGAAGAATAACCTATACTCGACAACACTATAGGAGGAGTACCGAGCACATCTCGTGCGCGATATCCTGGAAAACCAAGTATCCTATTTTTTTAATCCCACCAGTTTTCTCAATCCAAATAGCCAAGTCATCTACCTCTGGTGTACCGTCCTCTGCAGGACCGCCAACCTCTGTACTATATCCTGACTAAAATATAAAATATGTACAAGAGTTAAATACGTACTAAATACATTTGCAAGTCATAAAAATGCACATCAATTAGCAATTGAAACTGTAAATATTGGTTGACTAAACTAAAAATCAGGTAGACATACTAAAGGAAATAGGTGGTGAGTTATGGCTGAAGTATTATAGCCTTTTCCCTGCTCAAAAAAAATCAATGTTTCTCTGCCTGTATCAAGTCCCAATATATCGTGCATAATGGAATGCCGAATGCAGTCTTCACATAGAAATGATAGGCAGCCAAACTAGTATGAAACAACAGTTGTGGATGACAATAAACATAGGTAATCAACAAAGTCAATCACAAGCAACAAAAGCTATTAGTTTCTTCTATGCCGATGATTGTATTTTAAAGCAGCAGTGACATATATTGGAGCAGTGACATAACTCTTCTATAACTCTTTAGATGAACACACACAAAACAATATATCAATTTAGCTATTCCTTATGAAGGGCTACAAAATATAGTTAACAACTTATTATCTTTTTCCTTGCGAAGTAAATCAATACAGAGAGAGAGCAGCAATCCCTATTTCGTGCGAACTTGAATGGTTTCCAAGTATAATGGGAGAAACTTGCCAACCCTTGTAAACTGTGCTTTCAACTTTCTTGAAAAATTAGAGCTTCCAAAACTACTTTTATGAATAAAAAAAGATGTGCTAGTTTTTTATGCCATAGCAGTTTTGTAATATTTCAAATAATTGTTTGATGGTGCAGAATTTGTAGTGAAGTTCATGAGCATATACAGGAAGAGTTCTTCCAATCATCAAGATCCATAGTCTACCCGGGATTTGAAGTAGACCCGTGCTTTTCTTTAGGATTTTATGTCAGAATCAGATTTTTTTTCATACAAAAAGGACAACTGGGTATTTACTTTTTGTGTAAGCTATATATATTTCTTGGATCATTAGCAAACAGCCTGTTTATAAGATTTGTGTGGATGTGATGTTAAGAATGCTGAATGAGACAATTAGACAACACTTGAGCAGCTCACTTTACCTCCTCCTTGAAATGCAATGCTTGATAAATCTATGTACCTAATACTAGTAGAATATATGAATGTTTGGCTGCAATTATTATAATACTATAATGTTATGTGTAAGACCCCAACTTTTATGAATAAAGATTAATTTTTTCTAGAAATATATTTTTGAATATTATGGTGTGGATTTGATATAATGTTATAGTTGTGGGTATTATTTACAAATTTTGCAAGGTAAGCAAGTGGTTATATAATATTCGATTGGTCTGGGAATATTCGCTTTTAACAGGAATATTCAGACGACGGCACAATCATTGGTGGACCCCACAACGAAAGTATTGTCGTAGTTAGAAAACGGCATGTAATTATCTTTTATAAAAATAACTACGAAAGTTTTATCGTTAAACTGCTTAACTACCCTATGGTAAAAGTACGAATAATGCTGTGATCGCATAAGAGTAACACCAGTATTGATTATTGATGCTTACGTGAGAAGTCACTCATTCTACTCAATAATTGCTACAGTAATTGTTGCATAATATCTTTCATATTATTGATTCAATAATTATCACAGTATCATCTGCATAATATTTTATAATATTAAATCAATGATTGAGATGACAAAGTTATTCATATTATTATTTGCAATATTGACAATGTCTAGAAGTTCCGCCAAGGAGAGGTTTGGTCACCTAATCATGCTACCAATAGGAGAAATCTTATCTGAAAGCCCCCTCTTTCCTGGGAATGATCTGGTTGTTAAATATTGTGAGTTATAATATTAATGATGAATAAGTTCATGTTAATTAAAGATGAAATTGATATTTCCATTCTGTTGGGATTATTAGTGTTAGTGAAAATCGACATCTATTTCGATAATAATGGATGTTTGGAGGCTATATTGACCAATCAGGTAATTAATCAGATAAATAAATAATTAATTGCTATTAATTCACATGCTTATAACTATTTGTTCCAATGTGTGTACTATTGATTTACATGCATGTACTATTAGGGGAGGTGGTGCAAGATTGATAATACTTGCATGACTAAATTAAAAATGGAGGTATAGATGAAGGTACTATACTGTAATTATTTTTTTTACATGATTGTACTATTGATTCACATAATTGTACTATTGATTCACAAGATGTACTATTAGGGGAGGTGGTGCAAGTTTGATAATACTTGCAGGACTAAATTAAAAATGAAGAAAAAGATGAATGTATTATACTGTAATATTTTGAGCCCCAAAACGTGCAATTATCGAAACTATATTTTCCTATAAATAGAAGCTCATTTTTCTTTCATTCTCACCAATTCACTTAGACTCACAAGAGCTTTTATAGAGAGAGAAGCTTTAGAGAGAAAGTAGAAGAGAAGTCTGCTACCTCACTATTCCAAAGATTCAAATTTCTTCTCGAGGTAAAGGATATTATTTTGTTCAAGATTTATAGAATAATATTTTCTTCCATACTCGTAGTATGTGAGTAATATTATTTCGTCTCGTATTCCTGATTATACCATCATTCGGTTAAAGTATTGCTTCTATATTCCGTGAAATTAGTAGAATATCCTTGAAATTTGCGCTTCATCTAGTATCGCTTCATAAGGATATTTTCTGCACATTCTTGTTAAATTTTAAGTTTTTCATGTCGGAGTACTGTCCATGAGTACTATTCATTTATACGGTAGTATTCACAAAAGTACTATTTATGGGTACTATTCACAAAGTACTATTCATGAGTACTATTCACAAAGTACTATTCATGGAGTACTATTCTCGAAGTACTATTCACGGGGTACTATTCACTCGGGCACTATTCACTCGGAGTACTATTCATAATAAAAATTGATTTATTTTCGGTCCAAATCATTTTTGATACATTATCATTCTTGAATTTTACTCCACCAAGCAGTATCATGTTGATAATTTGGACAATATTGAATTCTGGATAAATTAAATTATAAATCTTTAAAAATTTGTCCTTGAACTTGTTTTATTGAATTCTTATATCATTGTTATCATCCTCATGTTTATATTATGTTGAAAGTCATCCGTGGCTTGTAGTGCATAGATGGACTTGGTATGATTATGACTATGGATTATTCGGTATAATCATGACCATAATGTTAGAAATGATGTGGTAAAAGTCCTCATCGACCGTAGTAGTGTATTGATGGATGTCTTGTTGGCATGATCATGACCATTGATGAATACACGAATATCCTCGGCCCGTAGTGCATGGATAATTTGTGGTCGTGATACTAAAGAATATCCTCGCCATAAAGGCAAGGGTGATTCGATGATGTGGATTATTTATTGTCGAGTCTCAAATGATAAAAGTGATGAAAAATATTTTAAATCATAGAAGATAGTAGATTTTATTCTCTACTTGATTCTTCTAATGAATTGTTTGTTCCGCTGCAGTTAAACTTAATGTTTGTTATATTTTATCAGTTTAACACTGTTGAAGGTTAACGATAAATTATTTTGCATTATCTTAGTCATAATATTTCTTACTGGCTAGTTGAGCTCACCCTTTTGCTTTTATTGTTCTCTTCAGGAAATGAGAACGTAGCTGGGACTAGTCGGGGAACGGAGTGATAGTTCAGATGATAGCATTAGTAGTCCTCACTATTCTATGAAATAGTGTGATAATAAATATATTGAGGACTCCATTTGAGTTGAATACTGTCTAGAAAATAATATTCGTATTAAAATTCTCAGTTTATGTTTTGTTGTATTTTACACGACAGTTGTATTTGAATTTTGTACCATGTATTTGGCGACTCAAGATGGGTGATGTATACCTATTTTGGGGTGCATTATAATCACTGGTTAGTCATGTACCCACCCAGTAGCTCAAAACATGTTTCCACTTTCCATGTCCAAATACCCACCATCTGATGTGTTTTGAATTGAAAAATAACAAAGGATGTACAATTACAAAATTAAATTTACCTCAAGATTCAATATTTATCAACAAAAATCAGAAGCTAAAATATGTCACTGCTCCAATATATGTCAACGCTTCTTGATAACATACGGTACTCTCGTGAAAGGAATTATGACTACTAAAATATGCTGCAATATGTCACAGTATATTGGAGCAATGTTACTAAAATATGCTGCAATATGACTACTCCCTGTATGAATGAATGAAAGGGAGAGAGAACAAATGGGAACATAAAGATGTCTGCATATAGTGGTTGAACATGGCTTTCTAAAAAGGTGAACACAAATAAAATGCCACGAAATAAATTAATCAAACCTGAACCTGAACTAAAGGATTTATATCAGCATTTAATATCAAATAAAATATCAGAAGCTAATAAAAAAAAGGATTTACTGCAATCTCCTTAGCACGTGAGTTTATATAAACTCCATTACCATGTTCCTTCTTGTGGGTCCTATCCCATACCTCTACCAAAGTTGGAGCTCTTTTCTTAGCTATTGTCAAATCCATCATATGCTTGGAAAATGGTGCAGAACCACCAGTGTGACCTACTTTCAATTTTGCTCGATTCTTTTTAGACGCTACATTCCTTGATTTCCAGGCTTGCTCCTTCCACACATCAATCATCTCTGTCCACACTTGTTGTGAAAGCCAACTGGGATTATATGGTTTCAAGGTATCACACATCTCATCTGTATGAGCCTTCTTATGAGCTTCACGCCTTGCAACGCTTAACCATTTTGAATAAAATCTTTTATAATGGTTACGAAAGACCTCCTTCACTTTCTCATTTTCCCCTTCGTGAGATCGAAAGCAAGCCTGAGAAAGTATTGAAGAAGAGAAATAAAGCAATAAATATTAATGTTATAACTTGATTAATTATAATAACAATATGATAAAGTTGTTAGATTAAACACTGCCATAAGTATGAAAAGTCCTGTTTTAAAATAAGTATAACTGAACAACCGGTTAAAACTACACAAAAATAATAAAGCATTAGACACTATTAACTCCTCCAAAGTTAATACCAAGTCAATTCAGATAAGAGTCTATATATATTCACAATACCCTGTTAAATTCTGCATAATCGGTCCATTTTAATTGGATATTAAAATGTCCAATTAAAATGAAATGGACATTAATGACAATTTATGATCACTTCTCTTTATGTAATGGCATGACTGATAGCAAAATGGGTATTTCCAACCACAGCACCTGCCACTTCTCTTTATCAATCAGGATCTGCCTACAAAATCAATTCCAACCACAGCCACTGCAGATCGCCACAAAGATAAAGTTGTAGAGCCCACTATTTCGACGGTTGTAAATTGCCTAGTTTCAGTCAGAGTGCAGGATGCAAAGAAGGCAAGGATGGGGGGGAGTGGGGGACAACCAATAGAATACCCATGATATAGACATTTTCGTAAAGAAAAAAATAAGCTGCTTGTGTACCTTCATTTTTGAAATGCAATGCCAACTAGTAGAATTTGTTAAGCTGCACCAAGAAGCAGGTAACTGGACATAACACATGGTCCCCTAAACATACATGGGCACACATAGACACACACACACACACAAACACAAACACACACACACACACACACATATATATATATAAATATAAGTGTATTAATACATTTGTAAGTTAAACATAGCTTCTAATTCTTATAAAAATTGTAATTAAATGATAACTTCAGTTGAGGTTTTTTAGTTTTTTTAAAAAAAAATAATTTCAGTTAAGGATACTCTTTTGGTAGAAAGAACAATTTGGTAGCTCTGGCCACATTTTCCAAAATTCTAATTAGTAATACTTTTGCTAATATTAATAGGCTGATGTGAGCAACTTATTGTTGAAAGTACTATATTAAGAGAATATAAATTGACTGATTTCATGTAAAGAAACAAAAACCTTCTGGATTAATGCAAAGCGAGAACATTATTATGCAGAGGCAATAGACAGTGACAACATTTATCAAGAGCTTCACTTAATTAAAGGGAAAGGAAAATGATGAAAGCACAATGTAATGATTAATACCAAAGCACAATCTATACACTCCAACTTCACCAATAAAAATACTGTTGTTGCAAATGTATATATCATAATTGCTTAAAAAGTTCTTCTGATATTAAGACAATGTATTCTTTCACCATTCAGGTGTAGGAAACTCATGATGAACAAGCACCTCATATATTTATCTATACAGTACAATTCACATAATTAATATATCACATAATATATTTTCTGGTTTAGGTTGATTTTTAAAATCATAAGCAATTCTTGACGATGTTTTCTTGATAAAATAATCACCAAATTAGAAAGGAAAAATAAAAACTTGTACTTACAGAAAACTCCTCCCAACAACCTTCAAAAACATCTTCAGGCACTTGTTTCCAAAGTACCCAAGGCTCATTTATATGGCTTTTTAAAATAGGCCCACACTTATTTCGAGCCTTCTCAGTAATGAAGCTGTAAAAGAAAAAACAAACATTAGCACAATTAAATATTATTAAAATTAATAATGTGTTTGAGCTAATTAATATTCTTAAAAGAAATACCTATTATCGCTAATCAAACATAGTGGTCGTAACTCCGGATCATTCTCAACCTAAATCCCACGGGTTACACCTCTTTAACGATGAGGTTTAGCAACAGTGTACTACTGACGACAAACAATATTATCGTGCATGACTCGGATCAAGCATCTCATGCGCTACATCGCTTGAACTATGGGGCTCTATAACAGGCACCTCAAGAGGAATCACATGATCATGATGATGATGATGGCGGGGAGGAGGAGGAGGAGGAGGAGGAGGAGGGGGACTGACATGGTCTACATGAACATCTTCTTGAGAAGCTGAATGAGAAATCAACTTGTCACGACCATATAATTTGCCAAAACTGCTAGCACCTTGACGACCTATATTGGGTCTGCGAATCATCGAGTGTAGTTGCCTGCGATAATATGATATAAGAGTTAACAAAAGTTAAATTAAAATAGGGACTGCTAGTCAAAGCTAAATTAGAATATTAAGCTGCCAATCAAGAAGACAATAATGGATGTATATTACCCTGGTCGGATGACTAACGACGTCTTTGAAATGGACCTTTTTTCCATGGAACCTGTTAATACCTCTCAAGTTATAGGTAACAAAATGAAAGTTATTCAACTAAAGTATAAATATAAAGCTTACTAAGTAACAAAAAACATAAATACCGATAAGCAAACATAAATTATAAGCAAGTAACCTAATAGACTAATATGATAAAATCGATTAATAAAAAACAAAAATGCGCTATTTCTAATAAAATCAATTACAATTAAGAACAAGTTGAACCAAAAAGTAGATATATCTAATATTCAGATTCATTTTCATCTTCTTCTTCTAAGATCATATTGCTCTTCTTCTTAAATTTCTTCATTTTCATCATTCGCACTCCACTTCTTCCCCGGATGATCACCCGCAATATGTAGATCTACATTAAACAAATCATCCGAAGTTTTGGTTAGGCACTACGTAACCATTATCATCCTCTCGATAAGCATCAATTCTTGTATTTTGAAGGATGTCATAATCCGTACAAGCCTTAGTTTTTATAATGGTGTACCAATTGGGATCTTTCTTTGTAACGCCTTTCGCAAAAAAAAACTTGTGTGGCTTGTACTGCTAAGATGAATGGATCATATGAGTTTAGCCTTAACTTTATATTAACTTGTATCAATCCATTTCCAATCACGCGAAAACCCTTGTCCTTCCGAGTATCAAACCAGTTGCATTTAAACATTACAACTTTTTTTGTAAAGTATTGTAATTCAACAATCTTTGATAAGATCCCGTAATAATCTTGACCGGAGTTGTTACAAAAACTACCTTTCACCATAATACCATCGCTTTGGGTTTTTCTATTAGCTGCTATATCACTCGTGTGGAATCTAAAACCATTGATAACGAATCCCTTATGCACATTAACCGTTTTACTAGGGCCACGAGCTAGTCTTCTTAAACTTTCATCGGTGTTGTTATCATCGAGTACCTATAAATACAGTAGACTGCTATTATTATATGATATGGATAAATTTTTTGTGTCAACCATATATTACATTGATACAATAAAAAGTACCATATGCTCTTACACATTTATTAAACCACTTGATGAAATATTTGTTCTGCAACTCTACCCTTTGTTTCTCAAATATATTAGGATTAGATACCAAAAGTTTTTCATCAAACTCCCTGCGTATACATTACCATCTTAATGCAGATAATTGAAATGTGTATGCATATTTTTTTGAATATATATATATATATATATATATATATTTCTAATATACAAATTATAAAATGCCCAACTTACTTGATGAATGGTCCGACCTCTATACAATTCATAAGAGTATATAATGTTGCAGCTTAATACTCCTCGTCAGTTAAATCTCGATGTGTACTCCCAGAGATAGCATGACCAACATTTTTGAAGATAGAAAGGTTTTCACAGTCTACTTCTCCAATATATTCATTACGACTAACACGATTATGTTTTGTTTCTTTGTCAACCTCAAAATAGAGATAGCAAAAGTTTACGAGCTCCTCAATGATGTATACCTCCACAATTGAACCCTCCACATGAGCTTTATTAGTAACCTTCTTCTTTAAGCGGCGCATACATCTGATTTTTTTATAAAAAAAAATAAATATATGATGTTATTTGAACAAAGTGAGTAAAATTATAAGTCTCTTGATTATCGTGAAAAAAGAAAAAGAAAAATAATACCTCTCAAATGGATACATCCATCGGTATTGATAAGCCAAATGAATAGGTAAATGCTCCATACAATCAAAGAATGATGGGGGAAAGATCTTTTCAAGCTTGCAAATTGTCAAAACAATTTTATTGTCAAGTACATCCATATCACTCTCCCGTAGTACCGTTGAGCATAAGTCACGAAAGAAATGACTAAGTTCTGACAAAACATCAATGATTTTAGGAGGTAATAAATCATGGAAAGCAATTGGAATTAATCGTAGCATGAATATATGACAATCATGACTCTTTAACCCATAGAATCTACCATCTTTGAGGTTACAACACCGAGATATGTTAGAGCCATATCCATCAGGGAGCTTTAATTCTTTCACCCACTGATAAACTTGTCTTACTTGCACTTTGTTCAATGTAAAGGCTGCTTTTGGCATGATCACCTTGATACCATTTTTACTCGGCACAGGATGCAAGTCATTGTGAATGCCCATTTCTTCCATATCCTTTCGTCTTTTAATGTGGTCTTTAGTCTTAGACTTCACACCCATCACCATATTAAAGACAATATCAAACACATTTTTCACAATATGCATCACATCTAAGTTGTGTCGGAGCATGAGTGTACTCCAATACGGTAACTCAAAGAAAATACTTCGTTTGGTCCAATTATGGGATTCACCAAACCCTTCAGCTCTATGATCCTTATAGACCTTTCCGGGAGGTGGAAACTTCAATTGATCTAACCACGCCTTTACCATTTCTCCAGATAATCGAATCGGTGCAACACGTTTTTCTTGGTCTCTATGAGCATTATCTGTGTCTTCGAAATTTGTGTTGAATCGGTAGAAACATACGATGTGATCCAAAGAAGCTTGGTTTTGCACTATAAGTTAAACGAATAGCTTTAGTTTCAGCCTTACACATTGGACATTCCATCTTTCCGTGTGTGCTCCATCCTTCCATCATACCATATGCAGGAAAGTCGTTGATAGTCCACATGACTGCAACTCTTATTTGAAAATTATGTTTAGAAGATGCATCATAGGTGTGAACTCCCGTCTCCCACAACATTTTCAACTCATCTATCAATCTGGTCTCAAGTATACATCGATGTCTTTACTCGGGCTTTGAGGACCAGGAATGAGTAACGACAAAAACATGTATGCATCCTTCATACACATCCATGGTGGGAGTGAAAGTAGTATGCACACAAGCCAATCATGTCTGATGATAAAGCATATACTTTGTAACAATCTTATTCATTTATTAATAAAAAGTATTAATTTATTAAAGGCTTTTAATTATCTACATGATCTTTGCTTTTATAATATGTGATAAACTCATAGTTTTAAGCAATGCTTTTAGAATAATGATGATGATTATTCTAATGAGATCTAAATTCTTAGAAAGCTTAAAACTAAAATAGTTCCCAATCGTTGGATTACTAAATTGGGGATTAGTGAATCCGGATAGATTGGTACATACGCTGCTTGCTCATTGATGAGGATGATTGATCTCATGATCATTTGTGTGAGACACTAAAGCAAGTATGTACGTGCTTATTAGAGAATAAGTTCAATTGAACGTGGCTCGCTAAGGAATACCTAATGGAGTTTTACTTGCACCGCAATAGGAATTCTCAGAGTGATAGTAGTACAAGTGATCCTTGAACTTGAGATCATCATAGTATCTTGTGTATGATGAGTTATACTTTGACTTATTCCTTAAGACCCCTAGGGTATATCAAAGGGTATGCTTGGGTATAATAAGTTGTACATGGAGATAATGTATGATCAATAAAGAATCTACCGCTTCTAGTAAAAGAAGAGAAATGTCCTATGTGATTCGATAAATGACAACCCAAAGAGTCCTTGGTTAAAGCGTAATGAAATTAGAAAGGAGTTTCTAATTTGCATTATTTGAGTTGTGCATTTAAGGATCGAAATACATATAATTAAATAAAATAAGACTTGATGAGAATTTCATGTCTTATATTTAATTGGGACATCAGATGGTGGAATGATTGAATTGTACTTCAGAACTATTTACTCAAAGGTTCTTTTATGATTAATGTTGAAATCTATATTATCTGGAAAGTCGTTGATCGCTAGGGAGGCTTATCCCTATTGTAGAATAAATATTATTTATTTAAATAAATTAATTATTTAATTTATTTATTTAAATAAGATTAGAATTGTTCTAATTGATTTATTCACAACCGGTTTAATATGGAGAACCTAAAGGGTCACACCATAAAAGGAAGAATAATTATTTAAGAAGTTAATGGCATAATCGTAATAATATGTTAAGTATATTTAATTTAATCTATGGTGATAGAATAAATTAAATAGCTTAATATTTAATATTTTAGAAATATTAAATATAAATTAATAAGAGGAGTCTTATTAATATTATTATAATTATTATTATTTTAATTTCTAAAAGAGTTTAGGAATTAATTTAATATAAGTACTCTCATTTATTCCTATTAGAATTAGGAGGAAAATTAGTTAAAGGAGTTTAATTAATTATCTCTAATAAGATTAGGGAGCCCATTTAATTAAAAGAGTTTAATTAAATAAATAATACCTTATTTTTAATTAAATAGGGTTACCTGATATCTTTATAAGAGGAGTCTTATATCAGATATCAATATACGTAATTCCAACAGTTGGGAGAGTACGCTCTTTTTCTAATAGAGATAGAAAACTAGGGTTTAGCCAAATACTCATCTTCTTGAATATTTCTTCTTCCTTGGTGGATCACCTCTAGAGGCCAAACACTTGGGTGGCTAACGTTGATCAAAGGAAGGAACCAAACCCGGTGGATTCAAGTTGAACGCGAAAGGACTTGGAAGTGAACTTGTACCTGAGGAAACTCGAATCTTCAAGGGTACGATTCTTGTTCTTTATCTTTTCGTTTAATTAATAATTGCGCATAAAGGATGATCCGGGTATATGGTTTGTAAAATTTTAAACTCTGATTTTTACACGTTTCCGCTTATTTGTGTAATTTGATTGCGTTCATGAATATTACAAACCTAACAGGGAGGTTATAAGGAACAAGAATTACAGGCCAAGTAGAGTATGGTGTGCTTGATAGGTCAAATGGAGTGAAACCATCGGTGGCGAGTCCTAGCCTTACATTTCTATCTTCTTTTGCAAAGGATGCGTGTGTAGCATCAAACTGTTTCCAGGCTTCTTCATCTACAGGGTGTCTCAATTCACCGGGAACTTTGGTTTGGGTACTATGTCATCTCATGTGTTCGAAGGTCTTTGTTGACATATATAACCTCTAAAGTCTTTGTGCAATAGGAAAGTATCGCAAGACCTTCCATGGTATATCCTTCCCCTTACCTCCGCTGTTAGGCTGATACCTTGAGAGACCACAAGTCAAACACTTTTGTTTATCCTTATTTTCCCCCCAATACAACATACAATCTTCTCTACATGCATCTATATTTTTATACCCCAAACCTAGTCCTCTAACCATTTTTTTTGCCAAGTAGTAAGATCCCGGCAACTTATCATCTTCTGGCAAGAACTCTTTAATAAGTGTTAGCAAGTCGTTAAAGTGTTTCTCACTACATCCACTCTCAGACTTGAAGTGCACCAACTTAGTAATAGTAGACAATTTACTATGCTTCTCATGACCACTATATAATGGGACTTCAGTATCTTTTAGCATTTGGTAGAACTCTTTTGCACTTAAAGTAGGTTCTTCCTCGACAATATCATGATGGAGATCATTATCAATTTGTTGATCAAATCCATGACCCATAGCATCAAGTACCATATCACCACATTGATAACTTTCATTATTAGACCTGAAATTAGTTTGAACATGAGAAGTGTTAGGTTCCACAAAAAAAGATTCCCCATGGTGAGTCCATCGGCTATATCCGGTTGTAAAACCTCTCTTAAATAAATGAAAGTTAACCTCGCCTCTGCTTAACCAACAAGAGTGCATACATGATCTACATGGGCACCTAATCTGTTCCGCGTGTACAAATTTTGGGTTGTCAAAGGCAAAATTAAGAAATTCTTCCACACCTTGTCGAAACTCAAAAGAAACCCCAATTCCATTATCCCCTGCCCTACGTGTCATCCAATTTCGATCAGCTGGCATGATTACAGTTAGCAATTACCACCTAATTAACCGGAAACAAACACATTCATCGTCAAACTATTAAAACAAAATCAAATATACAAATCCAAAGGAAAAAAGAAATTAATTCTAATCAAAAAAATAGTTTAAGTTGCTAATAAAAAAAATAGTGTGCATACAAAAAAAATTGTTTTAGTTGTTAATAATTTCAACAGTGAAAATGTGGAATAAACCATGGTAATAAAAATTATTAAGCAAGTCAGAACATGGCACTAACTAACGCTTATTAGTGTCCTGTTTTACATGACCAACAAGAAAATGATGAAATCATATGCTTTTATATATTTTTAACGACTCTAGAAGTCATGCAATCTATATATTAATAGCAACATCAACTTTGTGGTCAAATGCACATTCTTTATATCTTCATACTGAATAAGTTGTGGTACATAAGTTATATTCCTTATCATGTTCTCCCTTTCTTTTCTTATAGTGGTCAAGTATTCCTTATCATGCTCTACTATTCTTATATTGGATATTTGCAGGTAAATGTTGTAGCAGAGTTTATATATGATCTTGTTGATCCTAGTGCCAACTTAATCTTTGGAACAGTCATAGATTCATCTCTAAGTGGTCAAGTAAATTAGAATTTACCAAAGCATGAGAAGGATAAGATGTGATCATTCATACAACTTTTTTGGGAAAAAATTCACGTATACCATGATTACGCTGATCTTATCTCATTCAGGTAAGTATAACTCTAATTGCCACTGGATTCAAATGCCAAGAAGAAAGTGATGGAAGGCCACTCTAGATAATAAATTTCCTCTTACTTTACGACCTATAGTACACTTGCTCAAGAGCACACACTTGTACAGGGACACCATAAGTGAGAAGACACATAAAGAAGCACAATCTCTTTTTAAGTCTATAGTTGAGTAGTACATATAAAATTACTGGCCTACTAACTAATTGAGTGCATGACCTTGTGGTTTGATAAAATTACTGGCCTACTAACTAATTGGTTGATAAAACTTAAGTAGATCTACCAATATCTTTAATTTCATACTAAACTGATCTAGTAATTCTTTATATCTCTGTCAATAGTGATCTGATTGTTTTGCCACCCCACGGGAATTCAATGTGGGACATGAATATCTATACATCAGTTATCAGAGAAAAGACTTAGTGTTAGTACAGCTTTTAGCTCAAACTAAGCTTTCACATACATTTGCAACTTTTTAAAGACAAAGAAATGTAAGAAATCTACATTAAAAATCAATCTCTGGTAAAGTAGAATTACAGGTCGTTAGCAAGATTTCAGATTAAAACAGAAAATAGGAGTTTAACTGTTGTAGGATTTTGACTTGGTGTTTAAATACTATATTCTATTGCGTAATCTATGAGAACAACAATATACTCTTAATATATAACAGTAATGTACAAGAAGGGTTGGCTTTCCACTCACAGACATAGTCAAAATTATTGGAAGATTACATGTAAGGGCAACTGATCAGACAAAACAAAGTAACAATGTTGTCCGCACTAACCAGAGTAGCAAATCAATGTAGACCAGATTACTAAACGATCAACTTTGGCACTAAAATATGCCTCAGCTAACAAATTTTCCCCTAAAATGAGCAAACAAAACGGAGCCCAACTTAAACTCCAAATAATGAGCCATCTAACATATTTTAAAAAATAGATCAAAGCTAATGGATGATAATCTAGAAGGATACAAAGACACTTTTTTATTTAAAAGAAACTATACAAAGCAAAAGCCAAACAACAAAACCAATCAAAAAGATAACTTTTTATGATTTTATCTCAAATAACATAACAATTCAACTCTAGCCACAACAAAATTCCCATATACAGAGCAGTTTAGCATAAAACAATACACAAATACCAAATAGAAAAACATATAAATATTGCATTATATGCATAAGTATCAAATCAAAAGCCCTAAGAAAAATGGATTCAATCATACATGTTTGTATATATAAATCATTTTAGCAAGTAATGGAATATTGAGGAACAAGGTTGAAAAAAAACTACCTTCGAACAAATTGACGGGTCTTTGGGTCTTCACAGTTAGGACTTCTGCAATTGGGACAGAAAGAGCAGCTTTTCGATGCGAAGATGAAGAGGAAAATTTTGGGGTTAATGATAATCTCTATAGCCGTAGGAAACATTATTCGCACAATCAATTATCAATCTCACTAATTGCGTCAAATTTTGGCGCTAATTCATTTTTCCTTTTTATCGCCTAAACAATGGCTAAGGAAAACGGCCGGGGAAAATCCAAATTGGCAGAGAAAACCTAGCTAGCGATCCGGTAGAAACATCCAATTACGCTAAGAAGAGTCCCAATTTGCTTTCCTATAGCTTCAAATTAATCACTCACAAGACGACAAGACGTTAGCCTAGCTAATGATCCGGTAGAAACATCGACTCTCTGCTCCACAATCGACCACACACATATGAATACCGATTAGTTCCCAAAAAAAATGTTATTAACATTTTTAAAAAAAAAAAAATATTTTATAAGTAATATTATAATAAGTTACTTAAAAATGTAATATTAATGTATTAATATTCACCATAATTAATTCTAAAAAATTATTTAGAACAAAACGACTAATTTTATCTCTTTCAAAAAACTTGTGAACAATAATATATAGTGAGTAATACTTTCTTCATTAATATATTTTTTTTCTCGCAATATTTCATTATAAATTTGCGCAAAAAAATCCTTCTATCACCTCAATTTTGCGAGAAAAAAAATAAAATTTGTGAAGGATTTTTCCTTCGCTACATCCTTTATTGTTACTAAATATTTTTCCTCACTGTTCCTTCGCTAAACAACTCCTCATGTGAAGGAATAAATTCATTCACAAAATTTCATTCGCTACATCCTTATTTTGGTGTAGTGAATATTGTCAAAACTTGAAATTTTTGTATAATATATTTTTTGAAAGTTGTTATCATAAGCAGTGAATTATTATTTATAATATATGCACTAAAAAATATAATAAATAATTTAACTGTGTAGCAAAATTTTAATCTTAAATCTAATAATCTTTCAATTTTATATATTAGAAGTATATAAAAGTCTATCACAGTATTGATAAAAAGTTTATAAAAGTTTGTTACTTATTTCATAGTCTATAAAAACCATTTTAAAAAAAGTCTTTAAAATCTTTAAAAGTCATTAAAATTTACAAATTCTACAAAAGTTTGTCACTTAAAAAAAATCTTTAAAATTCTTAATTGAATACACCTCCTACGAGTCGGTGAAATGGGACGAAAGATAAATAAAGAATTGAAGAAAATTGCAGACAAGGAGTGGATAATTAAATGTTGGGGTGACCCTTTATCTTCCAGACCAGGGTGCAGCCCTGGGTCCATACGTACTAAACAGGTCTTTGCTAAACTAGCTCTCCAAGATTTCTCTAAGGACCACCCCTACTCCACTCTCGTCTTCAGGACACGTAGCACAATATATATATATATATATATATATATATATATATATATATATATATATATATATATATATATATATATATCACATTTCCTCTTATGTATAAGACAATAAATAGATAATTTATGATCCCAGAGATAAATATGAACAAAAAGTGTAGTTAGATACTTAGATTGATGATTATCTTCACATTATTATAAATTTCTTGATTATTAGCTAGGTCTTTGCACTTCAATATAAAAAGTTGTATTATGATCAATAATGTGAAATGTATTGTGTTATATGATCAATAATGTGCAATGTGTTTTAACATCAATAGTGTATATATGATCATTTGCGATTCATATATATATAAAAGAGAATTAATTAAAGAGAATTTAAGACATAATTTAATCAAATTTGACTACCTCCTTTCTAAAAGAACATTTTTAAACGTTAAGAACAATAGAAAATAAGGAGGCTTGCTAATTTTCATGTAATTCTAGAAAGTGAAAGTACCCCTTACTCTATGTATATATTGAATAAGAGGGTTTCACATGATTAATTTGTTTAAAAATTGGCAGCCTAACTTAATTTCTTCTTGTTCTTCTTGTTTTTATCAGTTATAATAAATTATTGATACTATTGGTAGTAGGATTAAAACTTTATATACTATGCAGTTCATTTCACATGTTTCGATGTAAATCTGATTATCACACTGAAAAGAAACCGACGAACACTTCAAAACCTTAGTTAAAATCATTCAACTGGGATTATCAATGTAAAATTAACTAACTAGACTAACTTTCAATGACCTTGTAATAGTTTATGTTTACCTTTTGTGATACCCACTTGGAAAATTCTAAAGACAAAACCAGGAACAAACACTAAAAAAGAAGAAGAAAAGGTATAGGGATCACTTTCTTTGGTAATAAAAGATGACATAATATTATTAAGTTTAGCAATACAATTTCAATATCATGTTATAATCGTTGCTAAACTAAATACTTAACAAATTTATGAATAAACATGTGTTATACACTAAAACTTTGTAATTTAGAAAGTGAGCTCCTTTTGTACAGCAACTCAGTTAAATTTCGTTGTCACATTGTATGTCTCATTTACCATCTCACTCTTATGTCCTATTATCACAAATCTTTAAATATTTATCTATAATTTCTTTGTAACTAAATAAAAACTACGTGAAATATCATATGTATATTCGATGAGACAGGATATAAGACAATAAATGTGAGAACAGATTTGGATTCGGTTTAATTACTTCCTTTACATAAACATTGGATATGGGTTGGTTTGATAATTTTTAATGGAAGTAGTATGTTCTGGTTAAGTTCTAATTATTAATTCTTAGCTCATGTACGCACATCTGATAATAATGCAGCTGTCGTTCGACCTTCTTGAATCAAGGCTTGCAAAGAACTCAGATGCCACTCATTTTAAGGAAACTGGAGGTGGATCATCATCCTTATTCAGAGAATTGGCTCTCTTCCAAGACTATCACGGTTTGCCGGCCTTCAAGAAAGTACGCAATTCTCTAGGCGTTATGATTTTCTTCTATATATGGCGTGCGTGTAAGTATTTAATTTTAAACTAGACTAAAATCCAAAACTCTCTCCTGTGTTTGCGTGTTTGTGATGTTTTTGTCTTTGAGTTTGACTGGTTAATTAGCAAATTCCTCTCTCAAAGTACAGTTAATAGTGGAAAAATGTACATTTTAAGGTATAATTAGCATGCAAAATTGGTCCAAAAAGTATAGTTAGCGATTTGCGATATTGTTGTCAGATATCATGTCTTCAGATCAGAGTAAAGTTTTGCATTTTAGTCTATTTAAACAATGCAGATAATGAGTATATATCTAACAACAAATTAATATTTCCAGGTACTGGCAGAGTTCATGGGAGAAATTAGAGGGAACAATGTAAGATATGATCCAAACAAGCTAGTCCTCACTGCTGGTGCAACTTCAGCAAATGAAATACTCATGTTTTGCCTTGCTGAACCTGGAGACGCTTTCCTTATTCCTACACCTTACTATCTAGGGTACATAATATATATACTTCCTCTGTCCCAATTTTGGAGCCTCAACTTTCCTTTGTTTTTTTTTGACTTCGAAAATTATAAGTACTCCAACGTCTTTAAAGGACGGTCTAGACACAATTTTTTTGTTCTCAGAAGAATGACAATAAGTACATAAATGTCAAATATGTCATTTAGTGGAGTCTATTAGTATATAAAAATAAAAAATCTCATCACTTGATGTAATTTTTTAAATTGTCTGCAAAAGGCACTTTAAAAATTCTTTGAAGGACGAATGGAGTATATATCTGCTTTAAAATCAAGTCAAGAAGCAAATGTCAATCGATTCAAATAAGTTCTGGTCTAAGCTGTTGATGACTATATGTTATAGTTAAAACTTTTAAAAAGTACTTTTGGCTTTCTCTTTTGGGGACAAATGTTGTGTAAAGTTGTAAACATTTGGAATGTTTTCCATTCATTCACATATAGATAAAATTAAGGACATGTGGAAAGAGAGAAGCATGCTATATATACACCTCCCATATTTTCAGTAATAGTGCCAAATTAAGGTATCGCGTGCTTATGTCAATATTATTGTGTAACGTTCTCACATATAAGTCACATGATACATTCTGTTTTATCCTAAGCAAAGGCATGCAATATAAATACACTAAAAATAATAAAAAGGAAAAATGTATAGTTCTTCCTAAAAAGATCTCAACTAATCCTTTCCCAATTTTAATTTTTGCAGGTTCGATAGAGACCTTAAATGGCGAACTGGAGTTGAACTTATTCCTATACATTGTTCAAGTTCAAACCACTTCAAAATCACCAAACCAGCCCTAGAAGAAGCGTATCAACGAGCCCAAAACCTCGACTTGAGGGTTAAAGGTGTACTAGTCACAAATCCTTCAAACCCTTTAGGCACAAGCATGAGTAAAGATGAGCTTAATCATCTCATTAATTTCGCCATCGCAACAGAAATTCATATAGTAAGCGATGAAATTTATTCAGGAACAGTTTTCAATTCGCCAAGCTTCACAAGTATGACACAAGCTGCAATGAACAAAAACCTTCAAGGGCACAATATTTGGACCCGTATTCACATTGTTTATAGCTTGTCAAAGGATTTAGGGCTTCCTGGATTTAGAATCGGCATGATTTACTCCGAAAATGAATCTATTGTTTCCGCAGCCACAAAAATGTCGAGTTTCGGGCTAATTTCATCACAAACACAGTATCTACTCTCCAACATTCTTGGAGACAAAAAGTTTAGAAAAAAATACACGAGGGAGAATCAAAAGAGGCTCAAAAAGAGGCATGAATTGATGGTATTAGGGCTTCAAAACGCCGGTATTAGGTGTTTGAAGAGCAATGCTGGATTGTTTTGTTGGGTAGATATGAAACATTTGCTTAGTTCAAACACATTTGAGGCAGAAAAAGAGCTTTGGAGGGAGATTGTTGGTCAAGTTAGGTTAAATATTTCTCCCGGTTCGTCTTGCCATTGCATTGAACCGGGGTGGTTTAGGATGTGTTTTGCAAACATGTCCAAAGAAACACTAAATTTGGCGATACGGCGGCTCAAGGCGTTTGTGGATTCCACCGGTGGTCGGAACCACCAGCAATTATCTGTTTGCAGCTCAAGGAAAATTTCACTAGCTAAATGGGTGTTTCAGTTATCTTCATTAATGTATGGTCATGATCATGAGGCAAATTACCGTTAATTAGGCCTTAATTGATGATCATATCAATTACTATATATCATAACTCTCTCCTTTTATTTCTCTACCAATGATAAAAGTACATGTATTTATTTTGTGTACAAAGAGTTGATCAGTTCTTTAGATAACATAATGGAAAATTAAATTTATTATATATGTCGATTAATTAATTCTATATCGAATCGTAGATTATTCTTTTCTTTTTTCTATTCCATCATTTCGATTCTGATAACGCTAATTTGTTAATATTTTTGTTGAAGTAATGCTAAAGGCTTCATCAAGTAAAGGTTAATAACATCACAATTAACAATTAACATTGAGATGTTTTGCAATATTTACAACAACAAAAAAATAGAAACTTGTAGAATGTTATTGTAAAATAATACTACATCCGTCCCAAATTAATCTTCTTTCGGGCCACTTTTTTTAAGTCAAAATGATTATTTTAAAATTAATAATTAAGCATATATAAATATATTTCTAAAATTATAAAAATTAGGATTAATAATAAATTGTATATACTTTCTTTTGGTTATAATCTCTTCACCTATATTTTAGCAAAAATAGTAAAAAGATTAGCTTTAAAAATGGTCAATTTGACTTTAAAAAATCAAAATTGAGTAATTAATTTGGACGGAGGGAGTATTATTCTATTGCAATTGTGTTATCAATGGTCTTGATACATATACATTAGTTTCTAACCGTTCCTCGTAATTTTTTTCTCAATATATTAACTTGTTTGTTTTTGCCCATTGTCTTCTCTATGTAATTTTTATATCTTCCTGCAGGGAGCGGTATGATTGATTTTAGGGTAAACTTCATTTAATCATTTGAGAGTTGCACGTTTTTGCACATCACCTGAGTTTTAAAAATCGACACAAACACTTGTAATTTTGAGACTAAATGAAACTGTTAGTTAGTTATTCCATACTAACAGTGTGTGCTATACACTCACTGAAAACCATAGAAAAAACATTTAAATTGTTAAATTTTGACTAGTATACTCAAAATGCCCTTTTTTCATTGTTTGATACAAAGTATGTTTAACCAAACAGGCCTTAAAACCTTAATTACAGAAGAAGAAAGGGTGAATTATAACACTTTTGTCCCTTCAAGTTGTTACTTAAAATCTTTTTTAAAATTCATTTTTCGTCAGTTAAATCCTTAAAATAAATTTTTTTGGCGTTTCTGTTTCTTCTACCCGATTTGACCCTAACCCATCCCATTTTGACCCAACCCGACCCCAATATTTAATATTTTAAAATAAAATAATAAATATTTTTTTAACTTTTTAAAAATAATATTTTATTTTAAATATAAAAAATGATTATTATTTTAAAATATTAAATATAATTTTTATTTTATAATTATTTAAAAAATAATATTTAATTTTAAATATAAAAAACAATATATATATTTTAAATATTAAAAATTGGGGTTCGAGTCAAATCGGGTAGAAGAAACGGAAACGCCAAAAAAATGTCACGTTAAGAATTTAACTGACCAAAAATAAACTTTAGGGACGACTTTAAAAATGAATGACAACTTGAAAGAACAGAAGTCTCATTCAGTTGAAGAAGAAAAACACAAAACCAAACTAATTTAATTAGATTTTGGCTAATTTAATTAGATATCAAATTGATGCAAGGGAATACTTGATTTGGTCGGAAATATGGTTGAAATCCTTAGTTCATTCATTGGGAAAGAAATTTAATTTAAGGTAGGATTTGGGTTTTTTAGGTGGCAAAAGCACATAGCCCATTTGGTTTCATACTTAAAGGGATGGAATTGGTAGTTTAAAAATTGAATTTTCTTGAGTTTTCTTAATTGTAGCTACAGATAGACTTGACAATTTAAGTTAAAAACCATATAGTTAATTAAAATTATTTGGATCTATTGGGTTGGTTAACTAGTTTTTAGGTGATGGATTGATTTGATTTTGAACTCATATTATTATTACAAATATGAGTTGGATCTAGTGTAAGACCCCAACTTTTATGAATAAAGATTAATTTTTCTCGAAATATATTTGTGGGTTATATTTACAAATTTTGCAAAGTAAGCAAGTGGCTATATAATATTCGATTGGTCGGAGAATATTCGTTTTAACAGGGAATATTCGTACGATGACACAATCATTGGTGGACCCCACAACGAAAGTATTGTCGTAGTTAGTTAGCAAACGTAATTATCTTTTATAAAAATAACGGCGAAAGTTTTACCGTTAAAGCTGTTGAACTACCCTATGGTAAAAAATACGATGAATACGCGTGGGTTGCGTAGTAGAACACTTGGATTGATTATTGATGCTTACGTGAGAAGTCACTCAATTATACTCAATTATTGCTACAATAATTGCTACATAATATCTTTCATATTATTGATTCAATAATTGTCACAGTATCATCTGCATAATATTTTATATTATTAAATCAATAATTGAGACGACAAAGTTATTCATATTATTATTTGCAATATTGACAATGTCTAGAAAGTTCTGTCAAGGAGAGATTTGGTCACCTAATTGCGCGCCAATATGGAGAAATCCTTATCGGAAAGCCCGCTCTTTCTTGGGAATGATCTGGTTGTTATATATTGTAAGTTATATTATTAATGATAAGTAAGTTCGTGTTGATTAAAGACGAAATTGATATTTCCATTATGTTGGGATTATTAGTGTTATTGGAAATCAACATCTATTTCGATAATAATGGATGTCTGGAGGCTATATTGACCAATCGGGTAATTAATCAGATAAATGAGCAATTAATTGCTATTAATTCACATGCTTATAACTATTTGTTCACATGTGTGTATTATTGATTCACATGTGTGTATTATTAGGGGAGGTGGTGCAAGATTGATAATACTTGCATGACTAAATTAAAAATGGAGGTATAGATGAAGGTACTATACTGTAATTATTTTTTCACATGATTGTATTATTGATTCACATGATTATACTATTGATTCACAAGATGTACTATTAGGGGAGGTGGTGCAAGTTTGATAATACTTGTAGGACTAAATTAAAAATGAAGAAAAAGATGAAGGTATTATACTGTAATATTTCGAGCCCTAAAACGTGTAATTATCGAAACTATATTTTCCTATAAATAGAAGCTCATTCTTCCTTCATTCTCACCAATTCACTAAGACACACGAGAGCATTTATAGAGAGAGAAACTTTAGAGAGAAAGTAGAAGAGAAGTCTGCTACCTCACTATTCCAGTATCCAGTCTTCTTCTAAGGTAAGGGATATTATTTTATTCAATATTCATAGGAATAATTTTTTCTTCCATACTCTGTAGTATATGAGTAATATTATTTCGTCTCGTATACCTGATTATACCATCATTCGGTTAAAGTAGTGCTTCTATATTCCGTGAAATTAGTAGAATATCCTTTAAATTTGCGTTTTATCTAGTATCGCTTCACAAGGATATTTTCTGCACATTCTTGTTAAATTTTAAGTTTTTCATGCCGGAGTACTGTCCATGAGTACTATCCATTTATACGGTACTATTCACAAAAGTACTATTCACAAAGTACTATTCATGAGTACTATTCACAGAGTACTATTCTCAAAGTACTATTCACGGGGAACTATTCACTTGGGTACTATTCACTTCGTAACAAAAATTGATTTCTTTTCGGTCCAAATCATTTTTGATACATTATAATTCTTGAATTTTACTCCACAAAGTAGTATCATGTTGACAATTTGGACAATATTGAATTATGGATAAATTAAATTATAAATCTTTAAAAATTTATCCTTGAACTTGTTTTATTGAATTCCTATATCATTGTCATCATCCTCATGTTTATAGTATGTTGAAAGTCATCCGTATTCAGAGGTGCATAGATGGACTTGGTATGATTATGACCAGGGATTATTCGGTATAATCATGACCGTAATGTTACAAATGATGTGGTAAAAGTCATCATTGGCCCGTAGTGCATTGATGGACAGTTGTTGGCATGATCATGACTATTGATGAATACACGAATATCCTTGGCCCGTAGTGCATGGATAATTTATGGTCGTGACATTAAAGAATATCCTTGGCCGTAGTGCAAGGGTGATTCGATGATGTGGATTATTTATTAAGCTGAGTCTCAGCGATAAAAGTGATGAAAAATCTTTTAAATCATAGAAGATAGTAGATTTTATGCTCTACTTGACTATTCGAATGGATTGCTTGTTCCGCTGCAATTAAACTTGATGTTTATTATATTTTATCAGTTTAACACTGTTGAAGGCTAACGATAAATTATTCTGCATTATCTTAGTCATAATATTTTTTACTGGGCTAGTTGAGCTCACCCTTTTGTTTTCATTGTTCTCTTCAGGAAATTAGAACGTAGTTGGGACTAGTCGGACAACAGAGTGACGGTCCAGAGGATAGCTTTAGTAGTCCTCACTATTCTATGAAATAGTATGATAATAAATGTATTTAGGACTCCATTTGAGTTGAATACTGTCTAGAAGACAATATTCGTATTAAAACTCTCATTTTATGTTTTGTCGTATTTTACACGACAGTTGTATTATTAAGTTGTATTTGAATTTTGTACCATGTATTTGGCGACTCAAGATGGGTGATGTATACCTATTTTGGGGGCGTCACAGTTGGTATCAAAGCTTAGGGATATGATTCCTGGCTGAGATGTGAGACAAGAACTAGGAGGGGAGAGACGAGGAATTCCTTCGCTAGTATGACCTACCTAAGTTTATTTGATATTTAATTGATCGGTCAGAGTATAGTGTTGCCTCTTTTTTACTACTAACAAAAGAGCTCTAACTCATGCAAGCATACACACATCAACAAGTAATACAGAGCAAGTAAAGTATCGATCCCACAGAAAATTTTTAACTTAAACTACTATTCATTAATTAAATCACTATATTTATATGCTCACACTAAAGATTAAACTTGGTTGATTCTCGAATTTCAAATAACAACTAAAATAATATAAACGATATAATAAATGATATTGGAATTAATGGGATTCTAACTTCATTTACTACTTCATTCAATCGCCACTATCATGCTTGACTTGTTCACATATCATAGGAAAGTAGCCAAGAGCACTAAAAGAGTATTAGCCATTTTTCAATGCACTAAGACCTAATTACACAACATCCACAGATGATAGACTCTATGTAATCACCAATATAACCAACATCACTATATGTCTATGTGAAATTGCAACTATATTGATTTTAAGTTCAAGCTCTTATCTTAACTTATACAGTGAAACATTATATGTCTATCTGGTTCACGAAATACATAAGCCATATACACAACCCTATATACGTATACTATCATGATTATAGTCCATATTTGCATGTTCATTGTCAATTCCATACAAATACTGAAATGAATGCTGATCAAGCATTCATATATTCAAAACAATCATGACAGACATCCCATATAATATGCAAAATAACCCAGCATTTAAGTATGCAATCAAACTACATAATAAAATCCGTTAGAATCCCATAATGGAGTTTAGTTCATGACTGAACCAAAAGCCATTATGGGATCAAAGTTAAACATGATCAATAAGCAACAATTGAAAGATGAAACTATCAAACTCAATTTCTGAATACACATTAATATTCAATCCTCATAAGATTCCAGCAAAAACTAACGTTAATAATCCGCTCTCATAGAGAAATCCCAAGAAGGAGTAGAAAAGTAGCGTTATCACCTCCTTCTACGTTGGAATCCTCCCTTGAGAGTAAAAACCCTAATTACGATGTCAAGTTACGTGAAAACTAATAAAATGTCGAATGATACCCCTGACACCAGTCAGGAATCATTTTTAAATCAATTACAACCTTTAAAATTTGGAAATAAAATAACACATTAGCAACATCAGACATCGCGTGCGGCCGTGCACTCTTCCAGCATGATAGTCTCGCGGCCGCGAGACTTGCAGTAGCATCCAAGATCTGGCTGGGTGATCGCGCGGGCGCGCGTCTTCAAGTCTATTTTGCCGCGCGGCTTGAACTCTGCAGGTCCTAGTTTCTGTTTTCCTACTGCTGCTGCTTGCTCCGGTATGCTCTATTTCCTTGCACTAATGTACCTTCATGCCATGCATATCCCATCCTTGTACCTCGTTTCAATCATCCACTTGACTTATGCTCCAAATCACCACCAAAACAGGCCGATTCCTGCACTTTTTCACCAAAAGGAGTTTTAAGAATGTGCAATGCAAATTAACATGAAATGCAGCTAAACTAGACTAAAATGTACTTGAGATGGGAATAGTTCGCATGAATTGGTACTCCATAAGTAGGTAAAAATCCTACTTCTCATATAGGAATAATATGTGATATATCAATTAACCCTTGTTTTGTGGCAGTATTTGAAAATGGCATCCGAAAATGTTGAGATAAGCAATGAAGCACATGAGACCGTTGAGTCACCAACGATCAATACCCAGGATAATGTCCATCAGGATGGCAATAATCCTCAGGAAAATAACAACGCTGACCAAATTATGAACAATGGGGTGTTCAGAGGCTTTATGCAATTCATGCAACATCAGGCGAGAACGACTCCTGTTCAAAATGCAGGTGAAAACAATGAAAACTCTCGGACGATCACCGCTAAACAGTTCAAGGAGCTGGGACCACCGGAGTTTATTGGAGAGCCAAAATCACTTAAGGCGGAGACGTGGATAAAGCAGATCACCAAGATATTTGATGTCTTGGGATTCTCCGAGGAGCAAAAGGTTTCCTTTGCCACCTTTATGTTGCGAGGAGAGGCAGACTACTGGTGGGAATTGGTAAAACGTACTCAATCTGCCGCACTGAAGATGTCTTCGGAGAAGTTCCAAGAACTGTTCAACGAAAAGTACTTTCCCAAAAGTATTCGTCACATGAAGGAGGTAGAGTTCATCAAACTGGAGCATAACAATATGACCGTGTCACGGTACGAAGCTAAGTTTGCCGAGTTGTCCAGATTTGCGTCCCACTTGGTTGATAATGAAGAGAGAATGACGCGGATGTTTCTAAGAGGTTTAAAACCCGAGATACGTCAATACTTAATTTCTCATAAACTGTGTTTGTATTCAGATGTTGTAAATAGGCCTCAGTTATTAGAGCGTGATAACGAGTCAACCCAACCAAGAGAAAGCAGCCGGTAAAATGATAATACCAGTGGTAACAGTCATCGAAGCGGTGAAAACAAACGTGGTGGGAATCAACATGCCAAAAATGATAACCACTTCGGTGGTAATCATGGCCAAGATAATAAAAGTGGACATTTCAAGAAGAGGAGATTCAACAATTATGGAAAGATGTCATCACCAGCACCCGTTGTTAAGGAAGGAGAACGACCACCTATCATATGCTTCAAATGCGGAAGGGAGGGACACATCAGTCCAAACTGTGCGCAACAGTCCAAAATATGTTACAATTATGGAAGAAAAGGTCACCTAGCTAGATTTTGTCGTACTGGGAAGCCAAGTCTAGTTGGAACGGTGACACCAAATGCCGTCCCAGACAAGTCAAAACCAGTAGTTCAAGGGAGAGCGTTTGTTGTGACCTCCCAGAAAGCAAGGAACCCGAACGAGGTCATCACGGGTAAGCTTATCATAAACTCTAGCGAAGTATATACCTTATTTGATATCGGTTCTACCCATTCTTTTATTTCTCCTACTTGTGCTAAATGTTTAAATTTGACTCCGGAGAAATTAGACTTTGACTTATCTGTTGAAACTCCGTTGGGAGAAACCTTCATTACATCCACTGTTTATAAGTCTTGTTTGGTTCAAATCGGTACCCTCACATTACCTGTCGATCTTATTTCATTGAAAATACTAGCATTTGACGTAATTCTAGGGATTGATTGGTTAACTACTCATCATGCAAAAATTGATTATTTTTGTAAGGTTGTTAGCTTTCATATTCCTAACTAACCTATTATGAGAATTCAAGCAACCAAACCATTAAAATCAATCACCGTCATCTCAAGCCATAAAGCTATTCGTTTATTGAAAATGGATGTCAAGATTCCTTAGCTCATGTCACAAATTTAAACAAAAATACATCAATTTTGAATGATATTTCTATTGTTAATTAATTTCCTGACGTATTCCCTGAAGAACTTCCTGTCCTACCCCCAGAGCGGGAAATTGAATTTTGTATCGACCTTGAATCCAGTACAAAACCCATTTCCAAAGCCCCATATCGAATGGCTCCTATTGAACTTCAGGAGTTAAAAACCCAACTGCAGGAATTGTTAGACATCGGTTTCATTCAACCTAGTTTGTCTCCTTGGGGTGCTCCTATTCTATTTGTGAAGAAGAAAGATGGAAGTATGCGACTTTGTATTGATTATCGGGAGTTGAATCATGTCAGCATCAAAAATAGGTACCCGTTGCCTCGCATTGATGACTGTTTGACCCGATTGCAAGGCGCCAAATTCTTTTCAAAGATCGATCTTCGTTACGGATATCATCAGTTGAAGATTAAAACTGATAACATTCCAAAGACTGCTTTCAGAACTAGGTACGGGCATTACGAATTCCTATTCATGTCTTTTGGATTGACTAATGCTCCTACTGCCTTCATGGATATGATGAACCGAGTATTCAAGGAATATTTGGATCACTTTGTGGTCATCTTTATTGATGACATCCTCATTTACTCCAAAAGCCGTGAAGATCATGAGCAACACCTGAGGCTGATACTCCAAAAGCTTCGTGAAAACAAGTTATATGTCAAGTTGAAGAAATGCGAGTTCTGGTTTGAGGAATTAGCATTCCTTAGGCATGTAATATCAAATCACGGAATATCTGTTGACCCGAAAAAGATTGAAGAAATTAAAAGCTGAGCAACTTAAGTCGATGATCCGAAATCGTAGCTTTCTCGGTTTAGTTGGTTATTATCGAGATTAAGTAGAAGGGTTTTCTCGAATCACTACTCCATTAACTCGGTGACTCGAAAAGATACAAAATTCGGTTGGAGCGAGGAATGTGAGAAGAGTTTTCAAGAACTCAAGAGGAGACTCATTTCAGCACCTGTTCTAACAATACCATCTGGCTCGGTGGGATTTGTCATCTACAGTGATGCTTCAGGCAAAGGGTTATGATGTGTTCTCATGTAACATGAGAAAGTCATAGCCTATGCCTCATGACAACTCAAAGAATATGAGAAGAATTATCCTACTCATGATCTAGAGTTGGCAGCTGTCGTTTTTGCGCTTAAGATTTGGAGGCATTACTTGTATGGAGAGAAGGTGGAGATCTATATGGATCATAAAAGCCTCAAATATTTCTTCACTCAAAAGGAACTCAACATGCGGCAACGACGATGGCTTGAGCTATTGAAAGTTTACGATCATACCATTCAATACCATCCTAGAAAAGCGAACGTAGTAGTTTTAATGCATTGAGTAGAAGATCATATCTTGCATGAAAGTGCGATATTGTCAACGCAAAGGCCCATTTGTATGACTTACAAAGGATGGAGATAGAGTTAAAGACTCCAGGGACCCATGTGATGATGGCTAATATACGAGTAGAACCAACTTTAATCGATAAAGTTAAAGTTGCTCAAGCTACAGAACTGGAGCTGATTCATATGAGGAAGAAAGTGCAAGAAGGTGCTATTCTGGAATCAAGAATTGATGAAGAAGGAATACTTCGAGTCAACTCCAGACTTTGTGTTCCTAACGATTCTGACTTGAAGTATAAAATTATAATGGAGGCGTACATCACACCGTTTGCAATCCATCCAGGGATGACCAAAATATATCGTGATCTTCGACATACATTTTGGTGGAGCAATATGAAGAGAGAGAGATAGCGGGGTTTATCTCAAGGTGTCTAACTTGTCAATGAGTCAAGGTGGAGCATCAAGTGCCAAAAGGTCCATTGCAACCACTTGAAATTCTAGAATGGAAGTGGGAGCATATTACCATGGATTTCGTTACTGGTCTTCCCAAGGTTTCTCAAGGCATAAATGCGATTTGAGTCATTGTTGATAGATTGACCAAGTCTGCTCATTTCTTACCGATACGAGAAACTTATAAACTTGAACGTCTTACTCGTATGTACATAAATGAGATTGTAAGATTGCATGGTATGCCAGTATCCATAGTTTCTGATCGAGACCCAAGATTCACTTCACGATTTTGGGTTAGTTTGCAAAAAGCTATGGGCACGGATTTACGATTTAGTTAGACATATCATCCTCAAACGGACGGGCAGTCGGAGAGGACTATTCAAACTCTTGAAGATTTATTAAGACTCTGTGTCCTTGACTTCAAAGGAAGTTGGGACAAGTTCTTACCATTGGTGGAGTTTTCCTACAACAACAGTTATCAAGCAAGTGGTGACATGGCTCCATTTAAGGCTTTGTATGGAAGAAAATGTCATTCTCCAGTATGCTGGGATGAGGTGGATGAAGCAATATTGTTGGGACCAGAGTTGGTATGTATGACTACAGAAAAGATTCAAATGATCTGATAACGTATAAAAACCTCACAAGATCGACAAAAGAGGTATGCTGATCTTCATCGAAAGGACGTGGAATTCAATATTGGAGATCATGTGTTGTTACGTGTTGCTCCATGGAAAGGAGTTACGAGATTTGGAAAGAGAGGAAAGCTCAATCCTTGATTCATTGGCCCATTTTATATCCTCGATCGAGTAGAAACTGTGGCCTATAGACTCGCCTTACCGCCAAGTATATCTCGTGTTCATAACGTTTTTCACGTATCTATGTTACGTAAATATGTGAAAGACTCGAACCACATTATTGAATTAGAACCGGACGAGATAGCAGAAGATTTAACGTATGAGGAGGTACCTATTAAAATCTTGGATAAGAAGGATAATATTCTACGCTCCAAGGTTATACCTCAAGTCAAAATTTTGTGGAGAAACCACGATGTTGAGGAAATGACCTGGGAGTTAGAATCTGAAATGAAGTCAAGGTATCCTCACCTCTTCGACATACCAGGTACGCACCCTAATTTCGAGGACGAAATTTCATAAGAAAGGGAGGTTGTAAGACCCCAACTTTTATGAATAAAGATTAATTTTTCTCGAAATATATTTTTGAATATTATAGTGTGGATTTGATATAATGTTATAGTTGTGGGTAATATTTATAAATTTTGCAAAGTAAACAAGTGGCTATATAATATTCGATTGGTCAAGGAATATTCGTATGACGGAACAATCATTGGTGGACCCCACAACGAAAGTATTGCCGTAGTTAGAAAATGACAGAATTATCTTTTTTATAAAAATAATGGCGAAAGTTTTACCGTTAAACTGTTGAACTACCCAGTGGTAAAAGTGCAGTGATACGCGTGGTTACATAGTAGCACATGGTATTGATTATTGATGCTTACGTGAGAAGTCACTCAGTTATACTCAATTATTGCTATAGTAATTGCTGCATAATATCTTTTATATTATTGATTCAATAATTGTCACAGTATCATATGCATAATATTTTATATTATTAAATCAATAATTTAGACGAAAAAGTTATTCATATTATTATTTGTAATATTGACAATGTCTAGAAAGTTCTGTCAAGGAGAGGTTTGGTCACCTAATTGCGCGCCAATAGGGAGAAATCCTATCGAAAAGCCCCCTCTTTCCTGGGAATGATATGGTTGTTAAATATTGTGAGTTATAATATTAATGATGAATAATTCGTGTTGATTAAAGATGAAATTGATATTTCTATTATGTTGTGATTATTAGTGTTAGTGGAAATCGACATCTATTTCGATAATAATGGATGTCTGGAGGCTATATTGACCAATCGGGTAATTAACCAGATAAATGAGCAATTAATTGCTATTAATTCACATGCTTATAATTATTTGTTCACATGTGTGTACTATTGATTCACATGCATGTACTATTAGGGGATGTGGTGCAAGATTGATAATACTTGCATGACTAAATTAAAAATAGAGGTATAGATGAAGGTATTATACTGTAATTATTTTTTTCACATGATTGTACTATTGATTCACAAAATTTACTATTAGGGGAGGTGGTGCAAGTTTGATAATACTTGCAGGACTAAATTAATAATAAAGAAAAAGATGAAGGTATTGTACTGCAATATTTCAAGCCCCAAAACGTGCAATTATCAAAACTATATTTTCCTATAAATAGAAGCTCATTCTTCCTTCATTCTCACCAACAAGAGCATTTATAGAGAGAGAGAGAAAATTTAGAAAGAAAGTAGAAGAGAAGTTTGCTACCTCACTATTCCAGTATCCAGTCTTCTTCTGAGGTAAGTGATATTATTTTGTTTAGTATTAATAGGAATAATATTTTCTTCCACACTCTATAGTATATGAGTAATATTATTTCGTCTCGTATACCTGATTATACCATCATTCGGTTAAAGTAGTGCTTCTATATTCCGTGAAATTAGTAGAATATCCTTGAAATTTGAGTTTTATCTAGTATCGCTTCACAAGGATATTTTCTGCACATTCTTGTTAAATTTTAAGTTTTTCATGCCGGAGTACTGTCCATGAGTACTATCCATTTATATGATACTATTCACAAAAGTACTATTCACGAGTACTATTCACAAAGTACTATTCATGAGTACTATTCACAGAGTACTATTTCCGAAGTACTATTCACTCAGGTACTATTCACCCAGAGTACTATTCATAATAAAAATTGATTTCTTTTTGGTCCAAATCATTTGTGATACATTATCATTCTTGAATTTTATTCCACAAAGCAGTATCATGTTGACAATTTGGACAATATTGAATTCTGATTAAATTAAATTATAAATCTTTAAAAATTTATCCTTGAACTTGTTTTTATTGAATTCTTATATCATTGTCATCATCCTCATGTTTATATTATGTTGAAAGTCATCCATGGCCTGTAGTGCATAGATGGACTTGGTATGATTATGATCAGGGATTATTCGGTATAATCATGACCGTAATGTTACAAATGATGTGATAAAAGTCCTCATTGGCCCGTAGTGCATTGATGGACAGTTGTTGGCATGATCATGATTATTGATGAATACATGAATATCCTTGGCCCGTAGTGCATATATGGATAATTTGTGGTCGTGATACTAAATTATATCCTTGGCCGTAGTGCAGGGGTGATTCGTTAATGTGGATTATTTATTAAGCTGAGTCTCATCGATAAAAGTGATGAAAAATCTTTTAAATCATAGAAAATAGTAGATTTTATGCTCTACTTGACTCTTCTAATGGATTGCTTGTTCCGCTATAGTTAAACTTGATGTTTGTTTTATTTTATCAGTTTAACACTGTTGAAGGCTAACGATAAATTATTCTGCATTATCTTAGTCATAATATTTCTTACTGGGCTAGTTGAGCTCACCCTTTTGCTTTCATTGTTCTCTTCAGGAAATGAGAACGTAGCTGGGACTAGTAGAGGAACGGAGTGACGGTCCAGATGATATCATTAGCAGTCCTCACTATTCTATGAAATAATGTGACAATAAATATATTGGGCACTCCATTTGAGTTGAATACTGTCTAGAAGACAATATTCGTATTAAAACTCTCAGTTTATGTTTTGTCGTATTTTACACAACAGTTGTATCATTAAGTTGTATTTAAATTTTGTACCATGTATTTGGCGACTCAAGATGGGTGATGTAAACCTATTTTGGGGGCGTCACATCTAGTTTAACTAGTTTTGATCCATATTAGTCTATAATAGTTTTTTACAGTTTGTAAAGTTAATACATCAACATGTATGCATTATTACACTACATTCTTATATATATATATATATATATATATATATATATATATACATATACATTATACATATTACAACTTTTGTAATTTATACATTTGTAATTATTTATAAAAGCCATTTCACTAATTATGGAATTAATCCATAATAAAGTTAACACTTTTAGGTTATGTTTAATTTGTTTGCAAAAATTACACTTGGGATATGACTATTAATCCAAAGTGTCTTGTTTCTTTTTCAATTTGAGCTTGGGACTATTAGTCCTGGGATTATAAAATAACTTATGATGTGAGATTATTTAATACCATGTTCTACCTGGTATTATAATCCCTACCATTTGGAATAATTAAAAACTGCTAGACAAAATTAACATCAACTTTTTTTTTCTTCTAAAATTACCATAATATTCTGCAATTCTGTTATTATTACTGGAAACTTAAAACTTACTAGTACAAAGACTAAATATTTTTTTTTTTTTGGGGAGGTTGGGGTGGGTGGTGAGGTGTATCAATAATCACTGAATATTATTTTTTTAGGAAGGGTGGGGTGGGGGTGTATACATAATCAGTAATTATTATTTTTTGGGGTTAGGGTTAGGGTTAGGGTTAGGGTGTGGGTGGGGGGTGTGGGTGGGGTATACATAATCAGTAATTTTTATTTTTGGGGGTGGAGTAGGGTGGCGGGGGGTGGGTGGGGTGGTATGGTGGGCGGTGGACGGGGTGAGAGTGTATACATAATTAGTAAATATTATTTTTTTTTGGGTGGGCGGGGTCAGAATATATACATAATTAGTAAATATTATTTTGTTGGGGTTGGAGTGGGTCTATGGGTAGGGTAGGGTAGGGTGTGGGGTGGGGTGGGGTGGGGTCGGGGTGAGGGTGTATATATAAGCAGTAAATAATTTTTTTACGTATAAATAAGTTTAAAATATGTTATTATTGATAATGATATAATAATCCAAACAATATTTTTTAATTTAATACTTGAATTAATCCTGAAAAAACCAAACATAATATGTGATTATTTTAAGTTATCTCATGAATAATCCTATAGAAAACAAATATGTGACTAGGACTATTTAATCCTAGAATTTATAGTTTTGGGATTATCCCGGAATTTTAATACTTGCTAACAAACATGACCTTAGTGTAACGAACTACTAATTTAAATAATTAATATCTCCTCCCATAATTAATTAAAATAACTCGTTTAAATTATACAATTTATATTATATAATTTAATTTAATTTCCTCTTTCTCTCCATAAATTGTTTTATATTATATTATATAATTTAATTTTCCCAACCCCCACCCCCACTCCCCACCCAAAAATAATAATATTTATTGATTATTTATACACCTCCACCTCGCCCACCCTACCCCACCACCATCCCCCCCCCACCCCCCACCTCCACCTCCACCGCCACCCCTCACCTCACCCTCAAAAAAATAATATTTATTGATTATGTATACACCTCCACCTCCACCCCCACCTCCACCCCACCCCACCCCTACCCCTCACCCCAAAAAAATATTTATTGATTATGTTAACACTTCCACCCCACCCCACCCCCACCCCACCCCACCCCCGTCCCTCACCCCACCAAAAAAATAATATTTATTGATTATGTATACACCTCGCCCCCACCCCAGCCACCTTTCCTCCCCAAAAAAATATTATTTATTGATTATGTATACACCCCTACCCCACCCACGCCCACCCCTACTCCCCACCTCCCTAAAAGATAATATTCTTGATTATATTTACACTTCAAAAAAATAATATTTACTTGATTATTGTAATAAAATTCTCAATAATTTCATTAATTTTAATTAACATAATAATTATTAATGTAATTTTTTTTGAAAGTGCCTATAATCACAAAATTAATGTTTTTAATACTCAAATTAGTCACATCAATTAAAATTTTTAGTTTCAAACTTGGTTCTAAAAAATTAAAATAAGAATCTTTTAACATAAGAAATTAAGATTTTAGTTACACTATAATTTAAAAAATATGTAGATCTGGATTCGACTCATAACCATTTAAATCTAAACCACATAACCCATATTAAATATAGGTAATATGATTTTTGTTAAAAAACCAACCCAAACCTATTTTATGTAACCAAAAACCTTTCCAAACCTATTTTTTGTCAGTCTAGCTACAGGTAGCAAGTTTTCCTTTAAGATTTGGGTTCCTCTGTGTGGTGCTAATATTCTTGATCGTATATTATATCTTGATGATGTGAGTTTTTGGGGAAAAAAATACTTCTGGAATAGAGATTTGGACCCATAAATATATACTCCCTCCGTCCCAGGATAAAAGTTATAGTGGATTTTTCACGCATATTAAGAAGAAGAATGAAATAACAAATTTGCCCATAATAATATGTCATTAATTATTTTCAATGTAGGTGAGAGAATGACTTTCTAGCTATTCAATTTAAAATATTCTCTTTCCATACTTATTAAATATGGAGAGAAAATTAGAATAAGAAAAGTATGAGATATTTAATGGTACAGACATAATAGAAAAAAATATGTAAAAGTTTGGTTATTAAAGGAAAGTAGACATTTAACATGAGACTACTTAAAATAGTAATAAGGACTTTTATCATGGGACGGAGGGAGTATAATCGAAAGTGCATTATCATCACCAACATAAAGATTTGAACCATTGGGGTAGGAGACAGTGGGTTCAAGGCCAACTAAATCTGGGGAGACGTGAAAATTGGCCCCCAAGTCAGGAAGCCATTTGATTGGTTCAAGAGAAGGTGCAGTATGCCTATGAGACGGATAGATAATGGACTAACAATTGGCCGGATGGGTGGGACTGTTGGACTATATAGCAATGTTGACGAGAGTGGACAGTATGAAGAGGAACTACTTTGGGGTCTTGGTAATATCTCATTACCCATCAGAAGGTACCCCACGAGAAGTATTGCAACCCCCACATCGATTATTATTGTAAGCATAAGCATATTTGGAGTTGAGGAAAGGCATTAACAAAGGCAGGTAATTTCATAGACTATAGTAATTTTAATAAAAATTAAAATAACTACACTAATTAAACTAATTAGAAGATGAAAACTAATAGAAGGAAGCAATCTAGGAATCTGAATCTACTAAACAATAAACATAACAATAATTCAATCTCTTCTATTTTTATAACTCAAATTACGCCACGAGTTTGGTGTATATAATTCAGAAAATAAATCAATTAAGTCTAATTAAAATTAACTATGGTTTTGATCTCCCTTTCATTTAATTTAATAATTTTATAATTAACATGGGCAAACTAGACTATGAAAATTTAAGGATTAACTATAATCCATCAAAATTTCTTTGAGAAAGCATGAATTATGAAAAATTTGTATCTTAACAATATTATATCAAAACTTCTTAATTAATTTAAAATCACATAAGAAATATAAAACGAACGAAATATGGAGGCGAAATCAATTAGATATTAAAGAACAATTTGTGGCGCCTCCAAAATAGGTCCAATCTACCCAACCCATTATGAGTCGCCAAATACATGGTACAGAAAATAACTACAACTTCATTATCACAATTGTCGTGCAAAATACAACAACACATATGTTGCGAGTTTGATACAAATATATACCAACTGTGACTCATGTCCCAACCTTGAATAACACGTCACAATGACGCCTTACATAAAGGTACAGTCAATAACTGTTTTAGAAATTAAAATCTTTGGGAAATGCTCAAGGAAACCTTCGTACATGGGAGGCCATGCGTCTAGGTAATGATAGATATCATAAGACTGGAGAATTATCCTTGGTTGACCCAATAGACCCCAACGAAAAACGAGAAGATTACTATCATATTCTTTCCAATGGTGAGTCTTCTCTTGACATATAATTATCTCCACTGTCTCTAATTGAGAATTATATTTCATCCAAACTCCAAGATTATATAGGTAGTGCTCGTAGATATACTCAGCAAGTGGATGTGCACAACCCTGTCTTATAATAACACGAAGTCGCATATCGTTAGACATCTTGTATGATAGTGGCAAAACACCCTTCCAACGTTGGGTTTGTCCCACCCTATTTGATTCACCAAATATAACCACTAAATGATATATAAAATACAACACACTTTTCTATACTGTTTAGGGAGAACCTCCACAGCTAGAGACCACCGTTCTATTTCCCTGTTACCCCCGCTCGACCCAGCTACACTCTTATTACCTGAAAGGAATTGTGAAGCAAAAGGGTGAGCACAACTAGCTTAGTAAAGAATATCACGACTAAAGATAATTAAATTATCAATAGCCTTCATCAGTAATAAATTAGAGATTTAGAACATATGGTAGATGATAAAACTTTTCAACCATAGTTGCAGCGGAACGAGCAATCCATTAGAAGAGTCAAATAGACCATAAAGTCTATTATCTTCTCCATGTTAAAAGACCACCAACAATGTTTTATCCCTGTAACATCAATCAACAGTTCCAATCCGCAATCATGTGAATAACTCATAATCATAATTGTGGTTTTAAATTCCTCTTCTCATCCAGGATGAAGATAATTTTTATCATATGTCTTTACCTGAAACATCAAAGATCATGGTTATACCGAATCACAGTTCCTGTTCATAATCATACTAATAAATTCATCTTTGTACTACGGGCCAAAGATATTCATTAATAGGTCATCTTTGCACTAGAGGCCAAAGATATTCAACAACAGGTCATCTTTGCACTACAGGCCAAAGATATTCAATAATATGTCATCTTTGCACTACAGAACAAAGATATTCAACAACAGGTCATCTTTGCACTACATGCCAAAGATATTCAACAACATGTCATCTTTGCACTATAGGCCAAAGATATCAATCAACAGTTCTTCTTTGCACTACAGGCCAAAGGCATACAACTTGTAAAACCAATAAACAACAGTGCATCTATGCACTACGGGCCAAAGATGACTTTCATCACAATATAAGCATGAGGATCATGACAAGGATATAAAGAATCAATCACATGAGATAAATAATAAATTTTTAAAGACTTTAACAATTTAATTTATCCAGAATTCATTAATATCCAAATTATCAACATGATACTGCTTTGTGGAGTACAATTCAAGAATAATATTATTAATATTATCACAATATTTTAATCATTTCTTAAACTTATAAATAATTTATTTTAATTGTTTACACTTTACTAATTAATGTAGTTAATCATCCTAAAATGCCAACTCATAAGATTTCATCACCAATAACCAAAACCCTCATCAAAAATCTGCATATACCTTATATAGGGTTCTCAAGCCATAAAATCCTATTTTCCAATTTTCTTTCTTCACATAACATATTTAATTCATTTACTCCTAACTAGTCCATTTTCATAAAAAAAAAATATCAAATCAGTCCCAATTTTTTTTTTTTTTTGGGATTTAGCAGAATATAGTCCCATATTGAACATATATTTTTCTCGGAATTTTAAAATTTATTTACTATTTTTCATATGGCCAAAACTGCTGAATATTTAGACATTTATCGTAAACTGTACTTCTGCCCAAAAATTTCGAAATTTACAGAGTATACTGCTATTATATACATGTTTTCCCAAAAACATTTTTACCAATTTTGGAGTTAACCACAAGGAGTTATAAGGATTTATTTTTAAAATAGTCTTTTCCCATAAAATTCATAACTCCTAATCTATACATCCAAAAATTGCTATTTTTGGACACAATCTAGAAATCTCATTAAATTATCATTTCAAATTTTTTCATAATTTTTGATGGTCGGAAAAATTACGAAACTGAAAAACATAATAACCCTTACAATCCCTTATCTCAAAAGAGCAGTATTTCTGACTGGAATATCTGATGTAAAGTCGAAGGAAACTTGCACTGAATAGCAATTCTCAAAGTATCTAAATACTAACAAAAATACGCTCGATAATATAGAGAAAAAACTTATGTTTCTGGTGTGATTTTTAATTCTAACTTAAGCGCCTATGTGAGACCCCAGATTTTATGAATAAAGATTTAATTTTCTCAAAATAATTTTTTAAATATTATGGTGTGGATTTGATATAATGTTATAGTTGTGGGTTATATTTATAAATTTTGCAAAGTACGCAAGTTGTTATATAATATTCGATTGGTCGGGGAATATTCTTTTTGTCGGGGAATATCCGTACGACGGTACAATCATTGGTGGACCCCGCAACCAAATTATTGTCGGATTGAGAAAATGACAAAAATATTTTATGAAAATAAACGGCAGAAGTTTTACCGTTAACTGTTGAAACAGCCGGTGTTAAAAGTACAGTAATACACGTGGTTTCATAGTAGCACACGGTATTGATTATTGATGCTTACGTGAGAAGTCACTCAGTTATACTCAATTATTGCTACAGTAATTGCTGCATCATATCATTTTTATTATTGATTCAATTATTGTTATAATAACATCAGCATAATATGATATATTATTAAATCAATAATTGAGACGGCAAAGTTATTCATATTATTATTTGCAATATTGACAATGTCTAGAAGTTACATCGAGGAGAGGTGTGGTCACTTTAATTGCGGCATGATAAAGAGAAATCTTTATCGGAAAGCCCCTCTTTCTGGGGCGACACAGTTGTTAAATATTATGAGTTATATTAATGATGAATGTTATTAAAATTGAAGTTGTGTTGAGTTGAATTTGGAGACCTTGAACGTGATATTTGAGTCCTAAGCGATGACATTAGTAAAATAGTCTATAAACACAAAATTTTCCTGGATTCACTATTTTGTCAAAAAGTCAACAGTTGATTTTTTTAGAAAAGTCAAACTTTGAAATTTCAAAATTTATATTGTTGATAAAAATAGTTTCATTATGTTGGAATTATTTGTGTTAGTGAAAATCGACATCTATTAGATGATAATTGATGTGCTGGGGTTATATTGATAAATCGGGTAATTTATCGGATAAATGAGTAATTAATTGCTACTAATTCACATGCTTATATAACTATTTGTTCACATGTGTGTACTATTGAATCACATTCTTGTACTATTAGGGAGTTCGTGCAAAATTGATAATACTTGCATGACTAAGTTAAAATGGAGGTATAGATGGAGGTACTATCTTGTAATTATTTTTATCACATGATTAGAACTATTGAGTCACATGATTTACTATTGATTCACATTATTTACTATTAGGGGAGTTGGTGCAAATTTGATAATACTTGCAGGACTAAATTAAAAATGAAGAAAAAGAGGAAGGTATTATACTGTAATATTTCGAGCCCCAAAACGTGCAATTATCGAAACTATATTTTCCTATAAATAGAAGCTCATTCTTCCTTTATTTCTCACCAATTCACAAAAGCTTTAGAGCAATTATTATAGAGAGAAAGAAGAAGAGAAGTCTGCTACCTCAATATTCCAGTATACACTTTTTTTTAAGGTAGGGAATATTATCTGTTGTACTCGTAAGGGGTACTCTTTCTTTCTAATTTATGAAGAGAACTTCTATTATTCCATTTTTTATTATCCTGTTGGAATAACCTGTATATGCGGGCTACCCTATACTTGGTGAAATTCTTCTGTTATTCCATTCTTTATTATTATGTTAGAATAATGCATACATGCACATCTTTGCATACATGGTGAAATTCTTCTAATATTTCATTCTTTATTATTCTGTTGGAATATCCACATGCATGCGTTTCTACTGGGGACTGGTTCCGTTATTTATTATTACATTGGAATATCCTCACATGCTTGTGCGTTTCTGTGGGACTGATTCCGTTCTTCTTTATTATTACATTTGGAATATCACATGCATGCGTTTTACGCTAGACACAGTTCCGTTATTTATTATTCTGTTGGAATAACTTTTGCTGTCTTGGTCTATCGCGTGCATGGTGATTTCTTTTGTTATTCCATTCTTTATTATACTCGGTTGGTTAAAATTTTGACTTATATACTCCATGAAATTAGTGGAATATCCTTGATATTTACCCTTCATCCAAAGATCTTTTCATGGAAATATTCTTACGAGCATTCTTGAATTTTACTCTACAAAGCGATGATCATGTTGACAATTTGGACATTATTAGTTCTGGATAAATTAATTCTTGAACTTGTTTTATTGAATTCTTATATCATTGTCATCATCCTCATGTTTATATTTTGTTGAAAGTCATCTACGTGACACTTTTGTAGTGCATAGATGGACTTGGTATGATTATGACCGAGGATTATTCTTTGTAATCATGGTAGTAATTTTACAAATGATGTGGTAAAAGTCCTCATTGGCCCGTAGTGCATTGATGGGCCGATTTTTTGGTATGATTATGGCTATGGATTCTCTTGACCAGGTGCAAAGATGAATTGTTTTATGGCATGATCGGGACCAGTTGATGAAAATACGATTATCTTTAAGCCGTAGTGCATGGATAATTAAGTGGTGGTGATACTAAAAAATATCCTTGGTAGTAGTGCGGGGTGATTCGATGATGTGGATTATTTATTAAGTGAGTCCCAATGATAAAAGTGATGAAAAACCTTTTAAATCATAGAAGATAGTAGATTTTATTCCCTACTTGACTCTTCTAGTGGATTGCTTGTTCCGCTGCAGTTAAACTTGATAGTTATTATATTTTATCAGTTTAACACTGTTGAAGGCTAACGATAAATTATTCTGCATTATCTTAGTCATAATATTTCTTACTAGGCTAGTTGAGCTCACCCTTTCTTTCACTGTTCTCTTCAGGAAATGAGAACGTAGCGGGGACTAGTCGGGGAATAGAGTGATGGTCCTAGATGGTGCATTAGTAGTCCTCACTATTCTGTGAAATAGTGTGATAATAATTGTAATGAGGACTCCTTTTGAGTTTGTATGCTTTCTAGTAGACAATATTTGTATTCAAACTCACAGTTTATGTTTTGTCGTATTGTACATGACAATTGTATTATTAAGTTGTATTTGGATTTATGTACCATTTAAGTGGCGACCCAAGATGGGTGATGTATACCTAATTTTGGAGGCGTCACAGTTGGTATCAAAGCTTAAGGATATGATCCCTGGCTGAGATGTGAGATAAGAACTAGGAGGGGAGAGACGGGGAATTCATTCGCTAGTATGACCTACCTAAGTTTATTTGGTATTTAATTGGTCGGTCAGAGTATAGGGATAATATGTGATATATTAATTAACCCTTGTTTTGTGGCAGTGTTTGAAAATGACATCCGAGAATGTTGAGAATAACAATGGAGCACAGGAGACCGTTGAGTCTCCACAGATCAATAATCAGGACAATGTACAACAGGATGGCGATAATCCTCCTATAAACAACAACACTGATCAATTGACGAACGACCAGATGCGTTTAGGAGCTCTTTAGAATTCATGCAACATCAGTGGCGGCTCCTGCTTCATAATGCGAGGAGGAAACAATGGCAACCCACGGTTGGTCACCGCTTAGCGATTCAAGGAGCTGGGACCACGAGTTTTGGGAAAGCGGAACCACTTAAGGCGTAGAGACGTGATTAAAGCGGATCGCCAAGATATTTGAGGTCTTGGGATGCTCAGGAGCAAAAAGTTTCCTTTGCCACCTTTATGTTGCGTCGAAAGCGGATCATTGGTGGGAATCATAAAATGTACCCGGTGGCGACGACTCAAGATGTCTTGGGAGAAGTTCAAGAGCATTCAACGACAAGTACTTTCACGAAAGTATTCGTCACATGAAGGAGGTGGAGTTTATCAAGTCGAGCAAAATAATATGACCGTGTCGCATGATGAGGCTAAATTTGCAGAGTTGTCCCGGTTTGCATCCCATTTGGTCGATAATGAGGAGTGAATGACGTGAATGTTTCTAAGATGTTTGAAACCTGAGATAAGTCAATATCTTATTTCTCACAAACTTTGTTTATATTCAGATGTTGTGGATAGGGCTCAGTTATTGGAGTGCGATATTGAGTTAGCTCAACCAAAAGGTAACGACCAATAACACGATAATAATCATACCGGTGGCAACGGCCATCGGAATAATGATAACCATCGTAGGGGAAATTATCATGCCAATAATGGTAACCACTTTGGTGGTAATCATGGCCAAGATAATAGAAGTGGAAATTTCAAGAAGAGAAGGTCATTTAGCTCAATTTTGTCGTACAGTGAAGTCAAGTCCAGTTGGAACAGTGGCACCAAAGGCGGATACGAACAAGTCAAATTCGGTAGTTTAAGGGAGAGCGTTTTTCGTGACGACGAATCAAACGAAGTTATCACGGGTTAGTTAATTATAAATTCTTGCGAAGTCTATACCTTATTCGATACCGGTTCTACCTATTCTTTTTTCTCTCTTGCTTGTGCTCAACGTTTAAATTTAACTCCGGAGAAGTTAGACTTTGACTTATTGGTTGAAACTTCACTATTAGAAACCTTCGTTACCTCCACTATTTAAATATCTTGTTGATTCAAATCGACACTTTAACGTTACCTGTCAATCTTATCTCTTTGAAAATACTTGCCTTTGATGCAATTTTTAGAAATCAATTAGTTAACTACTCATCATGCTTTTCGTAAGGTTGTTAGCTTTCATATTCCTAACAAACCTGTTATGCGAATTCAAGAAACCAAACCACTAAAGTCAATTATTGTCATATAAATCCATAAGTAAAGAGCTCCGGTCCTTTCGTTGTTGACTTTCATGTGTGGAATGCACTGAAGCCAGACTTTCTGTAGGCAACATCGTGAATGACGATGGCAAGTTGATAGGTATCAATGTGACGTGTTATCCAAGTCTTGGATGAGAGTCACAGTTTTGAATGATATTTCAATTGTTAATAAATTTCCTGACGTATTCTTGAAGTCTTCTTAGCCTACCCCTAGAGCGTGAAATTGAATTTTGTATTGACCTCAGTATAAAACCAATTTCTTAAACCCTCAAATATTTCTTTACTTAAAACGAACATAACATGCGCCAAAGACGTTGGCTCGAGCTGTTGAAGATTACGATCGTACCATTCAATACCATTGTGGGAAAGCGAACGTGGTAGCTGACGCGTTGAGTAGAAGATCGTATGCATTTACGAGTGCGATGTTGTTAACACAAAGGCCCATTTAAATTTACTTTATAAATGATGAAGATAGAGTTAAAGACTCTAGGAACCCAAGTGAAGATAACGAATATACGAGTAGAATTGACTTTAATCGATAAATTTAAAGCTGCTCAAGCTACACACCCGGAGCTGATAAATGTGAAGAAGAAGGTTCAAGAGGGCGTTATTCTAGAATCAAGAATCGACGAAGAGAGTAATCTCAACCCTCGATTTAATTGGTCCATTTGAAATCCTTGATGAAGTAGGAACTGTGGCCTATAGACTCGTTTTACCGCCAAGTATGTTGCGTGTTCATAGCGTTTTAAACGTATCGATGTTACGTAAATATGTGGATGACCCGAACCACATTATTAATTTAGAACCGGACGAGATAACGGCTGATTTAACGTTTGAGGAGATACGTGTTAAAATCTTGGATAAGAAGAATCGTATTCAACACTCAAAGGTTATACCTCAAGAGTTAGAATTTGAAATGAAGTCGAGGTATCCTCATCTGTTCAGCATACCAAGTACGTACGTAAATTTCGAGGGCAAAATTCCATAAGGAGGGGAGATTGTGAGACCCAAGATTTTATGAATAAAGATTTAATTTTCTCAAAATAATTTTTTAGATTTGATATAATGTTATAGTTGTGGGTTATATTTATAAATTTTGCAACGTACGCAAGTTGTTATATAATATTCGATTGGTCGGGGAATATTCTTTTTGTCGGGGAATATCCGTACGACGGTACAATCATTGATGGACCCCCAAATGAAATTATTGTCGGATTGAGAAAACGACAAAAATACTTTATGAAAATAAACGACAGAAGTTTTACCGTTAACTGTTGAAACACCCGATGTTAAAAGTATAGTAATACGCGTGGTTTCATAGTAGCACACGGTATTGATTATTGATGCTTACGTGAGAAGTCACTCGGTTATACTCAATTATTACTACGATAATTCTTTGCATCATCATATCTTTCATATTATTGATTCAATTATTGTTACAAGATATCATCTGCATAATATGATATATTATTAAATCAATAATTGAGACGGCAAGTTATTCATATTATTATTTGTAATATTGACAATGTCTAGAAGCTCACATCGAGGAGGTTTGGTCACCTAATTATTGCCGCTAATAAAGAAAAATCCTTATCGGAAAGCCCCTCTTTCACGGAAACGACCTGGTTGTTAAATATTGTGAGTTATAATATTAATGATGAATGTTATTAAAATTGAAGTTGTGTTCGGAGTTGAATTTGGAGACGCGGACGTGATATTTGAGTCCGGAATGATGAAATTAGTAAAAATAGTCTATAAACACAAAATTTTCCGGGATTCACTATTTTGTCAAAAAGTCAACAGTTGATTTTTTCGGGAAAAGTCAAACTTCGAAATTTCAAAATTTATATTGTTGATAAAAATAGTTTCATTATGTTGGAATTATTTGTGTTAGTGAAAATCGACATCTATTCCGATGATAATTGATATCTGGGGGTTATATTGATAAATCGGGTAATTTATCGGATAAATGAGCAATTAATTGCTACTAATTCACATGCTTATATAACTATTTGTTCACATGTGTGTACTATTGAATCACATTCTTGTACTATTAGGGGAGTTAGTGCAAAATTGATAATACTTGCATGACTAAGTTAAAAATGGAGGTATAGATGGAGGTACTATACTGTAATTATTTTTATCACATGATTAGAACTATTGAGTCACATGATTTACTATTGATTCACATTATTTACTATTAGGGGAGTTGGTGCAAATTTGATAATACTTGCAGGACTAAATTAAAAATGAAGAAAAAGAGGAAGGTATTATACTGTAATATTTCGAGCCCCAAAACGTGCAATTATCGAAACTATATTTTCCTATAAATAGAAGCTCATTCTTCCTTTATTTCTCACCAATTCACAAAAGCTTTAGAGCAATTATTATAGAGAGAAATTATAGAGAGAAAGAAGAAGAGAAGTCTGCTACCTCACTATTCCAGTATCCAGTTTTTTTTAAGGTAGGGAATATTATCTGTTGTACTCGTAAGGGGTACTCTTTCTTTCTTATTTATGAAGAGAACTTCTATTATTCCATTTTTTATTATCCTGTTGGAATAACCTGTATACGCGGGCTACCCTATACTTGGTGAAATTCTTCTGTTATTCCATTCTTTATTATTATGTTAGAATAATCACATCATATGCAAAGTCTTTGCATACATGGTGAAATTCTTCTAATATTTCATTCTTTATTATTACATTGGAATATCACATGCATGCGCGCTTTCGCCGGGACACAGTTCCATTATTTATTATTACATTGGAATATCACATGCATGCGTTTCTGTTTACGGACTGGTTCCGTTATTTATTATTACATTGGAATATCCAGCCGGTGCGTTTCTGTGGGACTGATTCCGTTTCTTTATTATTCTGTTGGAATATCCTCGCATGCATGCGTTTTTGTGGGACTGGTTCCGTTATTTATTATTACTGTTGGAATAACTTTTGCTGTAAAGGCGATCTATCGCATGCATGGTGATTTGTTTTGTTATTCCATTCTTTATTATACTTAGTTGGTTAAAACTTTGACTTCTATACTCCATGAAATTAGTGGAATATCCTTGATATTTACGCTTCATCCAAAGATCTTTTCATGGAAATATTCTTACGAGCATTCTTGAATTTTACTCTACAAAGCGTATCATGTTGACAATTTGGACATTATTAGTTCTGGATAAATTAATTCTTGAACTTGTTTTATTGAATTCTTATATCATTGTCATCATCCTCATGTTTATATTTTGTTGAAAGTCATCATGGCACATAGTGCATAGATGGACTTGGTATGATTATGACCGAGGATTATTCGGTGTAATCATGGCCGTAATTTTATAAATGATGTGGTAAAAGTCCTCATTGGCGTAGTGCATTGATGGGCGCTTTTTGGTATGATTATGGCTATGGATTCTCTTGACCAAGGGTGCAAGATGAATTGTTTTATGGCATGATCGGGATGATTGATGAAAACACGATTATCTTTAAGCCGTAGTGAATGGATAATTAAATTGGTCGTGATACTAAAAAATATCCTTGGTAGTAGTGCGAGGGGTGATTCGATGATGTGGATTATTTATTAAAATTTGAGTCCCGATGATAAAAGTGATGAAAAACCTTTTAAATCATAGAAGATAGTAGATTTTATTCCCTACTTGACTCTTCTAGTGGATTGCTTGTTCATTGCAGTTAAACTTGATAGTTATTATATTTTATCGGTTTAACATCATTGAAGGCTAACGATAAATTATTACGCATTATCTTAGTCATAATATTTCTTCTTTGGGCTAGTTGAGCTCACCCTTTCTTTCACCATTTCTCTTGAAATGAGAACGTAGCGGGGACTAGTCGGGAATAGAGTGATGGTCCTAGATGGTGCATTAGTAGTCCTCACTATTACGTGAAATAGTGTGATAATAATTGTAATGAGGACTCCTTTTGAGTTTGTATGCTTTCTAGTAGACAATATTTGTATTCAAACTCACGATTTATGTTTTGTCGTATTGTACACGACAGTTGTATTATTAAGTTGTATTTAAATTCTGTACCATGTATCTGGCGACTCAAGATGGGTGATGTATACCTAATTTTGGGGGCGTCACAGCCTATTTATATGAAAATGCTAGAACGCCATAGGAGACTAAAAATAATAAAATATTATTATTTTTTTCTTTCTTCCTACGCTTCCTCCTTTTCAAGCCAGCCATCTTGGAATAGCAGCCCACATGTTTTAAAAACAAAAGTGGGTCCCACCCAATTTTAATAAAAAATTTATTTTAATTTCCAAAACTTCAATAATTCATAAAAAATAGCCTTTTATCAGAAAAATACAAATTTTATGTCCATTCCATACGAAATCTAATTCTCTACAACTTTGTAGCTTTAAGAACACCGATTTGATTATTTAATACCTCCATTCCGACAAATTACTTATAAAACACCTCAACATTAATTCCTTCATTTATATCCACATAAAAAATAAATATTTCTTTATCATATAAATCAATAATTAATTATTCACAAATAATATTACAGAATCACCATAATGACAACCAAAAGTTCCTGGAAAGAGGGCTTTCCGAAAAGGATTTCTCCTTACTGGAGCGCAATTAGGTGAACAAACCTCTCCTTGACAGAACTTTCTAGACATTGTCAATAATGCTATCTAATAATATTATTCAAATAATATGAATTATTGATCTGATAATGGAAAATACTGTGCAGTGACAATTATTGAAATAACAATAATATAAAATATCAACGTAGCAATTAGTGAACCAATAAAATAAAATATTGAATAGTAATTACTGTAACAATTATTGAATTGTGCCTTCTTACGTAAGAATCAATAATTTCAAAAATCTTGTAATATCGCAGTGTCTACTCGCGTGCAACCATGCGTACATCGTATTTTAACCACCGGGTATTCCAAAAGTGTTAACGGTAACGATTACGCCGTTATTTATAAAAACTCAAATTTGTCGTTATCTTCATCCGATAGTTATTCTGTTATGGGGCCCATAAATGGTTGCCCTGTCGTACGAATATTCTCCGACAGTAAGAATATTCCACGACCAAACGAATATTCCCCGACAACAATGAATATTTTATAACCACTTGCTTATTTTGCAAAATTTGTATATTTCACCCATAACTTTAAACTTTTATCAATTTAACTATTTACTAAATAGAAAAAATTGAATACATTTATTTCATAAAATTCGAGGTCTTACACAATTAATAGAAAAGATAGAAAATATTGTCATGAATAATTATTTACTTTCATCTTTATCCTAGATTAAAGAAATTAGTTAGATATGATAATGAAGAAATTAACTAAGATAAAGAAGAAGAATGTGACGCCCCCAAAATAGGTATACATCACCCATCTTGAGTCGCCAAATACATTGTACAAAATTTAAATACAACTTAATTATACAACTGTTGTGTAAAATACGACAAAACATAAGCTGAGAGTTTTAATACGAATATTGTCTTCTAGACAGTATTCAAACTCAAATGGAGTCCTTATTACATTTATTATCACACTATTTCACTGAATAGTGAGAACTACTAATGCAAATATCCGGACCGTCACTCCGTTCCCCGACTAGTCCCAGCTATATTTTCATTTCCTGAAGAGAACAATAAAAATAAAGGGTGAGCTCAACTAGCCCAGTAAAAAATATTATGACTAAGATAATGCAGAATAAATTATCGTTAGCCTTCAACAGTGTTAAATTGATAAAATATAATAAACATCAAGTTTAACTGCAGCAGAACAAGCAATCCATTAGAAGAGTCAAGTAGAGCATGATATCTACTATCTTCTATGATTTAAAAAGTTTATCATCAATTTTATCATTTGAGACTCGACAATAATAAATAAACCACATCATCGAATCATCCCTGCACTACGGGCCAAGGATATTCATGTAATCATCAATGTTCATGATTATACCGAATAATCCCTGGTCATAATCATACCAACAACTATCCACATCAATGAGGACTTTTACCACATCATTTGTAACATTACGGTCATGATTATAACGAATAATCTCTGGTCATAATCATACCAATCAATAGTACATCTATGCATGTAAGCCACATATGACTTTTATCACAATATAAGCATGAGGACGATGACAATGATATAAGAATTCAATTAAAAGAAAGAAAAGGATAAATTTTTAAAGATTTATAATTTAATTTATCCAGAATTCAATAATGCTCAAATTGTCAACATGATACTGCTTTGTGGAGTAAAATTCAAGAATAATATTGTATCAAAAATGATTTGGACAACAAAGAAATCAATTTTTGTCATTAATAATTCCTCGGATTAATAGTACCCGAGTGAATAGTACCCCATGAATAGTACTTCAGGATTTGTACCCCGTGAATAGTACTTTATGAATAGTACTCGTGAATAGTACTCTGTGAATAGTACCTATGAATAGTACTTTGCGAATAATACCCCGTGAATAGTACTTTGTGAATAGTACCATAAAAATGAATACTACTCATGGATAGTACTCCGACATGAAAAGTTTAAAATTTAACAAGAATGTGTAGAAAATATCCTTGTGAAACGATACTAGATGAAGCGCAAATTTCAAGGATATTCTACTAATTTCACGGAGTATAGAAGCAATACTTTAACAAAATGAGGGTATAATCGAGAATACGAGATTTAAATAATATTACTCACATACTACAGTATGGAAGAAAATATTATTCCTTATGAATCTTGAAAAATAATATTTCTTACCTCGGGAGAGAAATTTGGATATTGGAATAGTGAGGTAGCAGACTTCTCTTCTACTTTCTCTCTAAAACTTCTCTCTCTATAGCTTCTCTCTCTATAATTGCTCTTGTGAGTCTTAGTGAATTGGTGAGAATGAAAGAAGAATGAGATTCTATTTATAGGAAAACATAGTTTAGATAATTTCACGTTTTGGGCCTCAAAATATTACAGTATAATACCTTCATCTTTTCCTTCATTTTTAATTTTGTCCTGCAAGTATTATCAAACTTGCACCACCTCCCCTAATAGTACATCATGTGAATCAATAGTTCTATACATGTGAAAAAAATTTACAGTATAGTACCTTCATCTATACCTCCATTTTTAATTTAGTCCTGCAAGTATTATCAAACTTGCACCACCTCCCATAATAGTACATGCATGTGAACAATAGTACACACATGTGAACAAACAGTTATAAGCATGCGAATTAATAGCAATTAATTGCTCATTTATCAGATTAATTATCCGATTGGTCAATATAACCTCCAGACATCAATTATTATCGTAATAGATGTCGATTTCCACTAACACTAATAATTCCAACACAATGGAAATATCAATTTCATCTTTAATCAACATGAACTTATTCATCATTAATATTATAACTCACAATATTTAACAACCAGATCATTCCCAGGAAAGAGGGGGCTTTTCGATAAGGATTTCTCCCTATTGGCACGCAATTAGGTGACCAAACCTCTCATTGACAGAACTTTCTAGACATTGTCCATATTTCAAATAATAATATGAATAACTTTGTCGTCTCAATTATTGATTTAATAATAATAAATATTACGCAGATGATACTGTGACAATAATTAAATCAATAATATGAGAGATATTATGCAGCAATTACTGTAGAAATAATTGAGTATAACTGAGTGACTTCTCACGTAAGCATCAATAATCAATACTGTGTATTACTATGCAACCACGCGTATTACTTTTCTTTTACTACCGGGTAGTTCAACAGTTTAACGGTAAAACCTTCGCCGTTATTTTTATAAAAAGATAATTCTGTTATTTTCTAAATACGACAATACTTCCATTGTGGGGTCCACCAATGATTGTGCCGTCCTACGAATATTCCCTGTTAAAATGAATATTCCCCGACCAATCGAATATTATATAACCACTTGCTTACTTTGCAAAATTTGTAAATATTACCCACAACTATAACATTATATCAAATCCACATCATAATATTCAAAAATATATTTCGAGAAAAATTAATCTTTATTCATAAAAGTTGGGGTCTTACAACCTCCACTTCTTATGAAATTTCATCCTCAAAATTAGGGTGCGTACCTGGTATGTCGAAGAGGTGAGGATACCTTGATTTCATTTCATATTCTATCTCCCATGTCATTTTCTCAACATCGTGGTTTCTCAATAAAACTTTGACTTGAGGTATAACCTTGGAGCGTAGAATATGATCGTTCTTATGCAACATTTTAAACAGATACCTCTTCATACGTTAAATCTTCCGCTATCTCGTTCGGTTCTAATTCAATAATGTAGTTCGGGTCTTTCACATATTTATGTAACATAGATATGTGAAAAATGTTATGAACACGAGACATACTTGGCGGTAAATCGAGTCTATAGGCCATAGTTCCTACTCGATCGAGGGTTATAAATGGGCCAATGAATCGAGGATTGAGCTTTCCCCTCTTTCAAAATCTCGTAACTCCTTTCCATGGAGCAACACATAACAACACATGATCTCCAATATTGAATTCCACGTCCTTTCGACGAAGATCATCATAACTCTTTTGTCGATCTTAAGAGGTTTTTATACGTATCGTTTGAATCTTTTCTATAGTCATACGTACCAACTCCGGTCCCAAAACTGTTGCTTCACCCACCTCATCCCAGCATACTGGAGAACGACACTTTCTTCCATACAACGCCTCAAATGGAACCATGCTAATACTTGCTTGATAACTGTTGTTGTAGGAAAACTCCACCAATGGTAAGAACTTATCCCAACTTCCTTTGAAGTCAAGGAAATAGAGTCTTAATAAATCTTCAAGAGTTTGAATAGTCCTCTCCGATTGCCCGTCCGTTTGAGGATGATATGCTGAACTAAATTGTAAATCCGTGCCCATATCTTTTTGCAAACTAACCCAAAATCGTGAAGTGAATCTTTGGTCTCGATCAGAAACTATGGATACTGGCATACCATGCAATCTTACAATCTCATTTATGTATATATGAGCAAGACGTTCAAGTGTATAAGTTTCTCGCATCGGTAAGAAATGAGTAGACTTGGTCAATCTATCAACAATGACCCAAATCGCATCTATGCCTTGAGAAACCTTGGGAAGACCAGTAACGAAATCCATAGCAATGTGCTCCCACTTCCATTCTGGAATTTCAAGTGGTTGAAATGGACCTTTTGGCACTTGATGCTCCGCCTTGACTCGTTGACAAGCTAGACACCTTGAGATAAACCCCGCTATCTCTTTCTTCATATTGCTCCACCAAAATATATGTCGAAGATCATGATACATTTTGGTACTCCCAGGATGGATTGCAAACGGTGTGTTGTGCGCCTCCATCATGATTTTATACTTCAAGTCAGAATCGTTAGGAACACAAAGTCTGGAGTTAACTCAAAGTATTCTTTCTTCATCGATTCTTGCTTCTGGAATAGCATCTTCTTGCAGATTCTTCCTCATACGCATCAGCTCCAGGTCTGTAGCTTGAACAACTTTAACTTTATCGATTAAAGTAGGTTCTACTCGTATATTTGCCATCATCACATGGGTCCCTGAAGTCTTTAACTCTATCTCCATCCTTTGTAAGTCATACAAAATGGGCCTTTGCATTGACAATATCGCACTCGTACCCGCATATGATTTTATACTCAATGCGTCAACTACTACGTTCACTTTTCCAAGATGGTATTGAATGATATGATCGTAATCTTTCAATAGCTCAAGCCATCGTCGTTGCCGCATGTTGAGTTCCTTTTGAGTAAAGAAATTTTTGAGGCTTTTATGATCCGTATAGATCTCCACCTTCTCTCCATACAGGTAATGCCTCCAAATCTTAAGTGCAAAAACAACAGTTGCCAACTCTAGATCATGAGTATGATAATTCCTCTCATATTCTTTGAGTTGTCGTGAGGCATAGGCTATGATTTTCCCATGTTGCATGAGAACAAACCCTAAACCATTGCCTGAAACATCGTTGTATATGACAAATCCCTCCGAACCAGCTGGTATTGTCAAAACAGGTGCTAAAATGAGCCTCCTTTTGAGTTCTTGAAAACTCTTTTCACAATCCTCGCTCCAACCGAATTTTGTATCTTTTCGAGTCAGCTGAGTTAATGGAGTAGCGATTTGAGAAAATCCTTCCACGAACCTCCCATAATAACCAACTAAGCCAAAAAAGCTACGTACTTTGGTCACTAACTTAGGTTGATCCCAGTTTTGAATTGCTTCAATCTTTGCCGGGTCAACAGATATTCCGTGATTTGATATCACGTGCCCAAGGAATGCTACTTCCTCAAGCCAGAACTCGCATTTCTTCAACTTGGTATATAACTTATTTTCACGAAGCTTTTGGAGTATCAGCCTCAAGTGTTGCTCATAATCTTCACGACTTTTGGAGTAAATAAGGATGTCATCAATAAAGACGACCACAAAGTGATCCAAATATTCCTTGAATACTCGGTTCATCATATCCATGAAGGCAGCAAGAGCATTAGTCAATCCAAAACACATGACTAGGAATTCGTAATGCTCGTACCGAGTTCTGAAAGTAGTCTTTGGAATGTCATCAATTTTAATCTTTAATTGATGATATTCGGAACGAAGATCGATCTTTGAAAAGAATTTGGTGCCTTGCAACTAGTCAAATAGATCATCAATACGAGGTAACAGGTACCTATTTTTGATGGTGACATGATTCAACTCCTGATAATCAATACAAAGTCACATACTTCCATATTTCTTCTTCACGAATAGAACAGGAGCACCCCAAGGAGATGTACTAGGACGAATGAAACCGATGTCTAATATATCCTATAGTTGGGTTTTTAACTCCTGAAGTTCAATAGGAGACATTCGATATGGGGCTTTGGATATGGGTTTTGTACCGGGTTCAAGATCGATACAAAATTTGATTTCACGCTCTAGGGGTAGGCCAGGAAGTTCTTCAGGGAATATGTCAGGAAATTTATTAACAATAAAAATATCATTTATTTTTGTTTAAATCCGTGGCATGGGCTAAGAAAGCTTGACATCCATTTTTTCAATAAACGAATAGCTTTATGGCTTGATATGATAGTGATTGACTTTAGTGGTTTGGTTGCTTGAATTCATATAATAGGTTGGTTAGGAATATGAAAGCTAACAACCTTACAAAAACAATCAATTTTAGCATAATGAGTAGTTAACCAATCAATCCCTAAAATCACATCAAACGCAAGTATTTTTAAGGAAATAAGATTGACAGGTAATGTGCGAGTACCGATTTGAACCAAACAGGACTTATAAATAGTGGATGTAATGAAGGTTTCTCCCAACAGATTTTCAACAGATAAATCAAAATCTAATTTCTCCGGAGTTAAATTTAAACATTGAGCGCAAGTAGGGGAAATAAAAGAATGAGTAGAACCGGTATCAAATAAGGTATATACTTCGCTAGAGTTGATGATTAGCTTACCCGTGATCACCTCATTCGGATTCCTCACTTTTTGGGATGTTACGACAAACGCTCTCCCTTGAACTACCAGTTTTGTCTTGTCTGGGACGACCTTTGATGCCTCCATCCCAGCTGGACTTGACTTTGGTGCACGACAAAATCGGGCTAGGTGAAATTCTCTTCCACAATTGTAACATGCCTTGGATTGTTGCGTATAGTTTGGACTGATGTGTCCCTCCCCTCCACATTTGTAACATACGACCGACAGTCGTTCTGCTTCCTTAACAATAGGTGCTGGTGCTGACGTCTTTCCATCATTATTAAATTTCCTCTTCTTGAAATTTCCACTTCTATTATCTTGGCCATGATTACCAATAAAGTGGTTACCATTTTTGCATGTTGATTCCCTCCATGTTTGTTGTCACCGCTCAATGATCAAGTACTACCACCGGTATTATCGATTTGTCAATTTGCTCTCTCTTGGTTGGGTTAACTCATTATCGCTCTCCAATAACTGAGCCCTATTTATAACATCTGAATACAAACACAGTTTGTGAGAAATTAAGTATTGACGTATCTCAGGTTTCAAACCTCTTAGAAACATCCGCGTCATTCTCTCCTCATTATCAACCAAGTGGGACGCAAACCAGGACAACTCGGCAAACTTAGCTTCGTACTGTGACACGGTCATATTGTTTTGCTCCAGCTTGATAAACTCTACCTCCTTCATGTGACGAATACTTTCAAGAAAGTACTTGTCATTGAACAGTTCTTGGAATTTCTTCCAAGACATCTTCAGTGCGGCTGGTTGAGTACGCTTTATAGATTCTCACCAGTAATCTGCCTCTCCTCGCAACATGAAGGTGGCAAAGGGAACCTTTTGCTCCTCGGAGCATCCCAAGACATCAAATATCTTGGTGATCTGCTTTATCCACGTCTCTGCCTTAAATGGTTTTGGCTCTCCAATAAAATCTGGTGGTCCCAGCTCCTTGAACTATTTAGCGGTGACCGATCGAGAGTTTCCAATGATTCCACCTGTATTTTGAACAGGAGCCGCTCTCGCCTGATGTTGCATGAATTGCATAAAGCCTCTGAACATCCCATCATTCATCATTTGATCAGTGTTATTGTTTACCTGAGGATTATTATCTTCCTGTTGTACATTATCCTGGGTATTAATCGTTGGTGACTCAACGGTCTCATGTGCTTTGATAAGTAGATTTTATACCTACTTATCTGGTATCTGTTACTTGAATTAGTTGCTTAATCTCATATTTCTTAGTTACTTTTCATGCATTTTTGTGTTTGTTTTATAGATTATATGCTTGGGAGTTGTGATTGCAAAGAATTTGTATGAAATCGCAAAGAAAAGAAATCCGAACATCATTTGGGCTTTCATGTTCATTTCATGTTTTTGGCTTGGAACTTGGATTACATTGTAGAGCTTCTTCTTAGCTTTCCGGAATAATTTGAATCGTTCCAATCGGAGTTCGGATGCAAGAGTTATGACATTTGTACCAACGGACGTCGAACGTCACTGTTTCAGGTGGTCATTTACATAGCAGCCACTTCAGAGCCACTTTCAGCATTTCTCAAATCCTTATTTCGAAATACTCAAAGCATGTAAGTTTTAGATCTACGTCTCCTCTTTCCGAAACATCTTGAATCATCAAAATCGGAGTTCCGACGAAGAACTTATGGCCATTTTACCAAAGGACGTCAGAGTAGAAAATTCCAGAAAAACTTCTAGCGCGGGGGCGCCCATTTCGAGGCCATTTCCGGTCTTTGAAGGCGCTAGGGGAAAATCCGGTAGTGGAGCAGCAAGCAAGACGAGAGGACGGCGTGGTCAAGCTTGGACGCGTTTTGGGGCGAATTTTGACACTTTTTTGACTCCAAATAGGATTGGATTTGTTCCTAAGCTTAAAATTGGACTTGTAACATATAAATACATGATGTAAGGCATAAAATAGAGGAGGATTGGAGAGGAAAAGAGCATTTCATTAGATTAGATTATAGTAAATTAGATCAAAACCCTAGTTCTAATGAGTTTTGGAGATTGAAGCAACTTGGAGACCATTGAAGATTCAAAGTAGGAGCAAGGAGGGAGCGTCAAATCTACAGACAATAGATTATATCTTCTTATCTTCTTCTATCATTGTCTTTTAATGATTATTCAATTATGGATTCTTAGTTTTAATTCAATAATCATGAACTAATTCTTTGTTTGAGATTACAATTGATCTTATTGTGTAATTTATTTTAATATGCCAAAAACTTGTTGGGTAAAATCTAATTACGCTCAGCACGCAAGTATACGTGGTCAACAAGTAATATAATAGTAAGTAAAGTATCGTTCCCTCAGAGATTTCAGACAAATTTCCCTTGCAACTACCAATCTCCTACTAATCCACATTTTATTAAACTAATCAAATTTCCAGTTTATATTGAAAATGTCACAATCATCCAAATTTCAAATCAATATCAACAAACCCTGAATCTAGATTTTCAAATAATTAATGGAGAATTAGACTCGTAACTTCACTCTAAGCATCCCTCTGATTATTATCACCTTATTCCAGTTTAACTCACTATCCCAATTTATTAATCAAGAACACATAAGTAGCATTAATCACCTCTCGATATATTAACACCGTATTAACCCAACTCCACAATTAAGATAGAATTAAATCAAACACCTCAATTAATCAACTCACTATATCTCTACGTGAATTCTAATCAAATAAAGGTTAAGTTCAAGTTCTCCTCACGATTACATATGATGTCAAGCGTATCTCAACCTCAACAATAATCAAGAATCTGCTATCCACAAAATTCATGACACATTCTATATTAACTAAGTCAAGATTTATATTTCATCTCTCGAATTCATACAAATTCACATAAAATTGTTGATCAAGCAATTCATAAATTCAAGCTCCAATTAATATAGATAAACTGCATAATAGCTTAATTAAACTGAAAACTAAGGTTACACAATCATCGTTCCACTTAGAGATCCATTAAAAGCCTAACAAGTAATTTAGCCCATAATAAATGAATTAAACACTGAATAAATAAAAGGAAACATCATCCCAATTACAGAAGATAGAAATTAGAGAAGAATAATAATACACCACCTTCTCTCACTTTTCGATTACGAAATCTTCGTGAAACTATTCCTGTTCTTCGTTCCTCCAAACTCTTGCTCTCTCATATCCTTCTTCTCGTCAGTCTCCTTATTGATTGAATGAATGATATGATATGAATGACCCCCCTTTGAGTATGTTTTGATCAGCCTATATCTCTTCTCACGCCATGACTCCTAATCCATCTTTAAGTTCTGCCCAAGAGAGACTCCTTTAAGTCGCAAAGACTTCCTTCACTTGAGTTCGCACACCAGCGCGGTCCGCGCTAGACTCAACCTCTCATGAAGCACTTTCGGCTAGAACACCAAAGACTTCTCACGCTTCCAAAGCAGGCATTTCAATATCCTGTGTCCCGGTCAGCAAGGCCCGCGTTAACTGTCAATGACTTTACCTATACTAGCTAGGCTTCCCACGCCGACAACTACTTGATATAGCGCTCAGCCTCGGCCACCACCGTAATTCTCAATGTTGCTCAAAAATGTCCTCCAATACTCCCATTCGCTGGATGAGTCTGAATTACCTACAACAAACGTAAACCCCATCAGAAATAACATGAAAATACCCAGAAACTAACAATATAACAAGCCAATTGAACATAATTCATAGGTTAAAAACCCACTCATCAAATTCCCCCAAACTTGAACATTGCTTGTCCTCAAGCAAGAATGCAATTCAATGTAATGCAACTAACAACTAAATTACGAATCCAGAATTAAGACAATACATATGATTTACTCATACGGCCTCAGAAAAATTAGTAAACAAACACCCTTCATATAAAATTCAATCAAGAATCACTATCAATCCGTATATCTCACCTCATATGACTAATACGATTGTGTGTGTGTATAACACCCATGCTAACTGATAATGAATCAACTTAGTTACATAACCAGTTTCTTATCAGGAATCATACAGTAAAAACTCAAAAAATTCAAAGACAAGAAAGTTCTAGCATTAGCTCACTATACAAATTTAGGTTCCGAGAAGGGTATTCATGCTCACTTTCTTTCTCTTTTTTTTTCATAGATAGAGAGATGGTTGGTGAGTGCGTTTTACGCTCCATCTCACGCTTGCGTTTATGGAGAGTATTTCTTCTCAATCCACCACAAGACTCAACTACTTCCACACAATTTCTTCTTCTTCTTCTTCTTTTTTTTATAGAGCTTATATACCCCAACTTTCCCCAAGCTTAGGTTCATACCGATCTTATTCACTTTCTCATTTATACTAGCACTATCCTTTAGAAAATCTTTATGTAACAATTTGAACTAATCCATTAACACAAATGTTATTAAGTGCTATCCGTATTATACTAGTTTCAATCAGAACAAGATTCACATCACAATAGAGATTGCATCAAGATTCTTATACTTAGTGATATACTTGTCTACATAATTTCAATTTCATTATTGGCCAAAAATCACAAATACAATCTAATAACTGGATTCATGCAACTATATGCAAAAGAAATATATATATATATATATATATATATATTTTTTTAATTTTTTTATATACTCCCTATGTACTATCATGCAACATAAATAATGAAACCTAATACCCAATCCCCCAAACTTATATCAAGGAATGCCCTCATTACGTAAAATATGCACCAAAAGTAAATAAAATGAGGACTTCCCTGAAACGCATTACTGCTCGTCCTCCGAAGGAGGGTAAGTTGGCAAGATAGGAGGAATAGGCATAACCACCGGTTGAGCATTAGGATTTCAACGAGAAAACGCCTCAGCAAGCGTATTGAAGGCATTTGCATTATACTAATGCATTAAATCTTGACGTTCGGCCAACCACATAAATTGATTCCTTGGAGCCCGCGTTTGTTCCGCATTAACTGGTGGTGATGGTTGGTGGATCATGATGTAACCTTCACCACGCGGGTGTGATCGCGCCCCATCCCATGCTTTGTACCTTTCAATAGTGGCATGGTCAATTATGGTCGTGGGTTGTTGTATTGGCTCAGTAGGTTGTCACTGCACTCCAGCTTTACGGCATAAGTCTGTAATGAGGAACCCATGAAGCAAACCACCCGCAGTACTCCCACGTAATGCCCGGTCAATTGATTCCCCTACATCAACATCGTAAAATGCAATTGAATTATCCATATGATAGTGGTGGTGAACAATCTCATACAAAAGCTTAGCCCGTGCCTTCGTCACATCAGTTTGGTGGCGCGTGGGCATTAGACGAGCACATATAAATGCATGCCATGCTTTACCATATCGACTAAGTGCTGATTAAGGAAAACTTATCTTTTTCATTTGTTCCTGCTTGAGTTACCCATTGAGTCCCTGGTTTGTATAATTTGGCAATCAACTTGTCCAGCTCTGGCAACCCATCTTCATACCAGTCATCTTGTGGTGTCTCCAACCCAAAATAAGCATTGATCGCATCGGCGTGAAATGCCACCGGTTTGCCCCGAACCATGGCAACATGATTGACATGTTCCATTGCATTAGCATAAAACTCCTTAACTATGTTGATTGCCGCCGGGAGTGGTTGTTCTACTAACTGAAACCAATGACGTTCTACAATTTGTAGAGCCATGTCTCAATCCAAATTCGCATTTGGCTTTAATCCTCTTTCTAGCACCAAATTCTTCTTGTCGATAGAGGTCTTGAATCTTTTCGCGACCATTTCACTTATAAATTTTGTATGGTCATATGCAAGCCGAGTCATGGAGGATGACGCCCGTTGACGTTTGTGGGAAGACATGTTGTTTTCGGTGTGATTGGACACAAGAAGGTGGTTCTGGACTTTTATCAAACAGGTGGTGGGCGAGCTGAATGTTACCCCCAAACTTGGATGATTAATGTTGTTTGCTAGCCAAATTGTCAAAAATACAGCACCCACTCCCTTGGTATGCAATTCCCCGAATTTACCACTCAAATTGATGTCACAACAGGAAATTTCGTGAGGGATGAAGAGAATTGGCTTACCTTGAAGAAGTTGAAGAGGAATCCCAATTTGTATGAAATTGTGCAAGGGGTGGATTAGATTTAGGATTTGAATGTTGTGTTTAAGCTTTGTAGTACCATAACTTCTAGGATGGTGGGTCTTCATATAGGTAGTAGGAAGCCAACGTGGGTGGAGTGGGGAAGTGCAAAGGGTAGTGGTGTTGGAAATTGAAAAGGAGAAGGAGAGTAAAGATGGTGTAAATAGGAGTTATGGGGAATAGGAAGTGCAATAGAATTTGGAGATGTGGAGAGTTTGCATGTAATGAGGAGAGGTGTCTTGATTGAGTTTATAACACTTTGCTCCAACTTTTCGAGTCCGGTAGTCTGCATGATGGCTGGCAGCCAGTCAACCGGTTATATACATGAGGCATAGCTGCCTGCGCTTGATATCTAGAAGTTGCTGTGGTGGTGGCGAGGTCCGCGCTGGAATTATGCTTGAGGTAGCGCTATCCGCTACTGTGTATCCGCACGGTGAGGGTTTGGTGCAATGCGCTCCACGCCGAGGATCGGTGTCTGTGTGGTACGGTCGGTCTTTGGTCATTTGATGAGATGAGTTGGAGTCTTGTACATGATCAAGGCTTGGTCTATCCTTTTTGGTAGTCATGCGGTCAATATTTGGTCTAGCAGTGGCTATTTGTCCTTGAACTTCCTGCAAAACATGTAATTCTCAGATTAAAATGTGTACTTGACTCAATTCGAAACAAAAATTTACTACTAATTAAGATGAAAAACTTAGAGCTTGGGTTGCCTCCCAAGTAGCGCCAGTTTTATCGTCATAGCTGGCAAAGTTGGTCAGCTTATGTCGGTCGTGTCGATGAGAGTAATGTTGATGACATCCCGGTTGCATCTCCGCTCCAAAGATTGCTTTATCCGTTGTCCATTGACCTTGAACATTTCAAGTGGATTTCGACTGTAGAGTTCGATTGCACCATGCGGGAACACTGTTTTGATGGTGAATGGTCCTGACCACCTTGACTTAAGATTTTTGGGGAACAACCGTAATCGTGAATTAAACAACAGTACCGATTTCCCTGGCTCGAAAGTTCGTTGCACGATTTTCTTGTCGTGCCATTTCTTGACATTCTCCTTGTATAGTTTAGCGTTTTCGTATGCTTGAAGTCTGAATTCATCGAGCTCATTTAGTTGTAGCAGCCTCTTTTCCCCCACAGGTGCTTGATCGAAGTTTAGTTTCAGAATGGCCCAGTAGGCCTTGTGCTGTAGCTCGACTGGTAAGTGACACGCCTTTCCGTACAATAGTTGATATGGCGACATCCCTATTGGCCTTTTATAGGCAGTCCAGTATGCCCATAATACATCATCTAATCGAAGCGCCCAATCCTTTCGATTCGGGTTCACCACTTTTTCCAGAATTTTCTTTACCTCTCTGTTCGAGACTTCAGCTTGCCCACTGGTTTGGGGATGATAGGTTGTCGCCACCTTGTGGTTGACCCCATACTTAGCCAAGAGAGCTGTAAATGATTTGTTACAGAAGTGGCTACCTTCGCCACTTATGATAGCTCTTGGCGTGCCAAACCTCGTAAAAATATTTTTCTGTAAGAATTTTACCACCACTTTGGCATCGTTAGTCGGTAACACTACTACTTCAACCTATTTTGACATGTAATCCACTGCTAGCAAAATATATTTATTTAACAATGAGGAAGGAAATGGCCCCATGAAATCAATGCCCCATAAATCTAAAATCTTAACTTCTAAGATAGTTTGGAGGGGCATCTCATTCCTTTTCGATATGTTGCCCACTCGTTGACATCTATCACAAGTTTTAACAAATTGATGGGTGTCTTTAAATAGCGTGGGCCAATAAAACCCTGTTTAGAGGACTTTTGCTGCTGTTCTCTCACTACCATAATGTCCCCCATATGCCGACGAATGGTACTCATGCAGTATACTATGTACCTCGCTGTAGGCACACACCTTCTGATCATCTTGTCGGCGCATTGTTTGAATAGGTAAGGCTCATCCCACATATACCACTTGACGTCATGAAGAAACTTCTTCTTTTGTTGTCTTGTAAGATCAGGGGGGAGCATGTTGCTCACTAAGTAGTTCGCGAAGTCCGCGTACCATGTAAATTCTGCATTTACCCTAAACAATTGCTCATCCGGGAATGACTCATTTATGATGCCCTTGTCCTCATCTTGTGTAACAGGATTGTCCAGCCTAGATAAATGGTCAGCTACCTGGTTCTCCGTCCCCTTCCTATCCTTTATTTCTAGATCAAACTCTTGAAGAAGGAGAATCCACCGAATAAGGCGTGGTTTAACATCTTTCTTCGCAATTAGATATCGAATAGCCGAATGGTCCATGTAAACTATCACTTTAGTGCCGACCAAGTACGCCCTGAATTTATCAAACGCATATACCACTGCAAGTAGTTCCTTTTCTGTAGTTGTATAATTCATTTGAGTCTCCGTAAGTGTCTTGCTTGTATAATAAATGGCGTGAAATACCTTATCTCGATGTTGTCCTAAAACAGCCCCGACTGCATAGTCACTTGCATCACACATTAGCTCGAAAGGTATATTCCAATCTAGTGCGACGATAACTGGGGCTGTAGTCAACTTCTTTTTCAACAGCTCAAAAGCCAACTTACATTCTTCATCAAAACTAAACACAGAGTCCTTCTCTAAAAGACTGCACAGCGGTTTTGCAATTTTAGAGAAGTCCTTTATAAATCTTCTGTAGAACCCCGCATGTCCCAGAAAACTTCTGATTCCTTTCACGGAGCTCGGTGGAGGCAATTTCTCGATCGTGTCCAACTTAGCTTTGTCTACTTCCAGTCCTTGAGCCGAAACCTTGTGTCCCAAAATTATGCCCTCCTCAACCATGAAGTGGCATTTTTCCCAGTTAAGTACAAGGTTTGTCTCCTCACATCGTTGTAACACTATTACAAAATTCCCAAGACATGTATCGAAATTGTCTCCATGGACAGAGAAGTCGTCCATAAAGACTTCCACATTTTTCTCCACCATGTCGGAGAAAATGGCCATCATACACCGTTGGAAGGTAGTCGGTGCATTACATAACCCGAATGACATTCTCCTGAATGCGAACGTGCCGTAGGGACATGTAAATATGGTCTTCTCTTGATCCTCAGGGGCGATGGCAATCTGGTTGTAGCCCGAGTACCCATCCAAAAGACAGTAAAAATTGTGTCCCGCCAATCTGTCCAACATTTGGTTGATAAAAGGTAGCGGAAACTGATTTTTTCGGGTTGCCTTGTTTAACTTCTTATAATCGATGCACACCCTCCAACCTGTTACTGTTCTTGTCGGTATTAACTCATTATCTTCGTTTTGTACCACAATCATTCCCCCTTTTTTTGTCACACAATGAACCGGACTAACCCACTTACTATCGGATATCGGGTAAATGATTCCAGCATCCAATAGTTTCAGATTTTCCTTCTTTACTACTTCCTTCATAATTGGGTTAAGTCGTCGTTGTTGCTCCACTGTTGGTTTTGCGTCATCTTCCATCAGAATCTTATGCGTGAAAAATGACGGGCTTATTCCCTTGATATCCACTATCGTCCACCCTATCGCTGCCTTATGTTCTCTAAGTACCCTTATCAATTTCTCTTCCTGCAAATTGTTAAGTGCGGCAGAAATAATTACAGGTAAAGAATTTGAATTGCCTAAATACGCATACCTGAAATGTTTAGGGAGTGGTTTGAGTTCAAGAGTTGGTGGCTCCTCCAATGATGGTCTCAATTTTTTCGTGGCTATCTCCTCCGTGTGTAATATTTCACAAGGTGTTTTGAATCGGCTTACTCATGACAATGAGTCTAACATATGTAGATATTCATAAATTTTGGGTCATCGAGCTCCTCATCCCCCAATAATGTTATCTCAAGGAGATCGTTGCTCAGGCTCTTTCCCATGTTTTCGTTGACTATTTGATCAATGATTTCCATCCGAAAGCACTCTTCTTCATCCACGGGAAATTTCATGGCTTTGAATATGTTAAACTTGACTTCTTGATCTTGGACCCTCATCGTTAATTCACCTTTTTGTACGTCGATGAGTGTCCTACCAGTCGCCAAAAAAGGTCTCCCTAGGATAATCGGGATGTTTTTGTCCTCCTCAAAGTCTAAAATAATGAAATCAACGGGGAATATAAACTTATCAACTTTTACCAATATGTCTTCCACAATGCCTCTCGAATATGTGACTGACCTATCTGACAACTGTAATGAGATGTTCGTGGGCTTTGGAGCCGGCAATCTCAATTCTGTGTAAACTGATAACGGCATAAGGTTCACACTTGCTCCTAAATCACATAAACATTTATTGAAAGCCGTTTTTTCGATCGTGCATGGAATGGTGAAACTCCCCGGATCTTTCAACTTGGGTGGAAACTTTCGCTGTAGAACTGCGCTGCACTCCTCTGTTAGTGCTACTGTCTCGAAACCTTCTAACTTCTTCTTTCTAGACAGAATCCCCTTCATAAATTTTGCATAACTCGGCATTTGCTCTAGGGCTTCCGCAAACGAAATGTTAATTTGTAATTTCTTAAATACTTCTAAGAACTTTGCAAATTGCTTGTCTAATTTCTTCTTTTGAACTCTTTGCTGAAATGGCGGTGGCGGATACATAACTAGCGTGTCATCTAACTTTGTTTTCTCAGTTCGTGTATTCACATCCTATTTTTTTGCATCCACTATGTTATCATTACTCTTATCATCAGAAACAACTGAATTGTCAGCATCTATCCCAACCATTTGTTTTCCACTCCTCAAGGTAACTGCCTGACATTATTCATGATTTCCCTTTAGATTTCTTTCGGTGTCACTCGGTAGGGTCCCTTGTGGTCTGTTATTCAATGCTAAGGCAATTTGTCCCATCTAGTTTTCTAAATTCTTGATAGCCATTTCTTGTTATTTCATTGCCATTGCTTGGTTCTTCATAGCTACCTTGTTACTTGTAATATACTTCGATAACAATTCCTCTAAATCCGATTTTCTTTCTTGACGTTGAGCTGGTTGTTGTTGATTCTGAAATCCTGGGGGGTACGATGGTCGTGGAGCTTGCTGATTCTGATTATTATTCCATGACTGATTCAGATTATTCCTATTCCCCTGATTATATGCATTCTGATATGTGTTCTGAGGAATTCTATTGTAGCTACTCATGAATTGTACCAACTCTGGGTTGATTGCGCATTGATCCGTCGAATGTTCCCCTGCGCATAACTCACAAATAATGCAACTGTCTGCGTCTGTCCCCCGGACCACACGTCGAACTTCTTAGCGAGTGCTGAAATATGTGCTGTTATTACCGTCACTCCATCTACTTCTAACACTCCAGCGACCGTAGGTTGTGTCATTCTTACCGTGGGCCACTGATAATTATTAGCCTCCATAGTCTCTATCAACTGGTATGCCTCCTCATAAGTCTTAGCCATAAATGCTCCCCCCCGATGCCGCATCCATACTAGTCCTGAGATTCCCATGTAGTCCGTTGTAAAATGTATTCAATTGCAACGATTTGGGCAATCCGTTATGTGGGCATTTTCTAAGAAATTCCTTATATCTCTCCCACGCCTCGTACAGTGACTCCCCATGTTGCTGATCAAACATGGTAATCTCATTCCTCATCTTTGCAGTTTTTGCAGGTGGGAAGAATTTTGCTAAGAATTTTTGAGCCAGGTCCTCCCACGTCGTTATCGAACTCGCTGGTAGAGAGTGTAACCAACTCTTTGCCTTGTCCCGCAGAGTGAATGGGAACAAGCGAAGCCTAACTGCCTCATCCGACACCCAATTATACTTGAAAGTGTTGCATATTTCCAGAAAACTGATTAAATGCTCGTTCGGATCGTCATTAGCCATTCCCCCAAACTGCACTGAATTCTGCATCATTTGAATTGTCCCAGGCTTGATTTTGAACGTGTTTGCAGCTATTGCAGGCCTAGTGATACTAGACTACAGCTCAGTCACCTTGGGTGTAGCAAAATCTCTCAACGCTTTCTGGTCTTCGGCAGCCATTTCTTCTTCCTTCTCAGATTTTTCGAATTCGTCCCTTGTTTCCTTTATCCACTTACTTAACCTCTGAAACCTTCTATCGATGTCGTCCTCAAAAGGAAGCAAGTCTGGATTTTTTGATCGAGTTTGCATTTATAGGTTACAAGTCCAATTTTTAGCTCAGGAACAAATCCAATCCTATTTGGAGTCAAAAAAGTGTCAAAATTCGCCCCAAAACACGTCCAAGATTGATGGTCTCAATGCATTTTCTGCATTATCAGCACAGCTTGAGACACTTTCAAGGAGGTTGGACGTTGTTGTAGCCCAACGTACTCAAAGGATAGCAGTTAATTGCAATTATTGTGCTGGTAATCATCCGAGTCATCAATGCACCATTAGTTTTGGGCCGGGACAACACGATGGTGAATACCTCAACGATTATACATATGCTAATTATCATAAAGTTTGGGGGTATCACCCAGATTCGTCATGGTGCGATACTTATGAAGACCAATACTACGCTCCAAATCCAACATACACACCAGAATTTTCATGTCCACCTCCATTGCCACAAGAAGAAAAGCCAAATCTGAGGGATGTAATATTGAAGGGCATAGCAAACCTAGAGGAGATGAGGATTAGCCAAGAGCTGTCAACCCAAAATTTTAATAATCGGATGGAACAACTCGTCACTACCTCAACCAATGGTCCTCAATACATGGCTTCCGAAACTGAGACAAATAATTCAAGGTTGGAGGAATTGTTGTCCAAGTTTGTAGCATCAAATGAGGAGAGGATGATTAATCAAGAACGGTTAATTCAAAATCAAGAGATATCAATTCTAAATCTTTAGAATCAAATGAATCAAATGCTCAAAGCCTTGAACAACTGTCCTCAAAAAAATTGGTGTTATGATGAGGATTCCGAGATTGATGAAGTGCCCGAACCAAATCTACAACTGGATAAGACACGAGATGTTGAAAAAGAGGAGACAAGTGGGGATGAACTAACTATGAGTACTAACGAGGATGAGCCGATGTTATTAATGCCTCAAGTGTCTTATCCACCAAAGTTCAAGGATCCGGTTAGATTTACAAAACCTTGTCCGCTAGGTAGTCATGTCGTCAACAATACTCATTGTGACATAAAAGCGAGTACAACTTTGAAGCCATGGTACGATGACCTAGAGAAGATAGAAGAAGAGATTGTTGTGTCTGACAAACGTCAATGCCAGAATCTATTCGCAGACACAATGGAGAAAACACCTAGATGTTGGACGTTCTTAGATGTGATCTTATCTAAACAAAGCATGCTAGGTGACTTTAATGCAATGACTATCTCAAATGGGAACCTACCAAAAGCTATATTATTTCTAATGGATGGAGGGTTCCTCAACTTTCGAAGAGGAATTGGATAGCGTTGATCAGACAAAGTCAAGCTGAAAGACTATAATTCAAGCGCTAACTGGGAGGCAACCCAGGAATTTTTCTATTTATTTGTTTTACTAGTTTATTTAGTAGATAGGAATTAATTTGCTTATTAAGTTCTCTTACCAATCCAAGTGCTATTCTAATCCATGTTGTCTCTCTTCAGTGTAGGTATTGGAGGTTTAATGGACATGCAAAAGATTATGAAAAGGTTATTTAAGTCAAATTCAAGTGTGGTGCCCAATTTGTTCCATGCGCCTAATCTATTCTCCAAACTTAGCGGACAATGAAGAGGATTGCTATATTTTTAGGGAAGTCCTCTGCTTTACTTTTTTCTATTTCAGCCATTGAGGACAATGTCTAGTTTAAGTTTGGGGGCATTTTAGTGTCGTATTGCATATAGTTAGTTATTTACATTGTAGTTCATATAGTTACATTTAGTTTTTGCATTCACTTTCTTAAAAAAAAATCAAAAATAAAAAATAATGGTTAGTTACTATGTTCATCTTGCATGAGTCTAGCTGTTTGATAGTTTATGTTTATTTTGGCCAATGATGAGATTGGAATTGGGTAGACAAGTATAATACTGACCATTAGGGCTTTGATGTGATTTCTTGTTATGAATTGAGTCTTTTTCTGTTTGAAACTGGTATAATGAGGATAGAACAGTAAAAACAACTTGTTGAATGATTGAGTTTAAATTGATACATAAAGAATCTCTAAAGGATAATGCTAGTTTAAATAAGAGAATGACAAGGATAGGCAGTGAAGGCGAAGAATTATGCAAGAACTTAAGTTTGGGGGGAAAAGTGGGATATATAAGCTTTTAAAAAAAAAGAGATATCGAGTTGAATAAATTGAGTCATGTGGTGGGTCGAGAAGAAGCGCGAAATGCACTCCTCATAAACACAGGCGTGAGATGGAGCGTAAAACGCACTTATTATCCAAAAAAAGAAAAAAGAAAAAAAAAGAAATAAAAAAAGGAGAATAAATAAAACGGGAAATAAGAGCAAAAAACCCCCGTAGATGAAAAATAAAGTATAAGTATCCCATGTTGACCCTCGATATTGGTAATTGTTTGATTTTAGTTGGATCTAGCATGTTTTTGGATTTCTTGAGTTTACATTGTATGATGCCTTTGAAGAGACTTGTTATGTGTTAAATTTGATTTTATATATCAGTTAACATTGTTGTGGAGCACACACGCACTATATTAGTGATAACAGTCTAAGATTTGATGATTGATTGAGAAGTTATTGATTGGTTTTGATATGATGTATTATCATGTTTAATTGATTTCTCTAAGGCCGGTTGAATAGACTTGTTTCTGTTATTACTGCTGGATTCGTAGGCATGTAGATTAGTTGCATTGCATAGCATTGTTGTTTAGTATTTTTGCTTGAGGACAAGCAAAGGTTTAAGTTTGGGGGTATTTGATAAGTAGATTTTATACCTACTTATCCGGTATCTGTTACTTGAATTAATTGCTTAATCTCATGTTTCTTAGTTACTTTTCATGCATTTTGTGTTCGTTTTGTAGATTATATGCTTGGGAGTTGTGATTACAAAGAATTGGTATGAAATCGCAAAGAAAAGCATTCCAGACATCATTTGGCCTTTCATGTTCATTTCATGTTTTTGGCTTGGAACTTGGATTACATTGCAGAGCTTCTTCTTAGCTTTTTGGAACAATTTGAATCATTCCAATCGGAGTTCGGATGCAAGAGTTATGACATTTGTACCAACAGACGTCGAACGTCATTGTTTCGGGTGGTCATTTACATAGCAGCCACTTCAGATCCACTTTCACCATTTCTCCAGTCCTTATTTCGAAACACTCAAAGCATGAAAGTTTTAGATCTATGTCTCCTCTTTCCGGAACATCTTGAATCATCAAAATCGGAGTTCAGACGAAGAAGTTATGGCTATTTTACCAAAGGACGTCAGAGCAGAAAATTCTAGAAAAACTTCTAGCTCGGGGGCGTCCATTTCTAGGCCATTTCAGCCAGCAAAGTGCTAGAGGGCAGAATCCCGATCTTGTGAGCAACGTCATTTGAAGTATTGGGAACGATAGGTCAAGCTTGGATGAGTTTTGGGATGAATTTTGACACTTTTTTGACTCCAAATAGGATTGAGTTTGTTCCTAAGCTAAAAATTGGACTTGTAACCTATAAATACATGATGTAAGGCATAAAATAGAGGAGGATTGGAGAGGAAGAGAGAATTTCATTAGATTAGATTAGAGTAAATTAGATCAAAACCCTAGTTCTAATGAGTTTTGGAGATTGAAGCAACTTGGAGACCATTGAAGATTCAAATTAGGAGCAAGGAGGGAGCGTCAAATCTACAGACAATAGATTATATCTTCTTATCTTCTTCTATCTTTGTCTTTTAATGATTATTCAATTATGGATTCTTAGTTTTAATTCAATAATCATGAACTAATTTTTTGTTTGAGATTACAATGGATCTTATTGTGTAATTTATTTTATATGTTTCGCTATCAATTATTATGTTCTATTGTGAGGATTGTCTATTGTGATTTGAACTTAATTGCTTAATTGCCTAGCTAACAATTACCGTGATAATCTATATGAACTTGAGAGATGAAGTATAGATTTAGATCTTATCATGATAGCATGTGTTTGTAATTTCTGCATAGATGGAATTCATGATTCGTGTTTAGGATATAGATATACCTTTACGCCATATGTAATCTTCTAGAGAACTTGTGCTTTAAATCCTTTTTAATTATAATTCACATAGATATATAGTGGATTAGTTAATTATGGTGTCTTGCTTAATTCTATAATCTGTGGATTTAAGTGAGTATGGGTATTATGCATCGAGAGATGGTTTTATCTGCTTTAGTGTTCTTGATTAACAATTCATGATAGAGAATAATTGATGAGAGGTGTGTTAACTTAAATGAAGCAATAAGTGAAGTTGTGATCTTAAATCTTCGTAATCTAATTTTTAATTAGTGGTAATTAGAATTAGTGTAATTAAATAATTTAATTTATATAATTTGAAATTCATTCATTTAAATAAGATTGAGTTGGTTACGGGTTAGTACTTGGTGATTTTTATTAAATAATTTCTCGTGGGAACGATACTCTACTTTCACTTTATTACTTATTGACCACGTATTCTTGCGTGTTGTGCGTAATTAGATTTTACCCAACATGCTTCATTGATTATCTCAACATTTTTGGATGCCATTTGCAAATACTGCCACAAAACAAGGGTTAATTGACATGTCACATATTATCCCTATACTCTGACCGACCAAATAAATACCAAATAAACTTAGGCAGGTCATATTAGCGAAGGAATTCCCCGTCTCTCGCCTCCTAGTTCTTGTCTCACATCTCAGTCATGGATCATATCCCTAAGCTTTGATACTAACTGTGACGCCCCAAAATAGGTATACATCACCCATCTTGAGTCGCCAAATACATGGTACAAAATTCAAATACAACTTAATTATACAACTGCTGTCGTGTAAAATACGACAAAACATAAGCTGAGAGTTTTAATATGAATATTGTCTTCTAGACAGTATTCAAACTCAAATGGAGTCCTTATTACATTTATTATCACACTATTTCACTGAATAGTGAGGACTACTAATACAAACATCTGGACCGTCACTCCGTTCCCCGACTAGTCCCAGCTATATTCTCATTTCCTGAAGAGAACAATGAAAACAAAGGGTGAACTCAACTAGCCCAGTAAGAAATATTATGACTAAGATAATGTAGAATAAATTATCGTTATCCTTCAACAGTGTTAAACTGATAAAATATAATAAATATCAAGTTTAATTGTAGTGGAACAAACAATCCATTAGAAGAGTCAAGTAGAGAATGATATCTACTATCTTCTATGTATTAAAAAGTTTATCATCAATTTTATCGCTGAGACTCAGCTTAATAAATAAACCACATCATTGAATCATCCCTGCACTATGGGCCAAGGATATTCATGTAATCATCAATGGTCATGATTATACCGAATAATCCCTGGTCATAATCATACCAACAATTGTCCATCAATACACTACAGGCCAATGAGGATTTTTACTACATCATTTGTAACATTACGGTCATGATTATACCGAATAATTCCTGGTCATAATCATACCAATCAATAGTACATCTATGCACGTAAGCCACATATGACTTTTATCACAATATAAGCATGATGATGATGATAATGATATAAGAATTCAATTAAAAGAAAGCAAATGATAGATTTTTAAAGATTTATAATTTAATTTATCCAGAATTCAATAATGCCCAAATTGTCAACATGATACTGCTTTGTGGAGTAAAATTCAAGAATAATATTATATCAAAAATGATTTGGACAACAAAGAAATCAATTTTTGTCATGAATAATTTCCCGGGTGAATAGTACCCCGTGAATAGTACTTCAAGAATAATACCCCGTGAATAGTACTTTGTGAATAGTACCTATGAATAGTACTTTGTGAATAGTACCTCGTGAATAGTACTTTGTGAATAGTATTGTAAAAATAAATACTACTCATGGACAGTACTCCGGCATGTAAAGTTTAAAATTTAACAAGAATGTGCAGAAAATATCCTTGTGAAACGATACTAGATAAATCGTAAATTTCAAGGATATTCTACTAATTTCACGGAGGTTAGAAGCAATACTTTAATAAAATGATGGTATAATCAGGAATACAAGACGAAATAATATTACTCACATACTACAGAGTATGGAAGAAAATATTATTCCTTATGAATACTGAAAAAAAAATATCTCTTACCTCAGAAGAAGACTGGACACTGGAATAGTGAGGTAGCAGACTTCTCTTCTACTTTCTCTCTAAAGCTTCTCTCTCTATAGCTTCTCTCTCTATAATTGCTCTTGTGAGTCTTAGTGAATTGGTGAGAATGAAAGAAGAATGATGTAAGACCCCGAATTTTATGAAATAAAAGTATTCAATTTTTCTATTCAGTAAATGGTTAAATTGATAAAAGTTAAAGTTAAGGGTGATATATGATTTTTTTTTTAAATACGCAAGTGGTTATAAAGTATTCATTATTGTCGGGGAATATTCGTTTGGTCGTGAAATATTCTTTTTGTCGGGGAATATTAAATGCATTGACCGGTAGCGACTTTATGGGCCCCATAACGGATAAGCTGTCGGGAAGAAGAAAACGACAAAATTGAATAACTAAGGCATAGTTATTCTTACTTAACAATCGTTTGAATACCCGGTGGTTAAAATACGATGTCGCGTGGTTGCACAATGAAGCACGGTAGTATTGCACAATATTGTTGAATTATTGATCCTTACGTGAAGGCACTACTCAATAATTGTTCCATAATTCTTCGTCGAATATTTTATTTTATTGATTCAATAATTGCTTTGCTTTGATATTTTATATTATTGTTATTTCAATAATTGTCATCACACAAAGATATTTTCCATTATCGGATCAATAATTCATATTATTTGGAATAATATTATTAGATAACATTATTGGCAATGTCTAGAAAGTTCTCATCAAGGAGAGGTTTGGTCACCTAATTGCTTGGCCAAGAAGGAGAAATCCTTATCGGAAAGCCCTCTTTCCTAGGAACTACACTTTTGTCATTATTGTGATTACTGTAATATTATTTGTGAATAATTAATTATTGATTTATATGATAAGGAAATATTTATTTGATGCGGATATAAATGATGGATTTATTTATGTGATTATAAATGAAGGAATTACTGTTGAGGTGTTTTATCAGTATTTTGACGGATTGGAGGTATTAAAAGATCAAATCAGTGTTCTTACAGTTTTATTGTGTGAGTTATAATTTTTAATCTGACCGTTGGATCGTTGTAATTTTTGGATATGTTATACATATATAAGTTGAGTATATGTTCACAAATTTTGATCCGTTAAAAATGAACGAATGATTTTTTTATGAATTTTAAGAGGTGATTGATTCGGAAATTAGGTTTATAAATGATTTTAGTGGAAAATTCTAGAATTGAGTGGGCCCGACTTGTGGTTGGTGAAGAAATGTGTTGAATTTTATTTCAAATGTGGTGGGTGGAAATAGTAGCAGGTAAAGCCATCAGGTAGCAGGTTAAGTCTGCTTCGGCGTGCTAACATTTTCCTATAAATAGAGGGCTAAGTTAGAATTGAAAATCACACCAGAAACAAGTTTTCTCTCTTTCTCTCTTTAGATTATCGGCGTATTTTGTGAGTATTTAAATACTTGGTGAGTTTCTATTCTTCAATCTGAAGTTTCCTTCAACGTCATATCTCGATATCCAATGTAAGTCTCTTGCTTTTTTTGAGGTAAGGGATAGTAAGGGGTAGTAAGGGATATTAAGGGATGTTGTTTTCTTCTTAAATGATATTATTTTCTTCAATATCATTATACCAAAATATTGGTATGGATTTTATTGTGGAAGTTCTACCTTTTTGAGTCAGGGTTACTTTTCACGTATACGACACTATTCACGCATACGGCACTATTCATGTATATGGCACTATTTACGTATATGATATTATTTACGTATACGGTACTATGTACGAATACAGAGTACTATTCATGAGTTACTATTCACGAGTTAATATTTATGAGTTACTATTCACGAGTTAATATTCACGGGTACTATTCACGACAAAAATTGGTTTTTTTTTTCTGACCAAATTATCGTTAATTTATATGATTGTTGATCTTGAAATTAAATGCAATTGTTGATCATATTGTTTTTATTATCATATATAACATTTTTATAACCCTAGTGATGGAATTTCTCTTTGACTTAAGTGTAAAGATGAGTAAATTATTGGTATGATTGTGACTATGGGTTCTCTTTGGCGATGAGTGCAAAGTTGAATTGTTGAATTGGTATGATCATGACCATTGAATTTACAATTGAATATTTTAGCTTAAGTGCAAAGGTGAAATGATCAACATGGTTATAATTATTGTTTATATTAATTACGAAATAATTATATATTTCTTTGAGATATTAATATATTTGGCACATAGTGCAAATATGAATCATTGATGAATATATTTGGCATGTAGTGCAAATATGAACTATTGATGAATATCTTTGGCCAGAAAGTGCAAAGATGAATTGTTGATGAATATCTTTGGCCCGTAGTCAAAGATGACTGTTTGTTGAATATCTTTGGCCATGAGTGCAAAGATGAATCATTGATGAATATCTTTGGCCCGTAGTGCAAAGATAAATTTATTAGTATGATTATGAACAGGAACTGTGATTTGGTATAACCATGATCTTTGATGTTTCAGGTAAAGACGTGATGAAAATTATCTTCGTCCTGGATGCGAAGAGGAATTTAGAATTTCAATTATGATTATGAGTTATTCATATAATTGTGGAAAAGAACTGTTGATTAATGTTACAAGGATAAAACATTGTTGGTGGACTTTTAACATGGAGAAGATAATAGACTTTATAGTCTATTTGACTCTTCTAATGGATTGCTTCGTTCCAATCAGAACTATGGTTGAAAAGTTTTATCATCTACCATATGTTCTAAATCTACGATTTATTCTTGATGAAGGCTATTGATAATTTAATTATCTTTAGTCATGATATTCTTTAGTGAGCTAGTTGTGCTCAACCTTTTGCTTCACAATTCCTTTCGAATAATAAGAGTGTAGTCCGGGTGAAGCGGGGTAATGGGGAATAGAATTCGGTGGTCATCATTTAGTAGTTATATTTGGTGAATCAAATAGGGTGAAGCGAACCCAACGTTGGAAGGGTGTTTTTCCACTATCATACAAGATGTCTAAAGACATACAACCTCGTGTCATCATAAGACATGGTTGTGCACATCCACTTACTGAGTATATCTACGCGCACTACCTATATGAGCTTGGTGTTTGTGCAAGTATAATTCTCAATTAGAGACAGTGGAGATAATGATATGTCAAGAGAAGACTCACCATTGGAAAGAATATGATAGTAATCTTCTCATTTTTCTTTGGGGTCTATTGGGTCAACCAAGGATAATTCTGTGGCCATATGATATCTATCATAACTTGGAAGCATGGCCTCCCATGTACGAAGGTTTCCTTGAGCACTTCCCAAAGATTCTAATTTCTAAAACAATTTTTGACTTTACCTTTATGTAGGTGTCATTGTGACATGTTATCCAAGGTTGGGATGAGAGTCACAATTGGTATATATTTGTACCCAAACTCACAACATATGTGTTGTTGTATTTTGCACGACAATTGTTGTAATAAAGTTGTAGTTATTTTCTGTACCATGTATTTGGCGACTCAGAATGGGTTGGATGGAATGGACCTATTTTGGTGTCGTCACATTTGGTATCAGAGCTTAGGGATATGATCTCTGGCGGAGATCCCGGATTAAACCAGGAAGGGAGAGACGAGAAATATCCTTCGCTAGTGTGTGTCCTACCTAAGCTGAATTTTCTTACTTAAGTTGACAAATTGTGATATGTCAATTAACCTTTGTTTTGAAGCTGTATTCTAGAATGATATCTGAAATACAGGAGATGAGCAATGGAGAAATCATGATGACAGGGAAGATGGAATCTGGAATGGAAGCAATGTATTCTCAACTCTTTGAAATACCAGGTACGTAAATTTCGGGGACGAAATTTCATAAGGAGGGGAGATTGTATGACCACGAATTTTATGAAATAAAAGTATTCAATTTTTCTATTCAGTAAATGGTTAAATTGATAAAAGTTAAAGTTAAGGGTGATATATGAATTTTTTTTCAAAATACGCAAGTGGTTATAAAGTATTCATTATTGTCGGAGAATATTCGTTTGGTCGTGAAATATTCTTTCTGTCGGGGAATATTCGTACGATGGCGCAACTATTTGTGGACCCCATAACGGATAACTGTCGGAAGAAGAAAACGACAAAATTGAATAACGACGTAGTTATTACCGTTAACACTGTTGGAATACTCGGTGGTTAAAATACAATAATACGCGTGGTTGCACGCGAAGACACCTGGTATTTACGCATATTGTTGAATTATTGATCCTTACGTAAGAAGGCACTACTCAATAATTGTTCCAGTAATTACTGTTCAATATTTTATTTTATTGATTCAATAATTGCTGCTTTGATATTTTATATTATTGTTATTTCAATAATTGTCACTGCACAGTATTTTCCATTATCAGATCAATAATTCATATTATTTGGAATAATATTATTAGATAACATTATTGGCAATGTCTAGAAAGTTCTATCAAGGAGAGGTTTGGTCACCTAATTGCGCGCCAGTAAGGAGAAATCCTTATCGGAAAGCCCCTCTTTCCTAGGAACTACCTGTTTGTCATTATTGTGATTCTGTAATATTATTTGTGAATAATTAATTATTGATTTATATAATAAGGAAATATTTATTTGATGCGGATATAAATGATGGATTTATTTATGTGGTTATAAATGAAGGAATTACTGTTGAGGTGTTTTATCGATATTTTGATTGGATTGGAGGTATTAAAAGATCAAATCGATTGTTCTTACAGCTTTTATTGTGTGAGTTATAATTTTTAATCTGACCGTTGGATCGTTGTAATTTTTGGATATGTTATACATATATAAGTTGAGTATATGTTCACAAATTTTGATCCGTTAAAAATGAACGAATGATTTTTTTATGAATTTTAAGAGGTGATTGATTCGGAAATTAGGTTTATAAATGATTTTAGTGGAAAATTCTAGAATTGAGTGGGCCCGACTTGTGGTTGGTGAAGAAATGTGCTGAATTTTATTTCAAATGTGGTGGGTGGAAATAGTAGCAGGTAAAGCCATCAGGTAGCAGGTTAAGTCTGCTTCGGCGTGCTAACATTTTCCTATAAATAGAGGGCTAAGTTAGAATTAAAAATCACACCAGAAACAAGTTTTCTCTCTTTCTCTCTTTAGATTATCGAGCGTATTTTGTGAGTATTTAAATACTTGGTGAGTTTCTATTCTTCAGTGCAAGTTTCCTTCAACGTCATATCTGATATCCAGTCAGAAGTGCTGCTCTTTTGAGGTAAGGGATAGTAAGGGGTAGTAAGGGATATTAAGGGATGTTGTTTTCTTCTTAAATGATATTATTTTCTTCAATATCATTATACCAAAATATTGGTATGGATTTTATTGTGGAAGTTCTACCTTTTTGAGTCAGGGTTACTTTTCACGTATACGACACTATTCACGCATACGGCACTATTCATGTATATGGCACTATTTACGTATATGATATTATTTACGTATACGGTACTATGTACGAATACAGAGTACTATTCATGAGTTACTATTCATGAGTTACTATTCACGAGTTAATATTTATGAGTTACTATTCACGAGTTAATATTCACGGGTACTATTCACGACAAAAATTGGTTTTTTTTTTCTGACCAAATTATCGTTGATTTATATGATTGTTGATCTTGAAATTAAATGCAATTGTTGATCATATTGTTTTTATTATCGTATATAACATTTTTATAACCCTAGTGATGGAATTTCTCTTTGACTTAAGTGTAAAGATGAGTAAATTATTGGTATGATTGTGACTATGGGTTCTCTTTGGCCAGTAGTGCAAAGTTGAATTGTTGACTGGTATGATCATGACCATTGAATTTACAATTGAATATTTTTAGCTTAAGTGCAAAGGTGAAATGATCAACATGGTTATAATTATTGTTTATATTAATTCTGAAATAATTATATATTTCTTTGAGATATTAATATATTTGGCCTGTAGTGCAAATATGAACTGTTGATGAATATATTTGGCATGTAGTGCAAATATGAACTATTGATGAATATCTTTGGCTCGTAGTACAAAGATGAATTGTTGATGAATATCTTTGGCCCGTAGTGCAAAGATGACCTGTTGTTGAATATCTTTGGCCAGTAGTGCAAAGATGAACTGTTGATGAATATCTTTGGCCCGTAGTTCAAAGATAAATTTATTAGTATGATTATGAACAGGAACTGTGATTTGGTATAACCATGATCTTTGATGTTTCAGGTAAAGACGTGATGAAAATTATCTTCGTCCTGGATGCGAAGAGGAATTTAGAATTTCAATTATGATTATGAGTTATTCATATAATTGTGGAAAGGAACTGTTGATTAATGTTACAGGGATAAAACATTGTTGGTGGACTTTTAACATGGAGAAGATAATAGACTTTATAGTCTATTTGACTCTTCTAATGGATTGCTCGTTCCACTGTAACTATGGTTGAAAAGTTTTATCATCTACCATATGTTCTAAATCTCTGATTTATTATTGATGAAGGCTATTGATAATTTAATTATCTTTAGTCATGATATTCTTTACTGAGCTAGTTGTGCTCACCCTTTTGCTTCACAATTCCTTTCAGGTAATAAGAGTGTAGCTGGGTCGAGCGGGGGTAACAGGGGAATAGAACGGTGGTCATCATTTAGTAGTTATATTTGGTGAATCAAATAGGGTGAAGCGAACCCAACGTTGGAAGGGTGTTTTGCCACTATCATACAAGATGTCTAAAGACATACAACCTCGTGTCATCATAAGACATGGTTGTGCACATCCACTTACTGAGTATATCTACGCGCACTACCTATATGAGCTTGGTGTTTGTCTGAAGTATAATTCTCAATTAGAGGCAGTGGAGATAATGATATGTCAAGAGAAGACTCACCATTGGAAAGAATATGATAGTAATCTTCTCATTTTTCTTTGGGGTCTATTGGGTCAACCAAGGATAATTCTGTGGCCATATGATATCTATCATAACCTGGAAGCATGACCTCCCATGTACGAAGGTTTCCTTGAGCACTTCCCAAAGATTCTAATTTCTAAAACAGTTTTTTACTATACCTTTATGTAGGTGTCATTGTGACGTGCTATCCAAGGTTGGGATGAGAGTCACAGTTGGTATATATTTGTATCCAAACTCACAGCATATGTGTTGTTGTATTTTGCACGACAGTTGTTGTAATAAAGTTGTAGTTGTTTTCTGTACCATGTATTTGGCGACTCAGAATGGGTTGGATGGAATGGACCTATTTTGGGGTCGTCACAAATGATCTTCTATTTATAGGAAAATATAGTTTCGATAATTGCACGTTTTGGGGCTAAAAATATTACAATATAATACCTTCATCTTTTCCTTCATTTTTAATTTAGTCCTGCAAGTATTATAAAACTTGCACCACCTCCCCTAATAGTACATCATGTGAATCAATAGCACAATCATGTGAATCAATAGTTCTATACATGTGAAAAAAATAATTATAGTATAGTACCTTCATCTATACTTCTATTTTTAATTTAGTCCTGCAAGTATTATCAAACTTGCACCACCACCCCTAATAGTACATGCATGTGAACAATAGTACACACATATGAACAAACAGTTATAAACATGTGAATTAATAACAATTAATTGCTTATTTATCCGATTAATTACCCGATTAGTCAATATAACCTCCAGACATCAATTATTATCGGAATAGATGTCAATTTCCACTAACACTACTAATTCCAACACAATGGAAATATCAATTTCATCTTTAATCAACACGAACTTATTCATCATTAATATTATAACTCACAATATTTAACAACCAGATCATTCCCAGGAAAGATGAGGCTTTCCGATAAGGATTTCTCCCTATTGGCGCGCAATTAGGTGACCAAACCTCTCCTTGACAGAACTTTCTAGACATTGTCAATATTGCTAATAATAATATGAATAACTTTTTCGTCTCAATTATTGATTTAATAATAATAAATATTATGCAGATAATACTGTGACAATAATTGAATCAATAATATGAGAGATATTATGCAGCAATTACTGTAGCAATAATTGAGTATAACTGAGTGACTTCTCACGTAAGCATCAATAATCAATAACGTGTGCTACTATGCAACCACGCGTATTACTGTTCTTTTACCACCGGGTAGTTCAACAGTTTAATAGAAAACTTTTGCCGTTATTTTTATAAAAAGATAATTCTGTCATTTTCTAAATATGACAATATTTCTGTTGTGGGGTCCACCAATGATTGCGTTGTCGTACGAATATTCTTTATTAAAACGAATATTCCCCGGCCAATCGAATATTATATAACCATTTGCTTACTTTGCAAAATTTGTAAATATTACCCACAACTATAACATTATATCAAATCCACACCATAATATTAAAAAATATATTTTGAGAAAAATTAATCTTTATTCATAAAATTTGGGGTCTTACAAAGAAGATTAAAACTAAAATAAGAAAACTCTCTTTATTAACTATCCTTCAACGAGCGTACAATGTAGAAATAATTTTATTCTCCTCTTATTTCTAACATAAACTAATACATAATAATTTAATACCCAATCTCTCTTGGTACTTCTCTATTTGTAGGCATCAAGACTCAATTAATTCCTTCTAGGAATCAATTTCTCAGTAGTAATCAACTTATTTCAAAGAGATCTTATAGATAAATTTTTTTCCCATTGGATTTAACTTGCACACCAACATTGTTCCACCTCCTTCCTTCTCCTTGTAGGATTCTTCTTGGATATTTTCTTCCATAAATTGAATTAGAATATAATTCTAATTACCACTAGTTAAAAATCAAATTATGGAGATTTAAGATCACAACTTCACTTATTGCTTCACTTAAATTAATACAGTTCTTATCAATTATACTCACTATTTTGAATTGTTAATCAAGAACACATAAAAAAAATGACCATCTCTCAATGCATCATACTCAAATCAACTTAAATCCACAGATGATAAAATTAAGAAGAACACCCTAATTAACTAATTCACTATATCTCTATGTGAATTACAATTAAAGAAGATTTTAAGCACAAGTTCTCTATCAGATTACATGCGATGTATAGGTATATCTCTATCCTTGACATAAATTTAGAATTCTAAAGCCATTTAGAAAACACAATCACATGCTATTATGATCAGATCTAAATCTATAATCCATCTCTCTAGTTCATATAGATTATCACGGTAATAGTTAGCTAGACAATTAAGCATAAAGCACAAACCATAATAGACAATCCAAGAATAATCACAACAATTAATAGAGAAGCATACTAAAATAAACTACCGAACAAGCTCCATTGTAATCTTAAAAAAGAATTTAATTGATGATTAATGAATTAAAACCAAGAATCCACAATTAAATAAACATTAAAAGACAAAAATAGAAGTAGAGAAGAAAATAGAATCTGTTGTCTGCAGATTTGATGCTCCTTTCTTGCTCCTGCTTTGAATCTTCAATGGTCTCCAAATTGCTTCAATCTCCAAATTTAATAAAAACTAGAGTTTAGTCCTAATCTACTCTACTCTAATCTAATGGAATACTCCTTTAATCCTTGTGATTCTCCTCCTTTTATATGTCTCTTCATGTGTCTTTTAGAGTCCTTAAAGTCCTTGAAACAAGCAACTCGAACCAATCCTCCTCAAACTCAACTTCTGAAAACTCATTTTGCTTCCCGACAAGCCTTCCCCGGCGGGCTTTTGACACTAGGAAACCCACGCCCCGGTGGGGGTACTTTTTCTGAAATTACGAAAATGCCACTAAGCTCCATTTTTTATGTTTTTATCTTTCGAAGCCGTTTCCTACACACTACTACAAAACAGTAAATAGATAACGCGGAAAAAATGTTGTGGTTTCAGTTAGAAAAACGTCGTGGTTAAGGGTGTTATCTATTTGACACCCTTACACAATATTTTTAAAACGTTGTAGTTAAGCACATTACACAACGTTAAGAAAAAAACGTTGTAGATTTGTTTTCCATAAATTAGCAGATGCTTAAAAACTTTGTAGAATGTATGATTCCACAACGTTTTCTGGATAAAAACGTTGTAGTTTAATATATCAGACAACGTTTTTAACCAATTATACAACATTTTTAAAATGTTGTAGATAAAGAAAAAAAAAAGAAAAGAAAAGGTTGTGGTTCACCTATATTACCAATGCACCTGCAATATGCTAATGCCATGATATATAGCTAAAAGGTCTAAATTCTCATTTAAAGCCAAAATGTATCAACCATTCAAAATACATCCTAATAATATCATTCGTTTACAGTTTCAAATTACTACATCCACAAAATATACCAAACTATCCATAAAATTAAGTTGTGGAGCACTACCTAAACTGTGGTGCACTACCTACCTAAGCGGTCGATCTTGGTCAAGAGCTCAGCAAACTTGACAGCAATGTGAGAGGTGTTGCAATCAAGAACTGGGGCATATCCATTTTCAATCTGTCCAGGGTGGTTCATGATGATGACCTGAGATGTGAGGTTGGCAGCTCCCTTGGCAGGGTCATCCTTGGAGTTGGATGCAACATAACCACGCTTGAGATCCTTGACTGCAATATTTAAATAGGTTTCACCCAGGCGTCATGAACATAGGAGGACGGGGTGTCACCATTCAAGTATCAAGAGCAGTACTGCAAGTTCAGAAACTAGATTTTGTCATCTTCCCAACTCAACAAAGTGAAATTCCAATTCAGATCAATGCAACAATTCAAACGTTCAGTATTTCAGGCAATCATCGCTGCCTATAAGATGACTTTCAGGTTACAAGAAGTAAATCGGTAACTAGGAGGTACATTAAGGTGGCTATCTGCTAAAGTTTTGGAATGAGCAAGATAGTTTTAATGTGCAAGGCAATATATCTCTAGTTATTTTACTGATGTGAGAGAGGCTTTCATACCCAAACCATAGAAGAATTATTCTCTGGTTATGCATCAACTAAATCTGAGTTCTTTTTTATTTTTTAGGAAGTGGGAACCACAACATTTTAATTATTGCTAATCCTGATAGGAGTCACTGTTACAAGTCAAGTTTACATACCGAGAATTTGGGACATTCATGGATGTGTAGATATGTTATTGGAGGAAATTCTTCTGTCCTCTTTTCCCTGAAAAATGGCATATTTGGTTTCACGCCAACATCCGCTTCTGTTATTCCGTCTAAATACAGAACCAATAGTATTAAGACACATAGAAGAAATACGATGTGGAATACTATAATGGAATGGTGCTCACGTGAAATAACAAAGATTGCTCACGTGAACCCTATGGCATTGTTTGTGGTAAATGTCCTAGCAATAAACTAGCAGTCTGCATGAAAATTAGAATACACAAGTCAGTCAGATCCCACTTCAATAACTGTGCAGCCCACACTCCATATGTCAATAGCAAAGGCAAGCTCTGGATTAACATCTTTTCCCAACATAGACTGCAAAACCTGCACAAAAAGAAATAAGGAAAATATTTTTGAAGAACTTGAAACATCTGTACTTGCTCCTCTAATAGAGGTGTTTCCAAGGATTCACCACTCTGAAGTGATCCAACTTCCCTCTGCTGAGCTGTAGCATTGCTTAGGGCTGAGCGGAAAAACTCACCAGCCTGAGAAAGAAATAACATGTTATATATAGAAAACCATGTTCGACAGCTTCCTAGTTAGTAAAGAAGCTACAATAGATTGCCCACTGGAGGACACAATAGAATAAACATAGTCTATATCAACTAATCAAGGTTCGTCAAACAAACCAAAAATGGAAGCAAGAGAAGCAAGAGAACTGTAAGAAAATTCTTAAAGAATGAAAGGTACCCAGAAAGAACTCTTCATAATTATAATCCATAAAGTTTTTATTTATACTTATTTTAAGCAACTTTCTCTATATGTAGACAACCAAGGCAACTTGATAAGGGCCAGTAATAAATATATTACTTTTTATATTATGTATGAAGGAGATTAATCTTAAACCATTAGTTTACGCAAAAGGTTAATAAACATAACTATAAAATCATATGTACTGCTAATATTGAGTGCAGGCCATTTATATAAAATGTTAACATCAGACCAAGAGTAAAAGTATCATGTAATTGTTTTGGTACTCAATGCACCCCTCTGCCAGTTGATTAAGAAACTCAGTAACTTACCATTATCATGAAACACATTAGACAACCTATTATTGGTAATAAAACAATCCTTCTTGTGTATATTACATAAACCCGCCGACCGTGTCTAGTAGCCTGAAAAAGTAATATTCCAGAAAGAATATATATATATATATATATATAAGGATTAATCACGCGTGATAGGTTGTTGTTGAGGGCGACCGTTAATTAGTAGCCCGCTACTACTTGCTACTTTATATATAAACAAAAAAAAAATTGTCTAAGGTTAGATTACACAGTAGTAGAGGTTTGGTCAAAATAGGTTCTTCCTCAACAATAGGATTCTTTGTGGATGGAATCCAATATATATATATATATGTATGTATATATAAAGACAGATACAAATGGGTAGAAATAGAATAAATAAATGAATAACAATATAAGGCATCAAAGCTTGGTCATGCCAACTCACGAGTCATTGCACGAATCGGCATGACAAAGAAAGAGCTCATGACAACTCGAATTTTCATAAGTTATTAAAATAAGAATTTAATAATTAAAATTCTTATTATGAGGTTTATATATATTGAATTATATGATTTGGTGTGAAGAGAATTATATATTCATATGTTGGAGAATGTGAGATTTAATAGTTAATTAAACTATTAAAGAAATTAAATAATATTAGTTAATTTAATTAAGTTGAAATTATGCTATGAGATAATATGTAAGACCCCAAATTATTAATAAATGAAATATAATTTCCTCTATTTATTTTTTTGAAATAGTAAGGGTTGAATTGATTAATGTGGTTAGTTATGGGTAAAATGCGCAAATATTTTTAAATAAGCAGGTGGTTATAAAATATTCATTTTTATCGGGGAATATTTGTACGACGGCGCAGTCTTTTGTGGGCCCCATAACGGAAAGCGATTGTATAAAGAAAATGACAAGTATAAGTTGTTGTTACTGCTTAACACTTTGTTGGAATACTTCGATAGTTAAAACACACTAATACGTCTGGCGTTGTTGCACAAGATGATACCTGGTATTGCACGAATTATTGATTCTTACGTGAAGGCACTACTCAATAATTGTTACAATAATTCTTTGTTCAAAGATTTTATTTTATTGATTCAATAATTCCTATGTTGATATTTTATATTCTTGTTGTTTCAATAATTGTCACACTACACATTATTTTTCATTATCGAAGCGATAATTCATATTATCTAAATAATATTATTAAAAAATATTATTGGCAATGTCTAGAAAGTTACATCTAAGGAGAGGTTTGGTCACCAAATTGCGGCGCCCGATGAAGAGAAATTCTTATTGAAAGCCCTTCTTTCCTCGAACGGCACAGTTGACAAAGATCTTGTGATTACATAATATTATTTGTGAATAATTAATTATTGATTTATATGATGAGGAAAATATTATTTTATGTGGATATAGATGGAGAAAATTTTTAAAGTGACAATTGTTAAAAATTGATATTTTATCTTTTTTGATAAAATAATATTTTATTATATTATTATAATATAATAATGATGATATTTTTACAATGAATGTGAGATATATGAGTATATGAGGAGAAAGAGTATTTTTGTTGCAAAAGTTGTTTAAAACATGTTAAACATGTCTGTGTGCCCATTTCTTGACTGAAATTTGATTATAGCCTGTAAAATCGTCCGTTTATGGATTTCGGTTTCTGTTTGGAATTTAGAAAAACTTTCGTCTGTAAAGTTGTAGAGAATTGAATTTTCTATAACAAATTGCAAGATTCGAATTTTCTGATAAAAGGGCTATTTATTATGAATTATTGAAGTTCCGAAATTCCTGAATAATTGATTTTTGAAAGTTTTAATTAATTTTAATAACAAAAATGTTTTTTTTTTTTTTCATTATTATTAATTTCAATTAGGATGGTCACATGGTCGTCGAGTGGGCGTAGGAATTTAATATATATTATATTAATATTTTATTAAATTTTCTGCTTTGGTGTTCTAAGCATTTTCCTATAAATAGGGTGCTTAGGTTAGAATTGGAAATCACACCAGAAACTAAAGTTTTCTCTCTCTTTCTCTCTCGATATATTGAGCGTATTCTTGTGAGTATTTTAATACTTTGAGTGTTGTTATACGGTGTAAGTTAAAGTCATAGCTTATATCCGATGTTTCAACTAGAAGTATTGTCTTTACGAGGTAAGGGATGTTATTTTATTCGAAAATGATATTATTTCTTCAATATCATTATGCCGAAATATTGGTTGGAATTTTTTTTATCAAATTTGGAACTTTTTGTAAGACCCCGAATTTTATGAAATAAAAGTATTCAATTTTTCTTATAATTATGATTCAGTAAATGATTAAATTGTTAAAAGTTTAAAGTTAAGGGTGAGATATGAATTTTTTTCAAAATCGTAAGTGGTTATAAAATATTCAATTGTCGGAGAATATTCGTTTGGTCGTGGAATATTCTTTTTGTCGGAGAATATTCGTACGACGGCGCAGCCATTTGTGGGCCTCATAACAGAATAACTGTCGAATGAAGAAAACGACAAAATAAGGTTTTTATAAATAACGGCGTAATCGTTACCATTAACACCGTTGGAATACCCCGTGGTTAAAATACAGTAATACGCGTGTTTGCACAGTAGCACACGGTTTTACACAGTATTTTTGAATTATTGATCCTTACGTAAGAAGACACTACTCAATAATTGTTACAGTAATTACTGTTCAATATTTTATTTTATTGATTCAATAATTGTTGCGTTGATATTTTATATTATCGTTGTTTCAATAATTATCACTGCACAATATTTCTCATTATCAGATCAATAATTCATATTATTTGAATAATATTATTAGATAACATTATTGGCAATGTCTAGAAAGTTACATCAAGGAGAGGTTTGGTCACCTAATTGCGCTACCAAAGAAAGAGAAATTCTTATCGGAAAGCCCTCTTTCTGAGGACTACTGGTTGGTTGTCATAATTTGTGATTACTGTAATAATATTATTTGTGAATAATTAATTATTGATTTATATGATAAGGAAATATTTATTTGATGTGGATATAAATGATGGATTTATTTATGTGGTTATAAATGAAGAAATTAATGTTGATGTATTTTATCAGTATTTTGTCGGATTGGAGGTATTAAAAGATCAAATCGGTGTTCTTACAGCTTTATTGTGTGAGTTATAATATTTAATCCGATCGTTGGATCGTTGTAATTTTTGGATATGTTATACATATATAAGTTGAGTATATGTTCACAAATTTTGAACCGTTAAAAATGAGCGTATAATTTGTTATGAATTTGAAGAGGTGAATGGTTCAAAAATTGTTGAAGTATCCGAATTTAGCATTTTGGTAGAAAATTCTAGAATTGAGTGGGCTCCACTTGTGGTTGATGAAGAAATGTGCTGAATTTTATTTCAAATGTGGTGGGTGGGAATAGTAGCAGGTAAAGCCATCAGGTTGCAGGTCAAGTCTACTAAAATTTTCCTATAAATAGAGGGTTAAGTTAGAATTGAAAATCACACCAGAAACATAAGCTTTCTCTCTTTCTCTCTCTAGATCATTGAGTGTATTTTGTGAGTATTTAGATACTTGGTGAGTTGATATTCATCAGTGTATGTTTCCTTCAGCGTCATATCCGATATCCAGTCAGAAGTGCTGCTCTTTTGAGGTAAGGGATAGTAAGGGATTTTAAGGGTTATTATGTTTTTCAGTTCGTACTTCTTCTAACCTTTAGAAAATTCTGGAAAAATTTGAAATGATATGTTGATGAGTTTTATTGATTGTGTCCAAAAATGGTGATTTTTGGATGTATAGATTAAGAGTTATGAATTTTATGAGAAAAGACTATTTTAAAAGTAACCGCTTATAATTCCTTGTGGTTAACTCAAAAATTGATGAAATTTTTATTGGGAGTACATCTATATAATATCAGTGTACTCTGTGAATTTCGAAATTTTTGGATAAAAGTACAATTTATGATAAATATCTAAATATTTGGCGGTTTTGGCCATATGAAAAATAGTAAATGAATTTTAAAAATTCTAAGACAAATATATGTTCAATATGGGACTATATTCTGCTAAATCCAAGAAAAGAAATATTTTTGGAACTGATTTGGTATTTTTCATGAAAATGGACTAGTTATGAATAAATGAGTTAAATATGTTATGTGAAGGAAGAAAATTGGAAAATATGATTTTATGGCTTGAGAATCATATATGTGGTATATCTGATTTTTTGATGAGGGTTTTGGTTATTGGTGATGAAATATTATAAGTTTGGCATTTTATGATGATTAAATGCATTATTTAGTAAAGTGTAAACAATTAAAATAAATTGTTTATAAGTTTAAGAAATGTTATTCTTTCAATATCATTATCTTAAAATATTGGTATGGATTTTATTATGGAATTTCTACCTTTTTGTGTCGGGGTTACTATTTATGAGTTCTATTCATGAGTTACTATTCACGAGTTACTATTCACGGGTACTATTCACTACAAAATTGGTTTCTTTTTCTAACCAAATTATAGTTGATTTATGAATATTACTCTGGAGATTAAAACTATATATTGATTATATTGATTTTATTATCATAAATAACATTTTTATAACCCTGATGTTGAAATTCTCTTTCACTTGAGTATAAAGATGGGTAGATTATTGGTATGATCATCACTAGGGTTCTCTTTGGCCGATGGTGAAAAAGTTGAATTGTATTTGGTATGATCATGACCATTGAATTTATAATTGAATATCTTTAGCTTAAGTGCAAAGGTGAATTGATCAACATGGTTATAATTATTGTTTATATAAATTACGAAATGATTATATATTTCTTTGAGATATTAATATATTTGGCTTTAGTGCAAATATGAACTGTTGAGGAATATCTTTGGTACTTTTGTAGTTCAAAAGATGAATGTTAATGAATATCTTTGGCCAGTAGTGCAAAGATGACACATTGTTGAATATCTTTGGCGATTAGTGCGAAGATGAATCGTGGATGAATATCTTTGGTAGTAGTGCAAAGATGAATTTATTAGTATGATTATGAAAAGGAACTGTGATTTGGTATAACCATAATCTTTGATGTTTCGTAAAGACATGTGATGAAATTATATTAAATCACAGATGCGAAGAGGAATTTAGAATTACAATTATGATTATGAGATATTCATATAATTGTGGAAAGAACTGTTGATTGATGTTACGAGGATAAAACATTGTTGGTGGACTTTTAACATGGAGAAGATAATAGACTGTATTGTCTATTTAACTCTTCTAATGGATTTTTCGTTCCGCTGCAACTATGGTTGAAATTTTTATCATCTACCATATGTTCTAAATCTCTAATTTGTTATTGATGAAGGCTATTGATAATTTAATTATCTTTAGTCATGATATTCTTTTCTTGAAGCTAGTTGTGCTCACCCTTTTTGCTTCACAATTCCTTTCGGGTAATAAAAGTGTAGTTGCATGTGGAGCCAGGCGTAATGTGAGGAATAGAGCGGTGGTCTCTAAATAGTATGGAATTCTCCCTAAACAGTTTAGACAAGTGTGTTGTATACATCTTTTAGTAGTTATATTTGGTGAATCATATAGGGAGAGGGGAACCCAACGTTGGAAGGGTGTTTTGCCATTATCATACAAGATGTCTAATGACATAAAACCTCGTGTCATCATAAAGACGAGGTTGTGCTCATCCACTTCTTTGAGTATATTTACTGAGCACTACCTATATAATCTTTGTGTTTGTTTGAAGTATAATTCTCAATTTGAGACAGTGGAGATAATGATAAATCAAGAGAAGACTCACCATTGGGAAGAATATGATAGTAATCTTCTCATTTTTCTTTGGGGTCTATTGGGTCAACCAAGGATAATTCTGTGGCCATATGATATCTATCATAACCTAGAAGCATGACCTCCCATGTACGAAGGTTTCCTTGAGCACTTCCCAAAGATTTTAGTTTCTAAAACAATTTTTGACTATACCTTTATGTAAGGTGTCACTGTGAGGTGCTGTCCACGGTTGGGACATGTGTCACATTTGGTATATATTTGTATCCAAACTCACAGTATATGTATTGTTGTATTTTGCACGACAATTGTTGTAATAAAGTTGTAGTTGTTTTTTGTACCATGTATTTGGGGACTCAGAATGGGTTGGATGGAATGGACCTATTTTGGGGTTGTCACATTTGGTATCAGAGCTATAAGTAAAGAGTCCCGAGCCTCTCATTTGGTGACTTCTGTTGATGGGGGATGTCTGCAAAGCCGGACTCTCCGTAGGGGGACTTGGATTCTGCGGTGTGGCTGACATTGAGAAGGTACCAATGTGAGGTGTTGTCCACTGATGGGACATTTGTCACATTTGGTATCAGAGCTTAGGGATATGATCTCTGGCGGAGATCGGGGAATAGAACTAGGAGGGGAGAGCTGAGTAAATCCTTCGCTAGTGTGTCCTACCTAAGCTTATTTGTTGGTCAGTCATAATATCGGGATATTATGTCATATGTTAATTTGTTCAATTAACCCTTGTTTTGAAGCTGTATTCTAGAATGATATCTGAAATACAGGAGATGAGCAATGGAGAAATCATGATGACCCGGGAGATAGAATCTGAAATGAAAGCAAGGTATTCTCAACTTTTGAAATACCGAATGCGTAAATTTCGAGGACAAAAATTTCATAAGGAGGGAGATTGTAAGACCCCGAATTTTATGAAATAAAAGAATTCAATTTTTCTTATAATTATGATTCAGTAAATGATTAAATTGTTAAAAGTTTAAAGTTAAGGGTGAGATATGAATTTTTTCAAAATACGTAGTGGTTATAAAAATATTCAATTGTTTGGGAATATTCGTTTGGTGGTGGAATATTCTTTACATGGGAGAATATTAAATGCGGACTGTACCAGTTGACCATTTATGGGCCCCATAATGAGAATAATCGTATTGGATGAAGAAAACGACAAAATTAAGTTTTTATAAATAACGGCGTAATCGTTACCATTAACAACTTTGTTGGAATACCCGTGGTTAAAATACGATGTCTGGCGTGTTTGCACGATGGCTACGGTTTTACATAGTATTTTTGAATTATTGATCCTTACGTAAGAAGGCACTACTCAATAATTGTTACAGTAATTACTGTTCAATATTTTATTTTATTGATTAAATAATTACTACGTTAATATTTTATATTATTGTTGTTTCAATAATTATCACTGCACAATATTTCTCATTATCAGATCAATAATTCATATTATTTGAATAATATTATTAGATGGCATTCTTGGCAATGTCTAGAAAGTTCTGTCAAGGAGAGGTTTGGTCACCTAATTGCGTGCCAGTAAGGACAAATTCTTATCGGAAAGCCCCCTCTTTCCTGGGAACGGTCTGGTTGTCATAATTGTGATTCTGTAATATTATTTGTGAATAATTAATTATTGATTTATATGATAAGGAAATATTTATTTGATGTGGATAAAAATGATGGATTTATTTACGTGGTTATAAATGAAGGAATTAATGTTGAGGTATTTTATCAGTATTTTGTCGGATTGGAGGTATTAAAAGATCAAATCAGTGTTCTTACAGCTTTATTGTGTGAGTAATAATATTTAATCCGACCGTTGGACCGTTGTAATTTTTGGATATGTTATACATATATAAGTTGAGTATATGTTCACAAATTTTGAACCGTTAAAAATGAGCGTATAATTTGTTATGAATTTTAAGAGGTGAATGGTTCAGAAATTGTTGAAGTATCCGAATTTAGCATTTTTTTGGAAAATTCTAGAATTTAGTGGGCCCCACTTGTGGTTGGTGAAGAAATGTGCTGAATTTTATTTCAAATGTGGTGGGTGGAAATAGTAGCAGGTAAACCCATCAGGTTGCAGGTCAAGTCTGCTAAAATTTTCCTTTAAATAGAGGGCTAAGTTAGAATTGAAAATCACACCAGAACTATAAGCTTTCTCTCTTTCTCTCTCTAGATTATTGAGTGTATTTTGTGAGTATTTAGATACTTGGTGAGTTGATATTCATCGATTACAAGTTTCGATTCGAATCGTCATATCCGATATCCGGTCGAAGTCTTTGCTCTTTTGAGGTAAGGGATAGTAGGGGATTTTAAGGGTTATTATGTTTTTCGGTTTTTACTTCTTGACCTTCAAAAATTCTGAAAAATTTGAAATGATATGTTGATGAGTTTTATTGATTGTGTCCAAAATGGTGATTTTTGGATGTATAGATTAAGAGTTATGAATTTTATGAGAAAAAACTATTTTAAAAGTAAATCGCTTATAATTCCTTGTGGTTAACTCAAAATTGATGAAATTTTTATTGGGAGTACATCTATATAATATCGATGTACTCTGTGAATTTCGAATTTTTGGATAAAAGTACAATTTATGATAAATGTCTAAATATTAAGCGGTTTTGGCCATATGAAAATTAGTAAATGAATTTTAAAATTCTAAGACAAATATATGTTCAATATGGGACTATATTCTTTAAATCCCGGAAAAGAAATATTTTTGGGCCGATTTGGTATTTTTCATGAAAATGGACTAGTTATGAATAAATGAGTTAAATATGTTATGTGAAGGAAGAAAATTGGAAAATATGATTTTATGGCTTGAGAATCATATATGTGATATATGAAGATTTTTGATGAGGGTTTTGGTTATTGGTGATGAAATCTTATAAGTTTGACATTTTATGATGATTAAATGCATTATTTAGTAAAGTGTAAACAATTAAAATAAATTGTTTATAAGTTTAAGAAATGTTATTCTTTCAATATCATTATACCGAAATATTGGTATGGATTTTATTATGGAATTTCTACCTTTTTGTGTCAGGGTTACTATTTATGAGTTACTATTCATGAGTTACTATTCACGAGTTACTATTCACGGGTACTATTCACTACAAAATTGGTTTCTTTTTCTAACCAAATTATAGTTGATTTATGAATATTACTCTGGAGATTAAAACTATATATTGATTATATTGATTTTATTATCATAAATAACATTTTTATAACCCTGATGTTGAAATTCTCTTTCACTTGAGTATAAAGATGGGTAGATTATTGGTATGATCATCACTAGGGTTCTCTTTGGCGATGGTGAAAAAGTTGAATTGTGGACTGGTATGATCATGACCATTGAATTTATAATTGAATATCTTTAGCTTAAGTGCAAAGGTGAATTGATCAACATGGTTATAATTATTGTTTATATAAATTACGAAATGATTATATATTTCTTTGAGATATTAATATATTTGGCACAGAGTGTGAAATATGAGCTGTGAGGAATATCTTTGGCGCTTTGTAGTTCAAAGATGAATCTGTTAATGAATATCTTTGGCCGTGGTGCAAAAGATGACACATTGTTGAATATCTTTGGCCGATTAGTGCGAAGATGAACTATGGATGAATATCTTTGGCGGTAGTGCAAAGATGAATTTATTAGTATGATTATGAACAGGAACTGTGATTTGGTATAACCATAATCTTTGATGTTTCAGGTAAAGACATGTGATGAAATTATATTCATCCTGGGTACGAAGAGGAATTTAGAATTATAATTATGATTATGAGATATTCATATAATTATGGAAAGGAACTGTTGATTGATGTTACAGGGATAAAACATTGTTGGTGGACTTTTAACATGGAGAAGATACTAGGCTGTATTGTTGTCTATTTGACTCTTCTAATGGATTGCTTTCGTTCATTTATGACTATGGTTGAAATTTTATCATCTACCATATGTTCTAAATCTACGATTTGTTATTGATGAAGGCTATTGATAATTTAATTATCTTTAGTCATGATATTCTTTACTGAGCTAGGTGTGCTCACCCTTTTGCTTCACAATTCCTTTCAGGTAATAAAAGTGTAGCTGGGTCGAGCGAGCATAACAAGGGAATAGAACGGTGGTCTCTAGCTATGGAGTTCTCCCTAAATAGTATAGACAAATGTGTTTTATACATCTTTTAGTATTTATATTTGGTGAATCATATAGGGAGAGGCGAACCCAACGTTGGAAGGGTGTTTTACCACTATCATACAAGATGTCTAATGACATACAACCTCGTGTCATCATAAGACAGGGTTGTGCTCATCCACTTGCTGAGTATTTTTACGGGCACTACCTATATAATCTTGGTGTTTGTTTGAAGTATAATTCTCAATTTGAGACAGTGGAGATAATGGTAAATCAAGAGAAGACTCACCATTGGGAAGAATATGATAGTAATCTTCTCGTTTTCTTTGGTGTCTATTGGGTCAACCAAGGATAATTCTGTGGCCATATGATATCTATCATAACCTAGAAGAATGGCCTCCCATGTACGAAGGTTTTCTTGAGCACTTCCCAAAGATTTTAGTTTCTAAAATAGTTTTTGACTATACCTTTATGTAAGGCGTCACTGTGAGGTGCTGTCCACGGTTGGGACATGTGTCACATTTGGTATATATTTGTATCCAAACTCACAGTATATGTGTTGTTGTATTTTGCACGACAATTATTGTAATAAAGTTGTAGTTGTTTTCTGTACCATGTATTTGGCGACTCAGAATGGGTTGGATGGAATGGACCTATTTTGGGGTTGTCACACTTTTCATGTCGGGGTTACTATTCATGAGTTACTATTCACGAGTTACTATTCACGAGTTACTATTCATGAGTTACTATTCACGAGTACTATTCATGAAGCATGATGATGTTTTTTTGTGAAATTTCTATCTTTTGGTGTCAGAGTTACTATTCACGTATACGATACTATTCACGTATACGGCACTATTCACGAATACGACACTATTCACAGAAAAATTAAATTTTCTTTTCTATGTCCAAGATTGTCTGTTATAGTTCCTATCTTTGATTGGATCTATGTTTTGGTCTTCATTCTTGAATTTTACTCCACTCTGGTTATTTATGAAGTATTTTCAAACTTGGGTTATTTAATGTATGAATCCTTAATACTTTTTCTTTTGTTTCACTGGGTTCGTTTTCTTTAAAATATTTTTCATCATCCTCAGTCCTAATTGATGATATTACTGAATATCTTTGGCCTGTAGTGCAAAGATGAATGATTTCTGATGAATATCTTTGGCCTGTAGTGCAAAGATGAACATGTGTTTAGATGAACATGACCAATTGATGAATATCTTTGGCCTGTAGTGAAAAGATAAATATTTAATTCCAGATATATATTGATTGATGTTACAGGGATAAAATATCGACGATGAACTTTTAAATTCATATATAGAAGATAGTAGTTTGCATTCTCTACTTAACTCTTCTAATGAATTATTATTTTCACTGCGAAGATTGATTTAAAAATGGTTGTCTATTGTATTCTATTAGATTTTTTCTTGTTGAAGACTAACGATAATTTGTTTTATGTTATCTTAGTCATAATATTCTTTACTGGGCTAGTTGAGCTCACCATTTTTCTTGTTGTTCCATTTTTCTTCTCAGGAGGCGAGAATGTAGCGTACTACTAGGAATTAATGGAATGATGGTTTTAGAAGTGGTTCTAGTAGTCCTCACTATTCTGTAAAATAGTGTATTAATAATTGTAATGAGGACTTATTTGAGTGTGGATATTGTCTAGATGACAATATTTGTATTTAAACTCACAGTTTTTATGTTGTATTAATAAAGTTGTAGTTGTTTTGGTACCAAGTATTTTGATGACTTAGAATGAGTTTTGTATACCTGTTTTGGGGGCGTCACAGTTGGTATCAGAGCTTAGGGATATGGTCTCTGGCAGAGATCGGGAAATAGTACTAGGAGGGGAGAGACGAGTAATCCTTCGCTAGTGTGTCATACCTAAGCTTAATTGTTGGTCAGTCGAAGTATATGGTTAATATGTGATATGTTAAATTGTTTAATTAACCTTTGTTTTATGGCAGTATTTAAGAATGACAGCTGAGAATATTAACGATGAAGTTAATGAGACCGTGGAAACACCTTTAATCACCAGCCAGGGGAATGTGCAACAGGAAGGAAATATTCCTCCTGTAAACAACACCATTGAGTAGACAATGAACGGCGGGATGTTTAGGAGCTTTTTGCAGTTCATGCAAAACCAGACGAAGGAGACTCGTGCACAGAATACGGGTAGAAATGCCAGATGCGCGGCTTGTCACAACCAAGCATTTCAAAGAGTTGGGACCACCGGAATTTAAGGGAAAGCCAGATTCAATTATGGCGAAAATGTGGATCAAGCAAATTACCAAGATATTCGATGTCTTGGGATGCATGGAGGAACAGAAGGTTCCATTCGCCACCTTTATGTTCTGTGGTGAGGCGACATCGGTGGGGTCTCAGTGAAACGGACCCGACTTCTTTCAAGATGTCTTGGGAAGCGTTTCAAAAACTTTTTCAACGAAAAATACTTTCTTGAAAGTATTAAGCCTATGAAGGAGGTAGAGTTTATTAGACTAGAACAAAACAACATGACGAAGTGTCCCAATCGAGGCAAAGTGCGCGAGTTATCGAGTTTGCACCTCATTTGGTAGAGAATGAGGAACGAATGACGAGGATGTTTCGAGATGTTTAAAACCCGAGATTCTACAATATCTTATCTCTCATAAATTTTCTTTATATTCGGATGATGTCAACATGGCTCAATTATTAGAGCGAGATAGCGAAAATCACGTTCAACCAAGGACCACAACCGAGGTTATACCCCGGTGGCGGCAAGTCATCGAGCAATGAAAACCAAATGGGGAGGAAAACATTCGAGACAAAAAGCGGTAACCACTCTGGTGGTACTCGTGGCTATAAAAATAGAAGAAGCGAGTCGGGGGGAGATTTTAAAAAAAGGAGATTCAACAATGACATTGTGAAGACGTTAGCACCAGCATCAACTAGTTTTAAGGGAGGAGAACGACCACCGGTCGTATGCTATAAATGTTAAAAAGAGGGACATATCAGCCCAAACTATCCACAATAGTTCAAGGTATGCTATAATTATGGAAAGGAAGGACATATCGCTCGAGATTGTACTGTAGAGAAACCAAGTCCAGCGGGGATGGTGACTCAAAAGGCTGTCCCAGAAAAGTCAAATTCAATGGTTCCTGGAAGAGCGTTTGTCGTGACGGGTCAAAAGGCGAGGAACCCAAACGAGGTGATCACGGGTAAGCTAATCATAAATTCTTGCGAAGTTTATACTTTACTAGATACCGGTTCTACCCATTCTTTTATCTCTCCTGCTTGTGCTCAACATTTAAACTTGACTCTGGAGAAATTAGACTTTGACCTATCTGTGGAAACTCCATTAGGAGAAACTTTCATCACATCCACTGTTTATAAATCTTGTTTGATCCAAGTTGGCACCATCACATTACCTGCTGACCTTATCTCTTTAAAGATACTTGCATTTGACGTGATTTTAGGTATTGATTGGTTAACTACTCATCATGCCAAAATTGATTGTTTTCATAAGGTTGTTAGTTTTTATATTCCTAACCAACCTATTGTTCGAATTCAAGCAACTAGACCACTAAAATCAATCACGGTTATATCAAGTCATAAAGCCATTCGTTTATTAAAAAACGGATGTCAAGCTTTCTTAGCCCATGTTGTGGATTTGAATAAAGACACGTCAGATTTGAATAATATTCCTGTTGTTAGTGACTTTCCTGTCGTATTTCCTGAATAACTTTCCGGTCTACCCCCAGAACGTGAAGTTGAATTCTTTATTAACCTTGAACCTGGTACAAAGCCCATTTCTAAAACCCCATATCGAATTACTCCTATTGAACTTCAGGAGTTAAAGGGCCAACTACAGGAGTTATTGGACATCGGTTTTATTCGTCCTAGTACATCTCCTTGGGGTGCTCCTGTTTTATTTGTAAAGAAGAAGAAAGACGGCGAAGATGCGACTTTTATATCGATTACCGGGAATTAAACCATGTCACTATCAAGAATAGGTATCCGCTACCTCGTATTGATGACCTGTTTGACCAGTTACAAGGAGAACAATTCTTTTCAAAGATCGATCTTTGTTCTGGATATCATCAGCTGAAGGTTAGAACTGAGGATATTCCAAAGACTGCTTTCAGAACTCGGTACGGGGATTATGAATTCTTAGTCATGTCTTTTGGATTGACTAATGCTCCTGCTGCTTTCATGGATATGATGAACCGAGTATTCAAGGAATATTTGGATTAGTTTGTTGTTGTCTTTATTGATGACATCCTCATCTATTCCAAAAGCTGTGAAGATCATGAGCACCATTTGAAGTTTGGTATGCGCAAAGGCTTCGTGATAACAAGCTATATGCCAAGCTGAAGAAATGCGAGTTCTGGCTTGAGGAAGTAGCATTCCTTGGGCACATGGTGTCAAAACATGGAGTGTCTATTGAACCAGTGAAGATTGAAGCAATATAAAGTTGGGAACAACCGAAGACGGTGACCGAAGTACGTAGTTTTCTGGGTTTAACTGGTTATTATCGGAGATTAAGTGGAAGGGTTTTCTCGAATCGCTACCCAGATTAACTCACCGACTCGTAAAGATACAAAATTCAGATGGAGCGAGGAATGTGAGAAGAGTTTCCAAGATCTCAAGAGGAGACTCATTTCGGCACTGCTTTTGACAATACCATCCGGTTGGGATGGATTTGTTATCTCTGATGATGCTTGAGCAAAGGGTTAGGGTGTGTTCTCATGCAACGTGGGAAAGTCATAGCCTATGCCTCGCGACAACTTAAAGAATATAAGAGGAATTATCCTACTCATGATCTAGAGTTGGCAGCAGTCATTTTCGCGCTAAAGATCTGGAGGCACTATCTATATGGGGAGAAAATGGAGATATATTCAGACCATAAAAGCCTCAAATATTTCTTCACTCAAAAGAACTCAAAATGCAAATCTTGGACGCTTGGCTCGAGCTGTTGAAAGATTACGACCACACTATTCAATACCATCCTGGAAAAGCAACGTGGTAGGACGCGTTGAGTAGAAGATCATATGCAGGAACGAGTGCGATGATGTCAAGTATACGCATAGAACCAACTTTAATAGATAAAGTTAAAGTTGCTCAAGCCACAGAACCGGAGCTGATGCGTATGAAGAAGAAAGTGCAAGAAGGTGCTATTCCAGAAGCAAGAATCGATGAAGAAGGAATACTTCGAGTCCACTCCAGACTTTGTGTTCCTAATGATTCTGATTTGAAGTACAAGATCATGAGGGAGACACACAATACACCATTTGCAATCCATCCTAGAAGCACCAAAATGTATCGTGATCTTCGACATACATTTTGGTGGAACAATATGAAGAGAGAGATTGCAAAGTTTATCTCGACGTGTTTAACTTGTCAACGTGTAAAGGCGGAGCATCAAGTGCCCAAGGGTCCATTGTAACTACTTGAGATTCCGAAATGGAAGTGGGAACATATTACCATGGATTTTGTTATGGGTCTTCCCACAGTTTCTCAAGGCATAAATGCGATTTGGGTTATTGTTGATAGATTAACCAAGTCTGCCCATTTCTTGCCGATACGGGAGACTTATTCCCTTGAACGACTTGCTCGTATGTACGTAGATGAGATTGTGAGATTGCATGGCATGCCAGTATCCATAGTTTCGGATCGTGACCCAAGATTCACTTCAAGATTTTGGGTTAGCTTGCAAAAAAGCTATGGGCACGCAGATTTACGATTCGATTTGGCATACCATCCTCAAACAGACGGACAATCGGAGAGGACTATTCAAACTCTTGAAGATCTATTAAGACTCGTGGTCCTAGAATTCAAAGGAGTTGGGATAAGTATTTACCATTGGTGGAATTTTCCTACAACAACAGCTTATCAAGCAAGTATAGGTGTGGCTCCATTTGAAGCATTGTATGGGCGAAAGTGTCGCTCTCCAATATGCTGGGATAAGGTGGGAGAAGCAACGTTGTTGGGACCAGAGTTGGTACGAATGACTATAGAAAAGATCCAAACGATTCGACAACGTATACAAACGGCACAGGATCGACAAAAGAGTTATGCGGATCTTCATCGAAAGGACGTGGAATTTAACATTGGGGATCATGTATTGTTACGTATTTCTCCATGGAAGGGAGTTACAAGATTCGGGAAGAGAGGAAAGCTCAATCCATGATTTATTGGTCCATTTCAGATTCTTGACCTAGTAGGAAAGGTGGCCTATAGACTCGCGTTACCTCCAAGCATGTCTCGTGTTCATAACATTTTTCACATATCTGTGCTTCGTAAATATGTGAAGGACCCGAACCACATTATTGAGTTAGAACCAGGCGAGATAGCCGAAGATTTAACGTATGAGGAGATACCTGTCAAGATCTTGGATAGGAAGGAGCATGTCCTACGCACAAAGGTCATACCACAAGTTAAAGTTTTGTGGAGAAACCATGCTATTGAGGAAATGACCTGGGAGTTGGAAACAGAAATGAAAGCGAGGTATCCTCATCTTTTCAAAACACCAAGTACGTACATCAATTTCGAGGACGAAATTTCATAAGGAGGGGAGGTTGTAAGACCCCAAATTATTAATAAATGAAATATAATTTCCTCTATTTATTATTTTGAAATAGTAAGGGTTGAATTGATTAATGTGGTTAGTTATGGGTAAAATACGCAAATATTTTTAAATAAGCAGGTGGTTATAAAATATTCATTTTTATCGGGGAATATTCGTACAACGGCATAGTCTTTTGTGGGCCCCATAACGGAAAGCGATTGGATGAAGAAAATGACAAGTATAAGTTGTTGTTACCGTTAACACTGTTGGAATACCCGGTGGTTAAAACACGATAATATGCGTTGTTGCACAAAGAAATATACCCAGTATTGCACCAATTATTGATTCTTACGTGAAGGCACTACTCAATAATTGTTACGAAGAGTTAATGCTCAAAGATTTTATTTTATTGATTCAATAATTGATGCGTTGATATTTTACATTACTGTTGTTTCAATAATTGTCACTACACAGTATTTTCCATTATCGAAGCAATAATTCATATTATATGAATAATATTATTAGAAAACATTATTAGCAATGTCTAGAAAGTTCTGTCTAAGGAGAGGTTTGGTCACCTAATTGCGCGCCAGTAAGGAGAAATTCTTATTAGAAAACCCCCTCTTTCCTGAAGCGGCACCGGTTGCCAAGATCTTGTGATTCTGTAATATTATTTGTGAATAATTAATTATTGATTTATATGATGAGGAAAATATTGATTTTATGTGGATATAGATGGAGAAAATTTTTAAAGTGACAATTGTTAAAAATTGATATTTTATCTTTTCTGATAAAATAATATTTTATTATATTATTATAATATAATAATGATGATATTTTTACAATGAATGTGGGATATATGAGTATATGAGGAGAAAGAGTATTTTTGTTGTAAAAGTTGTTTAAAACATGTTAAACATGTCTGTGGGCTCATTTCTTGACTGAAATATGATTATAGCTTGTAAAATCACCCGTTTATGGATTTCGGTCAATTTCTGTTTGGAATTTGGAAAAACTTTATTCTGTAAAGTTGTAGAGAATTGAATTTCCTATAAAGAGTTGCAAGATTCGAATTTTCTGATAAAAGGGCTATTTATTATGAATTATTGAAGTTCCGAAATTCCTGAATAATTGATTTTTGAAAGTTTTAATTAATTTTAATAACAAAAACGTTTTTTTTTTTTTCATTATTATTAATGGCTGAATTCAGATGGTCGATGGTTTACGATTAGGCGTAGGAATTTAATATATATTATATTAATATTTTATTAAATTTTACGCTTTGGTGTTCTAAGCATTTTCCTATAAATAGGGTGCTTAGGTTAGAATTGGAAATCACACCAGAAACTAAAGTTTTCTCTCTATTTCTCTCTCGATATATTGAGCGTATTCTTGTGAGTATTTTATTACTTTGAGTTTTGCTATATGGTGTAAGTTCAAGTCATAGCTTATATCCGGTGTTTCAACTAGAAGTACTGTCTTTACGAGGTAAGAGATGTTATTTTATTCGAAAATGATATTATTTCTTCAATATCATTATGCCAAAATATTGGTTGGAAATTTTTTATCAAATTTGGAACTTTTCATGTCGGGGTTACTATTCACGAGTTACTATTCATGAGTTACTATTCATGAGTACGATTCACGAAGCATGATGATGTTTTTTTGTAAAATTTCTATCTTTTGGTGTCGGAGTTACTATTCACGTATACAGAACTATTCACGTATACGACACTATTCACGAATACGACACTATTCACAAAAAAATTAAATTTTCTTTTCTATGTCCAAGATTATCTGTTATAGTTCCTATCTTTGATTGGATCTATGTTTTGGTCTTCATTCTTGAATTTTACTCCACTCTGGTTATTTATGAAGTATTTTTGAACTTGGGTTATTTAATGTATGAATCCTTAATACTTGTTCTTTTGTTTCACTGGGTTCGTTTTCTTTAAAATATTTTTCATCATCCTCAGTCCTAAATGATGATATTATTGAACATATTTGGACTGTAGTGTAAAGATGAATGATTTCTGATGAATATCTTTGGCCTGTAGTGCAAAGATGAACAAGTGTTTAGATGAACATGACCAACTGATGAATATCTTTGGCCTGTAGTGCAAAGATAAATATTTAATTCCAGATATATATTGATTGATGTTACAAGGATAAAATATCGACGATGAAATTTTAAATTCATATATAGAAGATAGTAGTTTGCATTCTTTACTTAACTCTTCTAATGAATTATTATTTCCGCTGCGAAGATTGATTTAAAACTGGTTGTCTATTGTATTCTATTAGATTTTTCCCTGTTGAAGACTAACGATAATTTGTTCTATGTTATCTTAGTCATAATATTCTTTACTGGGCTAGTTGAGCTCACCCTTTTCCTTGTTGTTCCATTTTTCTTCTCAGGAGGCGAGAATGTAGCAAGTACTAGTCGGGGTGTGTAATGATGGTTTTAGAAGTGGTTCTAGTAGTCCTCACTATTCTGTAAAATAGTGTAATGAGGACTTATTTGAGTGTGAATATTGTCTAGATGAAAATATTTGTATTTAAACTCACAGTTTTTATGTTGTATTAATAAAGTTGTAGTTGTTTCTGTACCATGTATTTTGACGACTCAGAATGGGTGTTGTATACCTGTTTTGGGGGTGTCACATAATATAATTTTAATTATTATGCCTTGTGGGAAATGGAAATTATTATGAGTTAAGTTTTATAAATAGTGTGAATAATTCACTTAATTAAAATAGTGAATTAATACAAGTATAATTGATTTAATAAAGTGAGAAGGTAATATGTTGCATGAAAATCTAAATATTAGTATAATGCGAGTAAAATATTTATTAAGTACATTAAATATTTTAGTTGGAAACTTTATGGAATAAAATGAATATTTATGATATTAAATAAATATTTGATGAAAATTGTTATGGGATAGTTTATTTAAGTGTGATAAAATAGATGCGATTTATACGTATTTTTTTCGCAAGTATAATTGCGATATTTTAATTTAATTAAATAATTAAATTAGAGGAGTGAGAATTTGTTAAATAATGTTATGATTATAATGGTTGAATAGAAATTATAATTTTACTGATAAGGTTAATTTTATTTCTTAAGGAATTAAAGGTACATAATCTAATTTATGTTTCTAGTTTATGTGTTCTTGAGTTACTTTTAAAATTAGAGTTTTGGTTAATGAATTTATGGGTTACGATGTTATATATGTTATTAGATATTTATAATTTGATAGTTGTCATCTAGAAACAAATTTTTAGAAATCAAATTCATGTATTTATACTAAAGAAGAGGAATTTGGGTTTTGATTGTAATGTGTGTTTTGGTGTACTTTGGGACTAAAGTTGATGATGAATTCGTGATGGAAACTTTAAATTGATGGATGATTGTTGTTCTCCTCTATAAAATGAAAACAACGCAACTTGAACGGATTGAATTGGTTAAGAAACGAATTCGTAATGAATGAATACACTCAACATGTTGAAAATAGGAAAAAATTAGTATAAACAAATTAGAATTAGTATAAACCAAGTCCCACATCAACTAAATTGAGAACTTTACCCTTTGATAAACCTATAAATAGAAGGGCTTGATCCTTTGTTTCATTCACCAACAATAAGGCCTCCAATTTTGAGAAAGGCTTTGTTGTGGGAGAACTTTTTATAAAGATCTTCTTAGTTAAATTATGGTCGAGTACGTATTCAGTTTGTGGAATTCGTATTTTTGGGTATGTTTCTTATTTATTTTTTGGTAATGTTATTATTTTAAATATTGTATTTAGTTTGTTAGTTAAAGTTTGTATTTTGGAAGTTTAGTTAGTTTTGTTAGTAAACTAGTTAGTTTACTATATTTATTTTGGCTTGTAATTAATTATGTAAATGAGTTCTAATGATTGTAATTAGAGATATGAAGCCTTAACATCATCCAAGTGTAACCAAAACTCACAAAATAAAAGATTTACAAAGAACCTTGTTGAGCAATTTTTGGGACTGAGCTTGAGGACCTTTTGTGCTTTAGATTTATGTATAAAAGCTTAATTTGATGATTGTCTATTATGTCCCTCTAAGTTCTGAAGATTTCCTAACTTGAATGAATCAAAACGAAGTTAAAATGAATCCGTGGTGAAGATTTTAGTAAACCATGTCTAGAAATGAAAACTGAATGAACAGTGACTATAGTGTCAAATTTTGGAATAGCTATGTTGCTGAAAAATTACGAAGTTTACGGGTAGTTGTAGTGCAATTGTGATAAGTAGGATTTTTACCTACTTATGGAGTACCAATTCATGCTATTTATGCCCATCTCAAGTACATTTTAGTCTAGTTTAGTATTTGCATTTCATGTTAATTTGCATTGCGTTCTTAAAACTCCTTTTGGTGAATAAGTGCGAGGAATCGGCTGTTTTTGGTGGTGATTTGGAGCATAAGGCAAATGGATGCTTGAAGCGAGGTAAAAATGATGGGATATGCATGGCATGAAGGTGCATTGGTGCGAGGAAATAGAACTCCTTTTGCATAATGAGAATCGGCCTTTTTGCGGCGGTGATGGGAAAATAAAACTTGGGACTGCAGATTTCAAGCAGGCGTGAAATGAAAAACTTAGAGAATAGGCAGCAGCGCGATGGGATCACTGACCGGATCTTGGATGCTCTTGCAAGTCTCGCGGTCACCGAGGCGAACAAACTATGGGCGTAAGCGCCGCGCGCGAGAGCGACCGACATATGAACCTCTTTGCAAAGTCTCGCGGTAGCGAGACTATCATCTTCGGAAAAGCGCGCGTATGTGCGATGTCGATGATCTTTCTTGATGTGTTTTATTTTATTTCCAAATTTTAAAGGTTGTAATTGATTTAAAATGATTCTGGTGGTGTCGAGGGTATCATTCGACATTTTATTAGTTTTCACGTAACTTTACATCGTAATTAGGGTTTTACTCTCTAGAGAGGATTCCAACGTGAGAAGAGGGCTATAACTCTACTTTTCTACTCTTCTTGGGATTTCTCTCTGAGGCGGATTATTAATATTAGTTTTGTTTTGGAATCTTATGAGGATTGAATATTGATGTGTATTCATGAATTGGGTTTGATAGTTTCATCTTTCCTCTTTCAATTGTTGCTTATTGATCATGTTTAACTTTGATCCCATAATGGCTTTTGGTTCGATCATGAACTAAACTCCATTATATGGGATTCTAACAGATTTTATTATGTAGTTTGATTGCATACTTAAATCTTTGGGTTGTTTTGCATATTATATGGGATGTACATCATGATTGTTTTTTGCATACATGAATGCTTGATCACCATTCGTTTGATATTTGTATGGAATTGACAATGAACATGCAAATATGGACTATAATCATGATAGTATCGTATATAGGGATATGTGTTATATGGCTTATGTATTTACGTGAACGGGATAGACATATCTTTGTTTCATAAGTATAAGTTAAGATAAGAGCTTGAACTTAAAATCAATATAGTTGCAATTTCACATAGACATATAGTGATGTTGGTTATATTGATGATTACATAGAGTCTATCATACTGTGGATCTTGTGTGTAAGTAGGTCTTAGTGCATTGAAAAATGGCTAATACTCTTTTAGTGCTCTTGGCTACTTTCTATGATATGTGAACAAATCGAGGGCATGATAGTGGCGATTGAATGAAATAGTAAATGAAGTTAGAATCCCATTAATTCCAATATCATTTATTATATCGTTTATATTATTTTAGTTGTTATTTGCAATTCAAGAATCAACCAAGTTTAATCTTTAGTGTGAGCATATAAATATAGTGATTTAATTAATGAATAGTAGTTTAAGTTAAACAACTTTCTCCGTGGGATCGATACTTTACTTGCTCTGTATTACTTGTTGACGCATGTATGCTTGCATGAGTTAGAGCTCTTTTGTTAGATAAAAAAAAAGAGGCAACAAGTTTTTAAGCGTAATTCTTAGGGAAAAGCGTTTAATTTAGTATTATTATCATTAGTTTTAAGCTATATTGTATGACTTAGACAATTCTAGTCTTATCTCATTTAGGTTTTTGTTTTTGTTTGAGAAATTTGATAAATTTTTATGCTTTTGCGGTCAACCACCCCCAGTTAATACATTTAGGATAATATAAATGGGAGAGGTTGGAAAGCGGTGTCGTAGAAATTTACAAAACGATTGGAAAACACGACGGCTAACATGGCGGTAGAGCCTGAGAAGAAGATCAAAGAGAGGAGCATCGGGCTCTCAAAAAGAGTATTCCATGCCCAATATCAACGGACTCTGATCCGGCATAGTCGAGACCAGCGATAGCGACCAATACTTTTCGAGATCAAGGCGGCACTATTCAAATGGTGCGAGACACGATTCGATTTGGGGGTCTTTGCTTCTACGGATGATCCGAATGAACATCTATTGAGTTTCATTGAAATTTGTGATACATTCGAGATACAATGGTGTGACGGAGGATGCTATTCGACTAAGGTTGTTCCCATTTTCATTGAGGATAAAGCAAAAGTTGGCTTCATTCTCTTGCGGTGGGATCTATAACTACATGGGAGGATTTAGCACGAAATTCTTAGCTAAGTTTTTCCCAATGGCTAAGGCGCAAAGATGAGGACAACTATCTCTCAATTTGAGCAACAACGAGGCGAGTCGTTACATGAAGCATGGGAGAGATACAAAGAAATCTTTGAAAGTGCCCACATCACGGTATGCAGTTGGATGGTAATTAACACGTTTTATAATGGATTGGGATGGCGATCGAGGCCAGATTGTAGATGCACATTGCGGGGAGGTGCATTATGGGCAAAGAACTATGAGGAAGCCTATGATCTTATCGAGACAATGGCATCAAATGATTTTAGAATCCTACATCCCATACCACAAACCAAAGTTGCGGGTGTGTTGGAAGTTGATGCCATTACTCATTATCTCGGCCTGACGATGGCGGCTATGGCAAAGAAGATAGATACTTTGGTGAAGGAAAGGTAAAGGCGGTTGCCCACATATGTGAGATTTGTGCGGGGTCACACTCGGCGGACCAATGTCTATATCATTTCGAAATCGGTCACGATATGTGAGCAACTACGAGAAAAAAGACCAAGGCCAATTTGAACACCTACCATCCCAACAACGAAATCATCCAAATTTTAGTTGGTCGAATAATCAAGGGAATCAATAAGCTCGGTTTCAACCAAACAATCAATTTCGGTAGACCGGCCTGATAATAATTTAATCCTAGACCACCCTTTCCGCCAGGATTTTCTCAACAACAACAACAAAATCACACTCCGGTTGCACCTCGGCAAAAAAAGAAATCGAAGTGGAGAGATGATGATGATGAAATACATGGCAAACACACAAGTTATGATCAAGAGCCAGCGGTGGCTATAAAGAACACAGGAAACTCAAATGGGGCGGATGGCAAACATGCTTACTAACGAGGCCCCGGGGTTCATTGCCAAGTAACACGGAGCGAATCCAAGAAGAAGGAAAGGAACAATGCCAAGCGATTACATTGAGATCTGGGGAAAGACACATCGACTCTTTATAAATCATGCGCCCGCGAAAATATCTTGAGGAGAAGCGGTGCATGCCATGCGAGCGGAAGAACGGATAATGGCGCGGGAAAAAGTTGGAGAAATCGAGGATCGGCGGAAGAAAAAAAAAAGCGAGCTCGGAGGAGACAGTTTAAGAATCCGATTACCACCAATGCACATTCGGGTTCCATATCCATGAGAGATTAATGAAGAAAAGGAAGATAAATAGTTGAAAAAATTCTTGGAGGTGTTCAAAAAGCTGCGAGATCAACATACCCTTGGCAGAGGCATTGGAACAAATGCCCGACTTCATGAAGTTTATGAAGGGTATATTGTCGAGAAGAGGAGATTAGATGATTTGAGACGATAGCCTTGTGAGGAGGAATGCGGTCACGATGCTTGATGAAATTACCTCCAAAGTTGAAAGATCGAGCGGTTTCACAATTCCATGTACCATAGGAAAGTTGAACTTGATGAAGTGTTTATGTGATCTTGGGGCAAGCATAAATTTGATGCCCTTATCGGTGTTTAATCGATTTGGGATTCTGGGATCCAAAACCCACAAACATTGCATTGCGATTAGCGACGGATCCATCACATATCCACGAGGACTTGTTGAGGATGTGTTGGTTAAGGTGGACAAGTTTATTTTCCCGGTGACTTCATCATTTTAGACTACGAGGAGGACAAAAATATACCAA